>CM050167.1:397680238-398168939 GCA_027410445.1 Discoglossus pictus
CATCCTCAACATCCCTCCTCAACCTCAACCCCCCTCCTCATCCTCAACCCCCCTCCTGAACCTCCCTCCTCAACCTCATCCCCCTCCTCAACCCCCCATCCTCATCCTCAACCCCTCCATCCTCATCCTAAACCCCCCTCCTCAACCTCACTTTTGCGTCGGCACCAAGTATATGCTAATGGCGTGACCTCACATGTGCGCCACGTCATTAGCAAATACCGGGCGCCGACGCAAGAAGGAGCGGAGGCCGGAGGAGAAGCTGCAGATGAAGGTAAGTGAGGGGAAGGGAGAGGGGGAGGTATTTAGAGGGGTAAAGTGAGGAGGGGGGATTAGAATGAGGAGTGGGAAGGAAAGAGACACGGGAGTTAGAGAGACAAGGGGGGGTAGAGAGACACAGGGGGGTTAGAGAGACACAGGTAGTAGAGAGACATGGGGGCTTAGAGAGACACGGGGGGGGGGGGGGGGAGGCGGGGGGTAGTGACTCGAGTATAAGCCGAGACTTATTAAATTGCTATTTAACTAATTGAATAGTGCTCTATATAACCACAGAACATATTTTGGTTATGGGAGTTTTTAGTTAGTTAACTTCTATCCGAAAGCAAGGTCTTCACTAAGTAAGAAGTTGTGTTAAAAAATATGCTGTGTGCTTATATAGAGCACTATTTAATAGGGCAACTTGCAATTTAATAAGGCTGTTAATCCTGTTTTTATAAAGAATGTCATCAATAATGATACCTGTCAATTAGATGTGATATCAACTGAAATACTGCAGTCGTCACTCTGTGTGTTCAGGGAGGTGCAGAGATGATGGATCTGTAAAATGACATATAAGGGGTTTGTCATTTTTTTTTTTATTCATTTCTGAATCATTGAAAATATCCATTTTAATTGGCATACATAGCAAACGTAAATCCTAATCATCAATATATGGCAAATGCATTGTAAAAAAAAAAAAAAACTTGTTGTCCTTGTCATACATGCATCTAATAAAAGGAATTTAAATATTGAATTGCTTACAATGTCCGATGCATTGTGAAATAGACAATCTCTATTTTTATAACGATTTGTGATGATTAATTAATATTGATTAATTAATAAATTAATAACATTGCTGAAGGAAAATCAATAATCCTTACAGCCTTATTAAATTGCGATTCAGGCAATTTAATAGAGCTGTATATAAGCACAGAGCATATTTATTTAGATAAGTATTTTATTTACTGAAGACCTTGCTTTTGGATAGAAGTTCACTAACTAGCAACTTCTGTAATAAAAATATGCTCTGTGCTTATATAGAGCCGTATTGAATTTGGCAAATGTCAATTTACTAAGGCTTTTAATCATTTTGCTGCAAAAAACAGCATCATTAAATGATATACCTGTGATGGTGATCATATTGCAGATCAAATGCTGCAAACGTCACTCTGTGTAGTCAGGTGCCCAGATGATCAAACTGTGAAATAAAATAGAAAGCATTGTTAATGCTAGTATGATGTTTAATTGGCATACATGCAAAATATATATAAAATGTAATAAAGTGATCTAAATATTTAAGCGTATTGAGGGTCCTATTCCTTTGAGACAATGAGCAGCAATAGATAAATATGATTACACTGTAAAATCTACCTATTTTGTGATGCATTTTAGCACATTTAATTTTAAATTTCAACACAGCAAAATAAGTGCATTAATAATGAAGGCTGCAACACTGAAATGTAAGTGCAGTGCAAAATGTACATATGTTTTCAGGCATTTAAAAAAAAAATGTTCTATGAATGATTAATGAAGTAATTAATGAACATTAATAGCTGAGTATCAACCACGAAATGTAAGTCCACTGTGAAATATACATCTTTTGTTATCCCTTTTTTACTAAATTTGTTATTATGAGTAATTAATAACGAATTATTGAACATTACTAATCTTAATGATTAATGAAGTAATAAATGAACATTAATAGTTAAGCATCAACCCCAAAATGTAAGTCCAGTGTAAAATATACATATTTTCTGATCAATTTTTTATATCTTATTATGACTAATGAATTATTAATGAATGAATGAACATTACTAATTATTCAATGACTAAATATATTATAAAGAGTTAATCAATAATGTAATCATAAAGTAAAGGTAGTGACAATGTTATTTTTTTTTTAAATAATTAATAATTAATAAATTAATGTCCATTAAAAATTAATTAATCAATTAATAAACATATTTGAAATGGTTAATGATTAATATCTTGATAAAGTACAGGTATTGCAAAATGCAAAATTAATATATTTTTTTAATTAATAAATAATTAATTAATATACTTATATATAGGTTGCGTGCGCGAGCCAGAACCGTTAGTTTAGGCGGGAAAGCTGCCATTTCAGATGCGTTATTGTGTAGATTGTCGTAAAATGGCAGCGATATTGTATGTATTACGCACGTCGGAAGAATTTTGCAACTTTAGTAACAGTTGGTTTTAGTACCTCGTACGTGCCTTGTCAAACTGCTACGTGTCTGGCTATGTTTTGCGTGCTTCACAGTCGTGTAGCCTCGTTTTCTTTTTTTGGGGCGCCCATTTTTTTCCCTCACTTAGGCGATTTTCAAAGACAGGGCCCTCCATCTTTTGTAATGTGTTAATATTGTCTTGATCACTACTTATGTATAGCACTATGGAATATATTGGCGTTTACAAATAAACAATAATAATATTAATCATAGTTTCCTCACTATGTCTCAAGCACACAGCAATAAGTAGAGAAAAAGTATTAGGTATCCATAATGTTAGGATAAAGTTCTGCTCCCATTCCTCTGAATTCACGAGCCAAACAGTACTTACAGCCTCATTAAATTCGGGCTACGTGTTAGAACGTAGCCCGTAACGTAGAAAGTAGGACTTATGGCTATTAAATTAGCCCAGTAAATGTCCCCACAGATGTTGGGCTGGGGGGTAAGCCGCAGGACGGACGAAAAAATGCCTATGGGGCGTGAACGTGGAACTTCGCAGCCCGCAAATCCTTTGATCTGTCAAGCCCGTAACCGCTACTTGTTCAATTCAGATATTAAATTGATACAAAGTCAGCCGAGAGCTAGCCCGTAACACACAAATGGAGGCAAAACCCAACGTGTGCTGGAGAGGACATGGAAGGGGGGTAAAGTCCAATACATAGCCCCGTAAATGCAAATAAAAACACACTACTATACGTTTATTACAAGTGAAAGTGATGTTAGATCTTAGAATTAATAGCACAACATTCTCAAGTTTGCAAATCTGCCCCAAAAAATACTTTATTTCATGTTTATATTCCGTGTTATATCGATCCCTGCAATCAATGTGTTAATACTTATACTGTAACTCGCATGTAATAGAATATCATATTTACCACTTTATCAATATTGCATTACATCTTGAATTTGAGTCCAATCGCAAACTGTAATTGTAGCCTGTTGGACTTTGAAAAATTACCTCCCTTTTTTCAGTGGCGTAACGCTGACAATCTCTTTTTCCATTGTCTCCGTCTAATCCCGTAACTACAGTCTACACTAATTGATCGTCCTAACGGCTGCAAATCCAACGTTCTACAAACGAGCTACGATTTGCGTCTCAAGCCCATTCTAATTTAATAGCAACGTAATTCGGTCAAATTTCAAGCTCTCAGCCGTTACGTGCTTCACGTCATCTCTTGCAGACGTGATCAGCTTTTTCTGTGTTTTCGTTTTTCTTTCCTTGCACCAGGAAGTTTGGTATTTTTCAGTATTTTTTCTTTGTTGGATTAATCATGTGGAATAAGGTGCCAAAGTGTCCGTGTCCTGCGAACACAACAGGTGAAATCTCTTTCATATTCTGTGTGTACCTGGTATAACTTCCTTGTTACAGTCTTATTTGACCAGTGGCTTCCTGATGTGCTGACTGCTCTCTTAAATGGCCAGGGTGAATCAGTTTTGTCAGTGTGATTTAGATTATGATGTACCCTTCTCATGACTTTGTGTTTATGACCCTTGTTTAATCTCCTGGTACAGTTGAGGTTGATGTCATGACCCAGAAATGAGGGGCCTTGTGCACCACAAGACTCTCCTACTTTAGCTTACAGGAGCAATCTCCAGGTTGTGACTTTATATTCATTTCAGCACCCAGCATACTAATTCAGATCATCATTCATGGAGAAGCAGGAAAGTCAGATCCCTTAATTAGGATTTTCACATCATACAATAAATACACATGCACATTTTCTTAGTGCACAGACAGACTCTTTATTCTTTTCACAAAGATATTTAACAAAACCCAAACAAATATCCCACAGTATAGTCCATCTCCTTTTGGGTTGTTTGATCTCCTCCCATGGTTTCCAGATGTCTGGAATGTTCCCTTTGTGTCATTCCACATTTCTTATGAACACTCTTTATCTCTGTTCTTCCACTGTCTTCAGACCTCAGGCGTGGGGGTTTGCTTTTAGGGGAAGCGTATCACTTTATGATTTTACATTGATCACATATGAGATTTGCAAGGGCGTGGAGGGCACGCCAATTCCTAGGCTAGAGGTCTGACAAATTGCTCTTTCTGGTTTTATAATATTATTTGTTTATACTGTATGTGCCATTGGGGAGGGGAAATATCCAACATATTTCACACAAAATAATGATAGAAAATAAATGCACAAATTAAATAAGCAACAAGATATTCAAATTGGTCGCTTTAAAAATAACATTGAATGTCCATTTTGATAGCCTTGATGTTAGCAATCAGATATGTTAGAGTCCCAAATAACAGGGTTAATGGTGAGGTTCAGGCGGGTCCCATCCTGCCCCCCAAATCAGTTATGACAGTTGATTGGTGTGTTCCAGATTACATGGACCCTTGATGTGACTATGTGTTTACAGTCCAGGTTGCATTTCCCTGCTGCATTTGAGGTTGGTCAGTGGTTCCTAATGTATGGACTCTTCTCTTGTCCTCTTGTCCTTCCAGCCCAGGGTGAATCTTCTGGTACAGTTGAGGTTGGTCAGTGGGTTCCAGTTGACATAGACCCTTCTCATGACTCAATGTTTACAGCCCAGGTTGGCTTTGTCCTTACAGCCCTGGGTGAATCTTCTGGTACAGTTGAGGTTCGTCAGTGTGTTCCAGATCATGATGGGCCCCTCTCATGACAAAATGTGGCAAGTTCATAAAGAGATGGGAGTACCAGTACCGCCTCCTGATTAGTCTGTATATGGACCAAGAAGCCACGGTCAGAACTGAACAAGGGAGAACAGAATGGTTCAAGATCAGAAAAGGAGTCCAACACGGTTGTATATTGTCACCTTATGTATTCAACTTATACACAGGGTGCATCATTTGTAAGGCCGAACTGGCTAAATCCAAAGCTAGAACATATAATAGTTGTCATAATAGGGGACTTTGTCGCGCTTTGCGTGGTGCGTAGGAGTTAGCGAGGCAAGCTGGTAACGCAGAGCACTTAGGCGCTCATCGCTGAAGGCGCTCGTCGCTGCGATACTCGCATAGTGAGGCGAGATGTTAAGGCAAGACATTAAGGCACTAAAACTCACAGCACAAAGGCGATGAGCGCCAAAGGCGCTCATTGCCTGCTCGCCTCGCAAAGCAAGGCGAGCAGTGAAAGAAATAAAACACGCGGGACTTAGCCACCAAACACTTAGCAAACACAGGATCGCCAGCTTGCAAGCAGTTGACAAAAGTGGGACTTAGAAAAAAAAAATTAGGAGACGCGGGACTTTGAAAAAAGAAAATATGAGATAGAAAAAATACGAAGTTAACGGCCGAACTGCGAAAACCAAAAAACAATAAAAACACTAAATACACAAAAATGTACAACAAAAACATCACACACAGCATGGGGGAACAGCCAGGACATCCGGGAGTGAGGTGGAACGCGAATTTTTGTCGATTTTGACGAGTTTAAGCGAGAAGAAACATAAAATTAAAAAAATTAAAACGAGTCTACATGACCCCGGACCGCGCAAAACACTCCCAACCGCGTAGCACTTTCACACACGAACATACGAGGTACAAAATACACTATTACACAGTAAAAAAAAATGACAAGATACAAAAAATACGAAATTAACGGCCGAACCGCAAAAAACAAAAAAAATTATAAAAATACAACAAAAACATCACACACAGCATGGGTGAACAGCCAGGACGTCCGGGAGTGAGGTCGAACGCAAATTTAATTTTGACGAGTTTCGACACTCGAAAATCGTCTAAGCCTTCAATCCCTCCACATATTTTCTATGGGATTAAGGTCTGGAGACTGACTAGGCCACTCCAGGACCTTAATTTGCTTCTTCTTGAGCCACTCTTTTGTTGCCTTGGCTGTGTGTTTTGGGTCATTGTCATGCTGGGATACCACCACGACCCATTTTCAATGCCCTGGCTGAGGGAAGAAGGTTCTCAACCAAGATTTGACAGTACATGGCCCAGTTCATTGTCCCTTTGATGCGGTGCAGTTGTCCTGTCCCCTTAGCAGAATACACCCCCAAAGCATAGTGTTTCCACCTCCATGTTTGACGGTGGGGATGGTGTTCTTGGGGCCATAGGCAGCAATAAGTTGCGCTGGTGCCAAAGAGCTCGATTTTGGTCTCATCTGACCACAACACTTTCACCCAGTTCTCTGAATCATTCAGATGTTCATTGGCAAACTTCAGACGGGCCTGTACATGGGCTTTATTGGGCAGGTGGACTTTGCGGGCATTGCAAGATTTCAGTCCTTCACAGCGTTGTGTGTTACCAATTGTTTTCTTGGTGACAATGGTCCCATCTGTCTTGAGATCATTAACAAGATCCTCCCATGTAGTTTTGTGCTGATTCCTCACTGTTTTCATGATCATTGAAACTCCACAAGGTGAGATGTTGCATGGAGCACCAGACCGAGGGAGACTGGCAGTCATTTTGTGTTTCTTCTATTTGGGAATAATTGCACCAACTGTTGTCACCTTCTCACCAAGCTGCTTGGCAATGGTCTTGTAGTACAATCTTGTCCCTCACATCCTTGGACAGCTCTTTGGTGTTGCCCATGGTGGAGAGTTTGTAATCTGATTGATTACTTGCTTTACTTAAGAGAGTGCTCCTAATCTCAGCTCATTATCTGTATAAAAGACACCTGGGAGCCAGAAATCTTGCTGATTGATAGGGGATCAAATACTTATTTCCCTCACTGACCTGCAAATCAATTTATAACTTTTTTTTAATACTTTTTTCACCCACTGTAGCTGTATGTGTGTATTGTAGGATGGTAACACAACCTTTACCCCTGGCTGTATATGTGTGTATATTATAGGATGGTAACACAAACTTTACCCCTGGCTGTATATGTGTGTATATTATAGGATGGTAACACAACCTTTGCCTCTGGCTGTTTGTGTGTGTATTGTAGCATGGTGACACATCTTTACACCTTGCTGTCTGTGTGTATTGTAGGATGGTGACACATCTTTACACCTTGCTGTCGGTGTGTATTGTAGGATGGTGACACAACATTTACAGCTGGCTGTATATGTGTATTGTAGGACACCATTAATACTCACTGTGTGTTTATCATGTAGGATAGTGACACAATCTTTAACCCTGGCTGTATGTGTGTGTCTATTGTAGGATGGGGCACAAATATTACCCCTGGCTGTCTGTGGCTGCATATTGTAGGATGGCCAAAAAAACTAAGTCAGAGGAGCTCATCAGAGAACGAACCAACCTTAATAGATTAGATCTATGGCCATGATAAGCCACTCTGAGAGCAACCTCTTTTAGCTCACTTGGCACGTGGCTTATCATGGCCATAGAACTAACCTATTAAGGTTGGTTTGTTCTCTGATGAGCACCTCTGACTAAGTTTTTTTGTTTATGCAAATTACCCTTATGGTTTAGTCTCCCTAAGGGTAATAGGGGACTCCAGACGTGGACTAGTTGCTCACTGTGCCTTAGGGAGTTCAGCTACACCTCACTGACGAGGCCCATAAAGGCCGAAACGTGTCTGGGGTTTGCTGTTTCTCCTGTTCAGGGTAGAATTGCCTGGTATTTTGGGTCTGGGTCACTCTTTTGAGTGGGACCAGACTGATATACTACAGGATATTTCTCCCTGTGAAGGGCACAAGTGGCTAAAAGAGGCTGCTCTCAGAGTGGCTTATCATGGCCATAGAACTAACCCATTAAGGTTGGTTTGTTCTCTGATGAGGACCTCTGACTTTGTTTTTTTATTGTAGGATGACGGCACACCTTTACCCCTTGCTGTATGTGTGTTTGGAATGATTAGGACACACATGTACACCTGCCTGTATGTGTGTATTGCAGGGTGGTGACACAACTTTAACACCTGGCTGTATGTGTTTATTGTAGAACACCATTAATCCTGACTGTATGTGTGTATTGTAGGATGGTAACACAACATGTACCCCTGGCTGTATGTTTATGTATATTGTAGGATGGTAACACAATATTTACCCCTTGCTGTGTGTGTGTATATTGTAGGATGGTAACACAACCTTTACATCTGGCCGTGTGTGTATATAGTAGAATGGTAACACAATATTTACCCCTTGCTGTGTGTGTGTATATTATAGGATGGTAACACAAACTTTACTCCTGGCTGTGTTTGAGTATTTTGTAGGATGGTAACACAATCTTTACCCCTGGTGGTATGTGTATGTATATTGTTGGATGGCAACACAACCTTTACCACTGGCTGTATGTCTGTGTGTATTGTAGGATGGTAACACAACTTTACTCCTGTATGCATGTGTGTGCAAATTGTAGGATGGTAACACAACCTTTACCCCTGGCCTTGTGTGTTGTAGGATGATAACACAACCTTTACCCCTGTCCGTGTGTGTTGTAGGATGGTAACACAACCTTTACCCCTGGCTGTATGTGTGTATATATTGTAGGATGGTAAGAGAATCTTAACCCGTCTGCATGTGTGTGTATATTGTAGGATGTAACACAACATTTACCTCTGCCTGTGTGTGTGTGTTTTTATATTGTAGGATGGTAACACCTCGTCAAACAGCCTCTGAGCCGACTCTACACATTGACAATATAGATATCAGAGTGACTATATACTTTGTACCAAAGATGGAGGAGCTCAATACAGTCAGCAAAAACAAGACCTGGAGCTGACTGCGCTCAGACCATGAGCTTCTTATTGCAAAGTACAGAATTAAACTGAAGACAAGAGGACAAGACAAGAAAATCATCAGACCAAGTAGATACAAAATACATAATATCCCCAATGAATAGGCAGTGGAGGTAAGGAATAGGTCTAAGGGACTGGACATGGAAGATAATATGCCTGAAGAACGTAGAAATGGAATTTGCTACATTATCCAAGAAAAAGCAAAGAATATCCCAGGGGTAAAGAAAGAAAACAAAGAAGGCAATCAGTGTTTCTCAAACGCACCTTTCATGCCAAAGTGGGTGTGATAAGCAAAAATGGTAGGTTACATTCTTCAGGCATAGTATCTTCCAAGTCCAGTCCCTTAGACCTATTCCTTACCTCCACTGCCTATTCATTGGGGATATTATGTATTTTGTATCTACTTGGTCTGATGATTTTCTTGTCTTGTCTTCAGTTGAATACAGGAAGGGTCTTAACAGCAGTGATGACCTCAATTGTTTGTTCAATGAGCTGGAGCCATCTTGGTGAGCGTATGGAGGTGTATATAACATCCCTGGGTATAGCTTTACTTTTATGTACTTTATTTGATTAAGTAGTGTTTATAAGCTCTGTTCTTACTGCCTATAATCACACAAATAGTCCCTGTATGGGTCTGCCCACTGCAGTGTATGCAGACACAGACTGTGTAGGGCCAGATATGAAGTAGTGTCTGGTCACAGCAGTGTGTTCCTGAGATATGGTCACTGATCGGTTAGTATGAGACTCTGCACAGTCACAGAGTCTGCGTCTGCATACACTGCAAAGGGCAGAGCAATACAGGGATTATTTGTTTGATTTTAGGCAGTAAAAACAAAGCCAAAAACGCACTTCTTATTAAAATAAGGTGCGCATGTCGCTCTGTTGTGTCTGACTATCCATGGACCGCAACATACCAATGCTGAATCTGGGTAATAGGTCACAATATTTTCAAGTAAATAAAATATTAAAGTTTTAATATGCCCTAATATAAGTGCAATTACACAGCGTTTACAGAGCAGCGGAGTGATATGGCGGCAGTGCGAGGTGTAGGTCTGCATGTGCCGCTTCACTAGCTCAACATCAGTCTTGTTGCGGTTCTAATAATCTGTGAAGAGCCCGTCTGGGTTCAGCAGGTAGATGATAATGGTATGATCCAAAAGGTAGTCAATGTCCTCATCAGCCGGCCCAATGTTATAATACATGCAATGCGCTTTAGCGGCCTCCTTTATCTGCTCGGGGGTGCCCGTGAGGATCTAGGGGCCCTTCTGGAGGAAACTAAGAGCTCCACATCAGGACAAAGGAGCGCGGAGCCTACAGCAAGTTATCAGGCATCAGTCAGCCTCCTGCAGGAAAAGAACAAGTATTAATAGGGTCACAAGGGCCCCTGAGATCACAATATCAAGGTGAGGAAGACCTGTGCACGTTATCACGACAGACTCAGACTATGGTACCTGATGGACATGGAAGGTGTATATAATGTCCCTGGGTATCTATTTACTTTATCAAGAAGTGCTTATGAGCTCTGGTTTTATGGCTTATATCAAACATATAGTCCCTGCCCACTGCAGCATATGCAGACACGGACTGTGAAGAACAGTGTTTTGAAATTAACCTGTTAATGACCCCTCTCAAGGAGCATGATACATAATGTTGATGAAGATTGGTTAGTAGGAGACTGTGCACTCCCTGTACCGAAAAGTACACTGTCTTCATGAGCCGCAGATGGTAGAAACAAGTTTGGAAGTATTTGTAAGGTTTAAGGCAGAAAAAACAGAGCTTTTAATCACTTAATAAAACAGAGTGCATAGAAGTGAAGAGATACACAGGGGTATTATAGGCCTACTGATATACAGAAACCGCCCATGTCCCTTTAAGTAATAAGCCAAAGTCAGGGACTCTCTGTACCAGACCCTGCTGGAAGGACACAGAGCACATTAGAGACCGGACCTGCGCTCAGCCTGGTGCCCGTTATATGATCACCAGACAGGACGGCTGTGTGTAAAGGGGAGCTCATATACAGGACCCCCAAACACAGCCCCAGGGGGAGGGACCCGTACACAAGGACAACACCAGCACGCAGCGTGACGTACACAAGAACGCAGCGTGACGTACACAAGGACGCAGCGTGACGTACACAAGGACGCAGCGTGATGTACACCACACATAGAGACTACACTCAGTGATAACGACTTAATGATAGTGACATACACATAATGGTGAGCTCGCGCTCTCCCACCCACCTACCCCTTCTATCTAACTCTGCCCCGTGCACGCCCCGCCCCTCAGTCTCCCACCTCACCACCCTCCTCTGTCACTCTTACCTCGTGCATTTACCACTTCCTCTTCCTGTAATCCGGGTCTCAGGGAGCGCGGGGCCAACGACACAGCCAATCAGAAGTATCACTTATAGCGCCGTTATAGCAACCACGGTGACGTCACTGGGTGCCTGAAGAGCAAGGGTCGCAGGCTCTGAGAGCACGCGCGTGAGATTTACCATATGCTGTTTGAGGGATATATGTATACCTGCATAGAGCGGGAGAGACTATACCAAATACGAGGAGGGAGGGGTTGTCTCATGTCCTGTGCCACATGTGAGGTACAGTGAGAGAGCAGAGAACATGAATGTACAAAGTGTACCCCCCTTTTACTGACTGGTATCTTCCTTCAGTATATAAGATCAAGAACTGTGGTGATATTTCCTATTATTTACAAGCCATTTTGTTGATATCTGCTCAGTAGTTTTCAACTGATTCTAAGGGAAGATTACTTGTTTATACGCTCACTTAAGTTCTGTGCTGTTAATATAACCCATCCCTGTCATGGATTTCCATGATTTATCAACAATGCTTCAAGGCCGAGAAAAGGCTGTACGTTTCCTACAAGATAAAGGAATTTTACACAAGCAAAGATATTGCCCTTCAGGTCATGAGATGACATTGGCGCTTTCCGAAAGAGTGAGATGGAGATGTAATAAACGAACCTGTCGACTAGCTATGCAAATACGTGCCAATACATGGTTTGCAGGTACTAAACTAGACTTCAAAACGGCCATATTGTTCATGTATTCATGGAGTCACGGGCGCACAACAACTTCGTTTTGTGAAAATGAACTGCATATAAACAAGAACACTTCTGTGGAGTGGAATAGTTACATGAGAGAGGTTTGCGCGACTTCTTTGCTGAACAATCCTTCTGAGATCGGAGGAGCAGACCTGACCGTAGAAATCGGTGACAGTTTATTTTCGAAAAGGAAAAATAATGTTGGCCATGTATTGCCAGGCGAATGGGTTTTCGGAGGAATTTGCAGAGAAACTCGCGAGTGCTTCCTTGTCCCTGTTCCAGAGCGAAGTCGCAGCGTCTTCATACAAATTATTAAACAGTATATTCGACCTGGTACTACAATAATATCTGACGAATGGAAAGAACACAACCATCTATCTGAAGAAGATTATGTACAGTTGTGTGAAAATCATTCACTGAACTTTGTAAGTACAAACACCGGTGCCCCCGCGAAGTCCGTGGAATCTGTGTGGGGAACGGAGAAACTTAAGAACAAAACCTGTTGGGGCACTCAGAAGAGCATGTTAGATTCGTACCTTTGTGAATTTATGTGGCGGTTAAGGTTGAAAAGTGATGACGATCCATTTCTAAAAATTCTGGAAGAGATTGTGGCGTATTGGCCCCCAATGTGACATTGCTACCTAATTTGTTGGTTTTCTTATACTGTATAAATGTATTTTTCATATATTTCTCGAACAGTTTCAAAATGTATTAAACATTGAATACAAAGATACTTGCTATCATCAGTGTCATTGTATATACCAATCAGAACCCAGCAAATAGTGGTGTCACATACTAGGAAAGGTTAGGTTCAAAATAGGGGAGGGCAGATAACGGTAAAGATCTCAAATATGTGCTGTAGAACACTTGGGATTACATTGTTCCAGGAACTGCTAGTGCACAGGGGCTGGTGTTTTTATTTTTTTTCATTTCCATTTGTAAAATGGAATAATCTTTTTTATCGGAGAGGAAGATGAGCATTAATAATTCAGTACAGAGATAGCTAAAGTATCACAGCCCAAGCAGAGGAGACCATGACACAATTGGTAAAACAAGGTGACAAACCAGTGTTTACTAAATATTAAATGCACATGGCTCAGGATGGGGCTGCCATCACTACTCCGTTTGTTGCTAGACCACATCTCTCGCTGTCTCTCTTCTGTACATTCAGCAACAATAAAAAACTATACTTCTTGTTGTCACCAATCCTAATTGTACATAATAAAATACCCTCTCTTGGAGGAAACTGAAAAAAGTGCTTTAATATCCTTTTAAATAAAATACATGGAAGCTTGGATGAATTCCACAGAAAGGAGCGGGTCAGTTTACTTTGGCTTTGGTCCACAGTTTAGCAAATAGTGGCAGCTGAGGGTAAGTGCTGGTACACTCTGCACAACACGGAGCAGCTTGTAAAAGATGTGGAAAGCTTGCTAAGCTTTCTCATAAAGTAGAAACTTTTTGAATCCCAAGAATGGAAAAGTTGGTTATAATGACCGTTTCTAATTGAAAGTAGTGAACGCAGAGATTAAAATCATTTGTAGAGAAAATCTTAGTTTTTTTAAGGCACTTTCCCCCTTGGGGTCTTTCCATGTGACCCCAGCCTGGGTTACACATTGTATTTTCTCTTTCCATGTCTAGCCACCAAGCAGATGTTACCTGCTGTAACAGGGTAATAAGGATTATTATAATCCTCAGAATTAAACACACACCTCAATTTTGTATGTTTACCACATTCACACCTCAGTGTCCACTGAACCCTGGTGCCAGCTAGCCTTTCCCCCACTGCACTGCATCCCCTATGACCAATCACCTCCTAACTTGTGACCCCCCTGCCCAGGGACCCTGGTAATACACTTTATTGAACTCCCCAGGAAAAATGCAGCATTTCAATACCAAACATGCTCGGGTGTCCTTCATACATCAATAAATAAACATATTAACAGGAGCAAAATAAGAGACACACGATTTCTATATATCTCAGCAGTGAACTATTTTATTTGACAGGGGAGTGGCAGACAAACACAGGAGATGGATTCCACATGGGTTTCAACATTAGCATCCTGTTTGGCACCTGGGAACAATAAGTCAATCTCCAATTCACACACATGTAATCTCTAGCTATCTAGCACATCAGATGTAATTAGCTTATCAGGCAAACAACGGGACAAAACAGATTACAACACAATCACTGGTTCCTGTCTGTCTACAATGTCTCATTGTAGACCTAATTTCTTTAACTGTTTCATGACCATTTAGTTACAATTTAAACAGGACACAGTAATATAACATGGGGAACTACATATAGTATACAGGATAAGGCAGAAGCATATGCCATAGTCCATATGGAGCATGGTGATACACTTTGGCCCTATGTTTTGGGGCTATTCACCCCACCACCAACCTGCCCACATTTCCCATTTGGCAATATAATTCCCCTACCCATTTTCCAATGGGGCGGTATGTCCTCTATGGTGGCTCAATGCACCAGGATCCAGGCCCTGGAAAGGGTCCATGACCGTTTATTTCTATGTTACACCAATTAATATGTGACGTGAACTTTTAACGATTAATATTTACAGGATATGTTTTTTTTCCCACATTAATCACTAATCTATATTAGAAGTAAAATGGAAATCAGTGCAAACGGCGTATACTAATCTTCATACAAAGTATATTCTGCCTGATGTTAACACCACGCGTGTGATTGTCGTGACCATAATAATCACATAAATAGTTGTCAGCAATCCGGGTTGTTGCTAACGCTTGCGGGCTCGTGTAGCTAGCCCGCCACAACAGTTGCTGGCAAGGAGCGCCAAAGGCGCTCCTTGCGCTGTTGGAGATGAGCGGCGTACGACCCCCTACGACTTTTGGACCGCAAATCGCGAGGTGCCGCATTTGAGGAAGTGGAGGCTCTCACGTCGGCAGCAATGAGCCGCAGGCTCATTGCCGGCTGCAAATGCAGACCCTCACGAAGCGAGGGGCCGCATTTGCAGAGGTGGAGGCTCTACCACGCCGCACAACCGGTTACAAACCACTACACAAGCGGGACTTAAAAAAAAACATAAACACGCAATGACTAACTACGGACTTACACAAAAACAATTACAACCTGCGGGACTTAGAAAAAAATCCATTACGGGCTCGCAAATATACGACCTTAACGGATAACCCGCGCACAGCGCCAAACATTAAAAACACAAAAATAAAATAAAAACCTTACCCACACCAAGGGGGGACACCCAGGACCTCTGCAACACAGCTTAAACCTCGAATTCGGTCACATTTACAAAGTTTAGACACTCGAAAATCTCTACACTAACGGCTTCCCCTTCGCGCACGCAGCCTATTTACACTACACACCTCACACATTGCTGATACTTACACCTCAGCGCCACAACACTGCAAATCTACATTGTATGCTGCAGGGACATCAAAACAGATTGTCAGCTCTCAACACTATCGCAAGAAACGCAAAAGACATTCACTGCGCGCCTCACAACAAGCGCCAACGCTGCTCATAGCACACAAACTAACCAGGGGACAGCCTTGCAATAAGCGCAAAAAGCAGATCATCGCGGACCTTACAATTACTGCAAAAGAGGCTCGCAATGAGCGCCGAGATCTCAGACCACCACAAAAAATAATGTCTGTGCCAAACACCATTCCTTGACTTACAATTCTATTGCCGTCATTTTTTGATGGGCAATTCGCTAGTATTAACATAAAAAGGAAATCTGTGTAAAATGTAGCTTATTTTCAGTTTGTGTAAGAATTGGAGCTGTTACCATACAAGTGTCTGCCATATTAACATAAACATCTAATGGAGATAACATAATAGACATGTCATGGGTTCCCTGGTGGTCCAGTGGTTAGGATTCGGTGCTTTCACTGCTGCAACCTGGGTTTGATCCCAGTCAGGGAACCAAGAGGTCACACCACCGTGAAGCCAAGCCATGAATGGGAGACCACCTGGGAATACCATGCGCTGTATGCTGTGGCCAACTGGTGAAGGAACTGGCAACCCACTCCAGTATCTCTGCCACGAATACCAAGTGGATTAGCATACTGTGTTGCGGTCCATGAGGTCATGGAGAGTCAGACACAACTGAGTGATGCAAACACAAACAAAATGTAATTTTTAAGTAATCAAATTAATCAACACATTGAACTGTCAAATATATGTTAATAAAATATCTTAACAATATGTAATACTAGTAACTTGCCCGTCATAAATTACGGTATCATATGTTATGTTCAATTGTCTGTTCTGTCTCTCTCTCTGCGCTCTGCGTGCTCGCTGCCTCCCTCTCCCGCTCTCGCTCTCTCTCTGCCTCCCTCCTCTCTCTCCTTCTGTCTGCTTCCCTACATCTCTCCCTCTCTCCCGTTGGTACGGGGCAATTGTAACCTCTCTAAAATAACACATCGGCACATGTGCGGAATAGGGCGGAAGAGCATCTCTCACAGGCATTACTTACAACTAACAACTATTGTAGTGGACTAGCGACTTGCCCGGCAATAAAATTGTTATGCAGCCATGTTTGCCACCCACTGTGAGCTCCTCCTCCTCCTGAGGAGGATGAGGGGAGGCAGGGAGGGGGAGGATGAGGGGAAGCAGGGGGGAGACAATGGGGGTGATGCAAGCCCCCCTCGCCTCCTCTCCCCTCACTTACCTTGATCAGCTGCTCTCCATCGTGTCTTCCGGCTGTGTCGGGACCCGGCATATGCTAATGACGTGACACGCATGTGACTTCACGTCATTAGCATATGCCGGGTCCCAAAACAGAAGACGTGATGGAGAGGAGTAGCTGATGAAGGTAAGTGAGAGGAGAGAGGGGTTAATTGGAGAGGGGGAAAGGGAGGAGGATGAGGATGAGGGGCGGTGGGGAGGCAGGGAGGATGAGGATGAGTGGAAGGATGAGGAGGATGAGGGGAAGAAGGGAGGAGACAATGAGGGTGATGCGAGCCCCCCTCTCCCTCTCCCCTCACCTTCATCAGCTGCTCCTGCTGCTCTCCATGGCGTCTTCCGGCTGTGTTGGGACCCGGCATATGCTAATAACGTGACGCGCATGTGACGTCACGTCATTAGCATAAGCCGGGTCCAGACACAGTCGGAAGACGCCATGGAGAGCAGCTGATGAAGGTAAGTGAGGGGAGAGGGAGAGGAGGATAGGGGGAGAGGGGGGTAATTGGAGAGGGGGAAAGGGAGGAGGAGGGAAAGGAGGTAGGAGAGACTGGGGGTGATGCGAGGCCCAAGTGTTGCGAGTTAATGGCTTGCCTGGCTACGCGAGGTGCGCCATCGGCAAACAGCATTATTCCCGTAATTTTTGGACGGGCATGTCGCTAGTGTATGTATATATACTGTATATATATATATATATATATATATATATATATATATACAGTATATATATATATATATATATATATATATACCTAGAGGGGAGATATGTATGCAATACTGGAACAGATGATCCAGGGTCCATACCTCTGTGAGAGGTGTGAGCATGTTGCCTTTCTGGAAGCTCAAATTAAAGATCTGGAGCAGAGAATTGCAGCACTTAGTGATATTGCTCCACTGTGAAGGGTGTTGGTGCTCACTGAGCACAGTTTAGCTGGGCCTAGCATGGAGGGCGGAGCTGGGGCTAGTGAGGATGTCCAGAGAAGTAGTTGGGTTACAGTTACAAGGGGAAGCAGGGGGAAAAAGAGGAGGCAGGACAGTTCTGAGTTGGCAAGCACCGACAGATCTGCCAGATTGAGTGAAACTGTTGGGGATGTCCATTCAGGAATGGCAATGCCAGATAGAGCTGTTCCCTCTAACAGCCGGGAGAACATCTCTACTGGAGGAGAGGGAGGGCAGAAAAGGCAGAACAACAGACAAGTTTTGGTTGTAGGGGACTCTAATATTAGGAAGGTAGACAGGGTGATTTGTCACCCAGATCCCAGCAATCGAACAGTTTGCTGTCTCCCGGGTGCTCGGGTTCGTCATGTTGTGGATCGGGTAGACAAATTATTGGGAGGGGCTGGAAATGAACCGGCATTCTTGGTACATATTGGTACCAATGACAAAGTTAGTGGAAGATGGAGTGTCGTAAAGAATGATTTTAGAGAACTAGGTAATAAGCTGAAGGCAAGGATCTCCAAGGTAGTATTTTCTGAGATACTACCAGTGCCACGTCCTAGTCCAGGGAGGCAGAAGGAGCTTAGGGAGGTTAATGCGTGGCTAAAGATGTGGTGCACTAAGGAGGGGTTTGGGTTTTTAGAGCACTGGCTGACTTCTCACTTCGGTACAATCTCTACAGTAGGGATGGATTGCACCTTAATGATGAGGGAGCTTTTGTACTAGGGGATAGGATGGTAGAAAGGCTGGGGGAGTTTTTAAACTAGTAGGTGGGGTGGGGGGGACTAGATATAAGTAATGGTGTAGAAAGTGTAGAGGGTATAAGGGATGAATTAAGAATTCATAGGGGAGGAGATGTGGGAGGGGTAGTATAGTCAATAGGGAGGTAGTACTAAGTAATTCAAGTACAGTGGCAGGCACTTCAGAACTACAGACTCATAACATAAGGTGTATGGTTGGTAATGCTAGAAGCTTGCCAGGAAAAATGGGAGAGTTAGAATTATTAGCAATTAATGAAAAATTGGATTTAATAGGCATTACTGAAACGTGGTGGGATGAATCTCATGACTGAACTGTTAATCTGGATGGTTATATCCTATTTAGGAAAGATAGAGGCAATGGTAAACGAGGAGGAGGGATTTGTCTGTATGTTAAGCCTGAATTTAAGCCTATAGTCAGAGAAGATATTTATGGTGTAACTATTGATAAAGCTGAATGTTTGTGGGTAGAGTTAAATAGCGGCGCAGCAAATTCCAAAAGAATATTAGTAGGAGTATGCTATAAACCCCCAAATATAGCTGAAAGTGAGGAAATACAATCATTGTTGCAGATTGAAAATGCAGCTAAGCATGGGCAAGTTCATCTAAGGGGAGCAGGTTCTTGAGTACACTCAGGGATCATTATCTGGCCCAGAGCCTACTAGAAGTGAAGCTATCTTAGATTTACTCATTACAAATAATATTGATATTGTATCAAATGTTGGAATAGGGCAACCTTTGGGAAACAGTGATCACAACACAGTCTCGTTTGAGATTGAATTAAAAAAACTAAATTTTAAGGGGCCAACGAAAACTCTTAATTTTGAAAGGGCAGATTTTAAAGGTCTGAGGGCAGCGATAAAAAGTATAGACTGGGACAGAGAACTGATAGGTAAAAATACTGACAATAAATGGACAACATTTAAATCCTTCCTTAATATACATACACATCGGCATATACCTTGTGGGAATAAAAGTAAAATGAGTAAATCCCATCAAATGTGGCTTAACAATGATTTAAACATCAAGATACGGAGTAAAAAACAGGCATTTAAATTATACAAACAAGAAGGGACAGAGACTGCCTTACAGGAATACAAGGAAATCAACAAGGCTTGCAAAAGGGTGGTTAGACTGGCTAAAATAGAAAATGAAAAATTTATTGCAAAAGAGAGTAAGACTAACCCTAAAATATTTTTTTAAGTATATTAATTGGAAGAAGGCGAGGAAGGAAGCTATAGGAACATTACAATGTGACACAGGCCGTCTGATAATTAGTGACCAAGAAAAGGCAGATGAGCTAAATAGGTTATTTTCTTCGGTATACACAAGGGAGGTACCAGTGGTTGGGACACAGCAACATAATGGGGCTACACTACCTTTGCCAAATAATTGGTTAACACAGGAAGTAATCCAAAAGAGGTTGGAAAAAATAAATGTTAATAAAGCCCCGGGTCCTGATGGAATACATCCACGGGTACTAAGGGAACTGGGTTCTGTAATAGCCAAACCATTATATTTAATTTTTCAAGATTCACTCAACACAGGGTCTCTGCCAGATGACTGGAGAAAAGCTGATGTGATACCTATACTTAAAAAGGGAGCAAGAGCAAATCCGGGGAATTATAGACCAGTGAGCCTCACTTCTGTAGTGGGGAAGCTTTTAGAAGGGTTAATAAGGGATAATATACAAGAATATGTCTATTTGAACAGGATAATAAGTAGGAGTCAACATGGATTTATGAGGGATAGGTCATGCCAAACAAATCTAATTAGTTTCTATGAGGAGGTTAGTAGGAACCTGGATCAAGGCAACTCAGTGGATGTAGTCGTTTTGGATTTTGCAAATGCTTTTGATACAGTGCCACATGGGAGACTATTGTGCAAACTAAGAGATACAGGAGTTGCAGTAAATATCTGCTCATGGATTGAGAGCTGGCTAAAAGACAGGAAGCAAAGGGTTGTTGTAAATGGAACATACTCCGATTGGACTAATGTGGTAAGTGGGGTTCCTCAGGGTTCAGTATTAGGTCCTCTCCTTTTTAACATATTTATTAATGACTTAGAGGTAGGATTGGAGTGTGGTGTCTCCATTTTCGCTGATGACACGAAGTTGTGCAAGGTAGTTAAATCAGATAGTGATGTGCTTTCCCTCCAAAGGGATTTACATAAAATTGAGGAATGGGCATCTAAATGGCAGATGAGATTTAATATGAATAAATGTAAAGTTATGCATCTGGGAAGCAAAAATACCCATGCAATTTATAATCTTAATGGAGCAAATCTAGGGGTATCAGATATTGAAAGGGATTTGGGAGTGCTTGTCGACAACCACCTAGGTAACAGTGCTCAAAGCCACGCAGCAGCTGCAAAGGCAAATAAAATATTAGCATGTATTAAGAAGGGTATAGAAGCCAGGGAAGCAAATATAATTCTGCCACTATACAAATCTCTAGTACGCCCTAATTTGGAATATGGAGTACAATTTTGGGCACCACTTAATAAAAAGGACATTTTAGAGCTGGAAAAAGTACAAAGAAGGGCTACAAAACTAATAAGGGGAATGGAGGAGCTAAGTTATGAAGAAAGACTAACCAAATTAAACTTATTTTCTCTAGAAAAAAGGCATATGAGGAGATATGATTACCTTATATAAATACATCCAGGGTCAGTATAAAGATTTGTCGGGGGAGCTTTTTTGTGCCAAGAGGTTTTCAACTGACAAGATGAAATCCCTTGAGGTTAGAAGTAAAAAGATTCCACCTTACTGTGAAGAACCCTTTTCTTTCTTTAAGGGTGGTTAATCTGTGGAATTCTCTACCAGAGGAGGTGGTGACAGCGGATTCAATAGATAACTTTAAAAGGGGACTAGATTTATTTCTAATTAAAAAGGGAATTCAGGGTTATCATGGACAATTAGAGAGACATTATTGATCCAGGGAGAAGTCTGGTCGCCGGTGTCTTGGATCAGGAGGGATTTTTTTTTTATTTAATACAACTAATTAATTAATAGTTAATACGCATATTGCAGATTGGAGGAGATCTTGAAAGGTTGAACTTGATGGACTGAAGGTCTTTTTTCAACCTTAAATACTATGTAACTATGTAACTATGTAAGATCTAAATATAAGATGTGGTGCGTAACACCTGATAATTATATAAATTTATCAAAAATAGGAAAAAATAATTTTTTGGGGGTTGGATCCCTCTCCCTGGGTAGCTGGAGGTGTGGCCAAAGCTACCCTTTCCTCAGCCTGCTTAGAGGGCTAAGGGATAGAATAATTGATGAAAAGCAGAGAGAGGGGGTGGGTGACATGAAAACAGCATGCAGGTAAGTGATGAGTGAGGAGGGGTTTATAAATGTGATGTGGGATAGGGCTCCTCCCACAATTCCAGTTAATTAAAGCTGGTAATTTGTGGTCGGATCCCTCTCCCTGAGTAGCTGGTGGTGTGACCAAAGCTACGCTTTCTCTGCCTGCTTAAATGCCAAAAATCGTCTGGAAGATTTGCTGAATTAGCTTTGGAAGGCTTAAGGGACGGGCCTTGATTACATGAACTGGCGTATTGTTTTTGGAAGCCGTTGAAGCTGCCCCAATATGGAGTGACTGCTCAGAATAGGAGAAAGGTTGTAGCTAAGTCCGGTAGGAAAGATTTGGACGCAGTAAATGAAGGTATTGGTGGTTAAAGGCTGGATAGAGATGCTTAGAAAAGTGGTGCAAACAAGTAGTGTGTTATAGAGAGTACGGAGAGTGGTCTCGAGACATTAAATGTTTCCAAGGGGGTTAGTAGGTAATGACAGCGGGAATTCGACCAGTCAGTGATGATTGAAGGGTAAGAGTCCAATGATTATCAACAAAAGTGTCTTGTAAGATATCTGGTTTGTGAAGGTGAGATTGTAAATCACTTGGTCTCAGGAACCTGAAGATCAGTTTGGTGGTGGCAGTGATCAGCGGAGAGGTGCTAAGCCCTAAAGGATCATGCCAAAGTGTTGTGAAGAGTTATGAATAAGTTGCTTGTGATGCGTAATCTGGAAGGAAGTGAAGGGGTAGTCATGCATGAAAGATTTAAGAAATATTTTGACAGGTGAAGTAGAGAGAAAATATTCATGAAGAAACTGTCATGGAGTCATAAATGATTTGTAATTTGAATAAGCTTTAAAATGATCGATCTATCGCTACAGTTTTACTCTGTAACTGAGTGAAATGGTTATTTGGTGTAGTAGGAGCGGCAGGTTAAGCGGGTCCTATGCAGCTCTGATTTTCTGGCAGTAGCTAGATATTGAATACCATGATTCTGCATTAAACGCAGGACGTTCGAAAGGGGCGATTGATTGCTTACCGCTGATGGTGATGAAGAAACTTGGGAAGGAAGGCTATCAGAAATATTGAGATCTGCTAGACGGGGTCTTTTGAGTTCAATAGCACAGAGACATTTCTTTAGAAATGATTTTGCTATCCCTTACGTCATAATAGCAGACGAGTAAGGGCCATGATTAATAGGTCGAATAGTGGGAGGTGAAAGAATGGGTTAGGGATTGTCGTGAGGAAGTAGCATGATCGGAGCCCATTGATGGCTTAGCGACTTGGAGCTATGTGCTCTGGGATCTGCAACTTGATTTGAGATTGAATAGGTATGACTATAAAAACAACTATTTGAGGTAAGTGATTTGAAAGAGGGTCTGAAAATGTGCATCTGAATGGGCACAAAGGTTAAATAACAAGCTTAAAGTAAGCTTTAAAAAACAGTGCCCTGATGGGGTGTCTAGGTCAATGTAGAACATGCGACTAGAATAGTAATAGTGAATGGGATAGTGAAGTCCTTGCGGTAAATAAGAAAATGAGGGAGATAATATAGAAGTGAGGGGACACCAACTGTGAATGACTAATGACAGTGAATATGACAAGCGTGATGGTAATCTGGTTGGGTGAGTTGGGTAGGAGTAGTGAATAGTGCAACTTCAAGGTGATGAGGGAACTTTATTTATGTAATAAGAGTGAGAATGGAATAGAATTGCGATTAGGTTTTTAGCGGCCCGTGGATTTGAATACGCAAACGGATGTCTTGTTTATTTGGGGGCCATTTTTGCGGCGGCAGTGATGGATATTGAGGGCTTGGCCACTGATGGTGGACTTCCAGGAGATGAAGTTGCCTGAGAAGGAAGGCTCTTTGCATTGGAAAGATTGTGATTCACCAGATGGGTTCTTTTGATTTCACACTGGGACATCTCCTTGGGAAATAGTTTTGTTATCCCTTATGTCATTGGAGGAGATGATTAATTATGATCGGAGCCCAATGATAGCTTTGTAATTTGAAGCTATGACCTCTGAGATCCGCGACTTGATTTGAGATTGAATAGGTATGACAATAAAAACAACTTATAGAGTACATGATTTGAAGGAAATTCTTAAAATGTGCATGAAACTTAAATGACGAGCTTTGAGCAAGCATGTGAAAATTGCCATTATGGAATGTCGATATATGGTGTGCGAATGAATAGTAATAGTTAATAGGACAAGATGATACCTAGGTAGTTAAAGAAATAAGGGAGTGAATATGGAAGTGAAGGGGCACTAACAGTGCATTAAGTAATGATAGTGAATATGGTTGAAAGTGGAAGAGTTTAGTGATGAACTAGATTGAGGACAGAGACTGAAAAATCGTAGAACTTTGGAAATACAATATACAAGGGGGTTTGGAGGAAGGGTGCTGTTCCTTTAAATCTAGAGAGTAAGAAATAAGAGGTTAAGATGGCAGTTAATACTGAATAAGTGACAGTGGAATGGATGACGTGGTGTGAATTGAGAAAATGACTAATAGTGGACTATCTCTTTAAGAAGTGTGTTAGATAGAAGTAGCGATTAGTGACACTTAGTAAGTAATGATAGTGAATGTGGCTGAACGTGGACAAGTATGATAACGATCTGGCTTGAGGACAGAGGCAGAAAAAGCATAGAACCTTGTGAATTGGAGATACAGGGAGATCCATAGGTGGGGTGCTATTCCTTTAATTCTAAGAAGTAAGGATTAAGAGGTTAAGATAACGGTTAATACTGACAGTGGAATGATAATGTGGTGTGAAGGGAGTAAGGCTTATGCTAGTGTACTGTCTCTTTAAGAAGTGAGTTAGATATGAGTAGTGCAACTTTGTAGAAGAAAAGAAAAGAAAGTGATAAGGGAATGTGGTTTAATTTATGAAACGTGAAATTGGAGATAGTATTAAGAAGTAGGATTAAAAAAAACGGCAGAAGTGTGTATTTAATAAACATTGAATTAGGCGCTGAAGCCTTGGAAATCACGCGAGAGGTGAGATTTGAGCGTTGCTAAGCAACGGGACACTTCAGAGCGAGGCTGGAGTATCTGCAGCCATGAGCCGGCAAGAGAAGGCCAAAAGACAGCAGGAAGAGCATAAGTAATTGGCATGGAAGTGTGAAAGGTGAAATGGGGCAGAAGGTATGGCAAAAGGAGGCAGAAAGGGGAGCCAGGAGGAGCAGAGAAAACGAGAGGGAGAGACGGGGGCGCAGGCAAGGGGCGTAGGCAGGGGGAGGCAAACGGACAGGATAGGGACAAGAGAGAAACAGGCGAGAAGGAAGGGGCTGCATGGAAAGAGTGCAGGGAGGCATACCATCAGCTTAGCCACAGCAATGGAGGAACAACCGGCGTGGGCATGAGACCAGCGTCTGCACATGAGAACGGCGTGCAGGTAAGTGATGAGTGAGGAGAGGGTTATAAAGGGGATGTGGGATAGGCTCCTCCCACAATTACAGTTAACTAAAACTGGTAATACATATATACATATATATATATATATATATATATATATATATATATTTCAGTGTATAAAGGTAATAGAAGAATATATGTAAACTAATGTATAGACCATGTATAATCTTAACTCCATATAACAAAATAAGACCTGGGGTTTTCTCAGTAGATGAGAGACAATTTTGAAAAACCTACCGGGTTTGATTGAATATTCAATAGCATATTTATACACAACCAAGTCCTTTCATGTAAGGAGGCCGGTGTTATGATCCTACTGCTTCAGATGGGCTCAGAAAGATCTTGGATCAATCTCACCCAGTAGGTCATGAGGTTCTTCACAGCATACAACCACCGGTACCCAGGAAGCAGTTCAGCCGTACCCTCCTAGACAGGGTCCATTGCAGTAATTCCCTTGTGTAGAATTATTATCTTCCCAGAAATAAAACATACACAATGCTGATGTATGTTTAAACTATAACTGTTTTTATTGATCAAGTCCACTGTTTTTATTTATCACACAGTCCCACCCATATTCACCAGACCTCACCCTGACTCCCCCTGGGAGCTGTCCATCCATCAAGCAGACAGCGTTCCTTCCTTGCTGGAGACTGTACAGGATGCCAGATGGTACTATTCCTGTGTTTAAGTGGAGACACCTTGCCTCAGAGTGACTTCTCAAATGTCCTGTCATAGCAATCTTAGATCGAAAGGGATGCCAAGTGACCTCCCCAGAGAGATTGCTCTGGTCCCAGCTGAATATATATTTAACCTCTGACCTACCTGTCAGCTCTCTCTCTCTCTAAGTAGCCTGGCCACCTCAATTGCACACCCATGTTTCAAATGCCCATTGAATCCCAGTATAACACTTTGTAAATATTCCCTGTGGAGAATGGAGCATTTAGATATTACACAAGGCTGGGTATACCATCTATACATCACATATAGACAAGTATAATATGGCTCACACACAGGATGGCTGACAGAAAAACAACTCCCATTATTTTGTAGTCAATATTAAACACCTCATGACAACAGGGCAATACTAGTTAATTAATCCAGGCCCTCCCCAATAGTCCAACAGCCCTGCACATAGTTTTTGGGTGTATCTGGGCATAACTGCTGGTCCATCAGTGAGGTCATCCCCTACCACTCCCCCCCCCCCAGAACTTAGCACCAAGGACAATTTACCCTTTGATCCTGGCCTCACGGGGAGGGGGCTATCTGATCAGATCAGGAGAACAGACACTCAGTCTGTGATGTATGGGACCTTCATATACAGAGCAGGTTTACCTAATCACACCTAAGTTTCCACTGTCCCCTGTTGCCAGCTAGCCTTTTCCCCACTGCACTGGACCCTCTATGACCAATCACCTTGTAACTGGTGACCCCTCTGCCCAGGGGCCCTGTGAAAATACTTTATTGAACTCCCCGGGAAAAATGCAGCATTCCAATACCAAACATGCCCATGTGTCCTTCATACATCAATACGTGACCATAGCACTACAATAATTCCCGCCTGTTCCGAACCACATGTGATGATCCTGGGGTAGGGGCTATTACTGCCCATGGCCACCTGCTATAAACTACAGGTTAACTACCAACAAGGACATTTTGGTTCTTGGAAATCTCTGCACCAGCACCCTGATATCTGGCTTCTGTATCAGTCAGGGTCTCTCCATCAGGAATCAGCACTTCCAAGAGTCTCAGTAACCTTCCTATGGTGGTGACCAGGACAAGTTACTTGCAGGGTGGAGATAGGATCATACGATTGCTATATGACTCAGCAGTCGACTGATTTATTTTTGGAAAGTCAAACAATATTTATAGCAGTTAGATACACAGGGGGTGTATACAACAGAACAATGACAAGGAGTGGCAGACAAACAACATTGGCAAATGCCTACTTTTGAAAAAATACTTTATTAGAGACACTTGTGAAAGAGATTTGGAGAAATTGGAGCAAGAAACTTTGGAAACTTTAATGGACTTATCAGCAGAAACTAAGATGGGTGTGAGGAATTGACTGTGCTGGGTTTTGAACCCTGGTCCCCAGGCTGCTGATCCGCTTCCCTACCACTGCGCCAGCCTGCCTTTGTGAAATTCCTGGAGACCTGATAACCTTGACTCTGCTAGCAATAGCATCAGTGACTAGTCTCTTCAGCTGTGTCTGGTCAGGTGTCTGGTCCTTGGCCTATATAAGGCACTTCCGGTTTATGTACCTTGCCAGATTATTGTGGTTCCTGATCCCTTCAATAAAGCTTGTTCCTGTTTCACCTACAAGTTGCTGAATTGGATTATTGTTGACCTAGGCTGCTGGTCTCCAAAACCTTGTGATACCTATATCATTACAATGGGTGTAGAAGATACCTTGTGGTTTAAAACCCTTAAGCTTAAGTCTAAATTTCTGCCACCATCATTTGTTTGTCCCCAAATTAAAATCTATGTAAAATTGGTTATTAAAGAAATTAGCAAACTTTCATTCAACCGTGAGTCCAATATTATTTTGAGAGAGAAAAAAGCGATTATGGAAATTCAAGAGTGGAAAGATTTTATTATTATTATTAACTTTTATTTGTATCGCGCCAACATATTCCGTAGCACTGTACAGGGGATAAGAACAGGAAAAATACAACATTAAACTTCAGAAAGTGTTATCATAAAGCCTTCTGATAAGGGGTCAATATAGTAGTCAGGCCCGTGACAGATTATGATGAAGAGGCTATGAGACAACTTTTAGACCAGATTTACATCCTATATAAGCAATATTCAAGCCAGAAATGACAATAGTATTTGTCTTAAGGAATCTAACTATCTTAAAGTTACAAACCCTCGGGTTGCCACACTATACCTACTACCAAACGTGCATAAAAACTTCAATAAACCACCTGGCAGACCCATTATCTCTGGAAATGTTAGTCTTTTTGAGTCTGTCAGTAGGTATTTAGACCTGCGACTTAGATCTCATGTCATCAGTCTCCCATTGTATATTGGGGACACTATGGACCTACTAAACAAGTTAGAGGGTATAACTCTGGATGATAATATGCTCTTGGCAACCTGCGACATTGAATCCCTATACAGGGAGTGCAGAAATATTAGGCAAATGAGTATTTTGACCACATCATCCTCTTTATGCATGTTGTCTTACTCCAAGCTGTATAGGCTCGAAAGCCTACTACCAATTAAGCATATTAGGTGATGTGCATCTCTGTAATGAGAAGGGGTGTGGTCTAATGACATCAACACCCTATATCAGGTGTGCATAATTATTAGGCAACTTCCTTTCCTTTGGCAAAATGGGTCAAAAGAAGGACTTGACGAAAAGTCAAAAATAGTGAGATATCTTGCAGAGGGATGCAGCACTCTTAAAATTGCAAAGCTTCTGAAGTGTGATCATCGAACAATCAAGCGTTTCATTCAAAATAGTCAACAGGGTCGCAAGAAGCGTGTGGAAAAACCAAGGCGCAAAATAACTGCCCATGAACTGAGAAAAGTCAAGTGTGCAGCTGCCACGATGCCACTTGCCACCAGTTTGGCCATATTTCAGAGCTGCAACATCACTGGAGTGCCCAAAAGCACAAGGTGTGCAATACTCAGAGACATGGCCAAGGTAAGAAAGGCTGAAAGACGACCACCACTGAACAAGACACACAAGCTGAAACGTCAAGACTGGGCCAAGAAATATCCCAAGACTGATTTTTCTAAGGTTTTATGGACTGATGAAATGAGAGTGAGTCTTGATGGGCCAGATGGATGGGTCCCGTGGCTGGATTGGTAAAGGGCAGAGAGCTCCAGTCCGACTCAGACGCCAGCAAGGTGGAGGTGGAGTACTGGTTTGGGCTGGTATCATCAAAGATGAGCTTGTGGGGCCTTTTCGGATTGAGGATGGAGTCAAGCTCAACTCCCAGTCCTACTGCCAGTTCCTGGAAGACACCTTCTTCAAGCAGTGGTACAGGAAGAAGTCTGCATCCTTCAAGAAAAACATGATTTTCATGCAGGACAATGCTCCATCACACGCGTCCAAGTACTCCACAGCGTGGCTGGCAAGAAAGGGTATAAAAGAAGAAAATCTAATGACATGGCCTCCTTGTTCACCTGATCGGAACCCCATTGAGAACCTGTGGTCCATCATCAAATGTGAGATTTACAAGGAGGGAAAACAGTACACCTCTCTGAACAGTGTCTGGGAGGCTGTGGTTGCTGCTGCACGCAATGTTGATGGTGAACAGATCAAAACACTGACAGAATCCATGTATGGCAGGCTTTTGAGTGTCCATGCAAAGAAAGGTGACTATATTGGTCACTGATTTGTTTTTGTTTTGTTTTTGAATGTCAGAAATGTATATTTGTGAATGTTGAGATGTTATATTGGTTTCACTGGTAAAAATAAATAATTGAAATGGGTATATATTTGTTTTTTGTTAAGTTGCCTAATAATTATGCACAGTAATAGTCACCTGCACACACAGATATCCCCCTAAAATAGCAAGAACTGAAAACAAACTAAAAACTACTTCCAAAAATATTCAGCTTTGATATTAATGAGTTTTTTGGGTTCATTGAGAACATGGTTGTTGTTCAATAATAACAATTAATCCTCAAAAATACAACTTGCCTAATAATTCTGCACTCCCTGTACACATCAATAGGACATTATGCAGGTGTAAACACAACTGAATATTTTTTTGAGCATGGAGGTCCATAATAATCCAAATAAGAGCCGAATTATAATCAAACTAGCGACTTGCCCGTCAAAAATGACGGCAATAAATTGAAGCCTGGCAATGGTGTTTGTCACACACTGCGAGCCTCTCCCCCCCTCTACTTTATTGGCCTCGCGATGAGCGCCTTCGGCTCTAATCACGGGCCTCGCAATGAGCGCCGAAGCCTCTCTACCCCTCTACTTGACGGGAGGGGCTCATTGCGAACCTCTCCCCCCTCTACTTTACTGGCCTTGCGATAAGCTCCTGCAGCGCTCATCTCGGGCCTTGCAATGAGTGGCTTTGGAACTCATTGTGAGCCTCTCCCGCCCTCTACTTCCTCTCCCTTCCCTCTGTCTCTTCCCCCCCTCTCCCTCCCCTGTGTCTCTTCCCCCTCTCCCTCCCCTTTGTCTCTTTCCCCCCTCTCCCTCCCCTGTGTCTCTTTCCCCCTCTCCCTTCCTTGTTTCTCCTTCCCCCTCTCCCTCCCCTGTGTCTCTTTCCCCCCTCTCCCTCCCTTGTTTCTCCTTCTCCCTCCCCTGTGTCTCTTCCCCCTCTCCCACTCCTGTGTCTCTTCCCCCTCTCCCACTCCTGTGTCTTTCTCCCTCCCCTGTGTCTCTTCACCCCGTCTCCCTCCCCTGTGTCTCTTCACCCCGTCTCCCTCCCCTGTGTCTCTGCCCCCCTCATCCCTCCCCTGTGTCTCTCCACCCCCTGACCCTCATCTTTTCCCCCCTCCGCTGTGTCTCCTCCCCATGTCTATTTCTCCCCTCCTCTCCCTCCCGTTTCTCTTCCTCCCCTACCGTTTCTCTTCCTCCCCTCCTCTCCATCCCCTGTGTCTCTCTTCACCCTCCTCTCCCTCCCCTGTGTTTCTCTTCCCCCTCCTCTTCTCGCTCCCCTGTGCCTCTCTTTCCCCTTCCCTGTGTCTCTCTTCCCCCTCCTCTCCCTCCCCTGTGTCTCTCTTCCCCTCCCCTGTATCTCACTTCCCCTGTCCCCTGTGTCTCTCTTCCCCTCCCCTGTATCTCACTTCCCCTGTCCCCTGTGTCTCTCTTCCCCTCCCCTGTATCTCACTTCCCCTGTGTCTCTCTTCCCCCCTCCTCTCGTGTCTCTATTCCCCTCCTCCTCTCCCACCCTCATGTATCTCTTCCCCTGCTTCTCCCCTCCTTGTCACTCTTCCCCCCTGTCTCTCTCCCTCACCTCATTGCTGTAGATGCGCGCATGCGCACGCTTATGCGTCGTCTTCGCGTGTGCGCGCGCGCACGCTTGCCGGCTACCAGTGCACGCCTGCAGTAGGGCCGATGGGAGCCATGGTGAAACTGCGAGTTGTCGTCAGTTGCGGCCCTTCCTTTGCGAGGGCCGCAAAGCGTGACGACAACTCGCAGTTAGACAATTATAATATGTGATTGATGAAGTTTGTGTTGAAACATAATTATTTTACATTTGATAACAAGTTCTATCTTCAGGTCAGTGGAACAACTATGGGGCACCCACTTATGCCAACCTATACGTTGGTTGGTGGGAGAGGGAGTTCGTGTTTTCAGACCACATGAATGAATACACTGATAAGGTTGCCATCTTGTTGCACTACATCAACAATGTGTTCATACTGTAGAAGGACAGCAAGAAGCTTTTTCTAGAATTTATTTTTATCTTAAATCAGAATGAAATAAATTTAAGAGTTACTTATGAAGCAGATTCCTTATTAGTGGACTTCCTAGATGTCACAATTAGTTGTGACAGTTTTGGTAATATTCATTCAGACCACTATAGGAAGTCCACTGCTACAAATAGCATCATGCACTACACTAGCTCCCAACTCCCAGCTACAAAAAAAGGCTATCCTCACAGGGGAATTTTTACGCTTAAGAAGGAATTGCTCCAGTATTAAAGTTTTTAAATTATGAGCAGCTGAATTGAGACTAAGATTGAAGGAAAGAGGATATATTGGCAGTATAACAAAAAAGGCTTAACACCGAGCTTTACATACGTATAGGGATCTCCTCTTGGTACCCGAAAACTAGATTAGAGACTGTCGAGTTTACTAGGTTTGTTGGCACATAAACTCAAAATGGAGGAATATCCTTGCCATTCTGAATAAACATTTAGATGTTCTTAGAACTGATAATGTTATTAAGGAACACCTGTCAAACCGTAACGCAGGTGTCCTAAGGCGAGCTCAGGGAGGACTGAAACCTCCCGTGGAGCAGAAGGGCATCTGTTACTAAGGGAACTGGGTTCTGTAATAGCCAAACCATTATATTTAATTTTTCAAGATTCACTCAACACAGGGTCTCTACCAGATGACTGGAGAAAAGCTGATGTGATACCTATATTTGAAAAAGGGGGCAAGAGCAAATCTGGGGAATTATAGACCAGTGAGCCTCACTTCTGTAGTGGGGAAGCTTTTAGAAGGGTTAATAAGGGATAATATACAAGAATATGTCTATTTGAACAGGATTATAAGTAGGAGTCAACATGGGTTTATGAGGGATAGGTCATGTCAAACAAATCTAATTAGTTTCGATGAGGAGGTTAGTAGGAACCTGGATCAAGGCAACTCAGTGTATGTAGTCTTTTTGGATTTTGCAAAGGCTTTTGATACAGTGCCACATGGGAGACTAATGGGCAAACTAAGGGATACAGGAATTGCAGTAAATATCTGCTCATGGATTGAGAGCTGGCTAAAAGACAGGAAGCAAAGGGTTGTTGTAAATGGAACATACTCCGATTGGACTAATGTGGTAAGTGGGGTTCCTCAGGGTTCAGTATTAGGTCCTCTCCTTTTTAACATATTTATTAATGACTTAGAGGTAGGATTGGAGTGTGGGGTCTCCATTTTCGCTGATGACGCAAAGTTGTGCAAGGTAATTAAATCAGAAAATGATGTGCTTTCCCTCCAAGGGGATTTACATAAAATTGAGGAATGGGCATCTAAATGGCAGATGAGCTTTAATACGAATAAATGGAAGGTTATGCATCTGGGAAGGAAAAATAGCCATGCAATTTATAATCTTAATGGAGCAAATCTAGGTGTATCAGATATTGAAAGGGATTTGGGAGTGCTTGTGGACAACCACCTAGGTAACAGTGCTCAAAGCCAAGCAGCAGCTGTAAAGGCAAATAAAATATTAGCATGTATTAAGAAGGGTATAGAAGCCAGGGAAGCAAATATAATTCTGCCACTATACAAATCTCTAGTACGCCCTCATTTGGAATATGGAGTACAATTTTGGGCACCACTTCATAAAAAGGACATTTTAGAGCTGGAAAAGGTACAGAGAAGGGCAACCAAACTAATAAGGGGAATGGAGGGGCTAAGTTATGAAGAAAGACTAACCAAATTAAACTTATTTTCTCTAGAAAAAAGGCGTCTAAGAGGAGATATGATTACCTTATATAAATACATCCAGGGTCAGTATAAAGATTTGTCGAGGGAGCGTTTTGTGCCAAGAGGTTTTCAACTGACAAGAGGACATCCCTTGAGGTTAGAAGTAAAAAGATTCCACCTCAAAGAAAGAAAAGGGTTCTTCACAGTAAGGGTGGTTAATCTGTGGAATTCTCTACCAGAGGAGGTGGTGACAGCAGATTCGATAGATAACTTTAAAAGGGGACTAGATTTATTTCTAATTAAAAAGGGTATTCAGGGTTATCATGGATAATTAGAGAGACAGTGATGATCCAAATTTTTAACATTTCCCCTTTAGACAATTGGCTAAGTCTCTTTTATTTTTTTTCTATTTGCCTTCCTCTGGACTAATTAATAATAATAAAAAAACAAACAAACAAAAAAAACCATTAAATAATTGATTAATAATTAATTATTAACTAATGAATTAATAGTTAAGCCGCATATTGCAGATCAAAGGAGATCTTAAAAGGTTGAACTTGATGGACTGAAAGTCTTTTTTCAACCTTAAATACTATGTAAGTATGTATCTATGTAACTATCTTGGCAAGCGAATACAAGCAAGTTGGAGGAGATCTCCAAATCTAAGGGATATGGTTGTGAAAAGCCACTTTTGTAGGAATCAGAAAACCCAGAGGAGACCCTTACCTAAAGGTACTTACAAGTGCGGTCATTGCACATTTTGTAAATACCTGGTAAATGTTACTGAGTCTATCGATAAAACTGGCAGAATTCATCGTACCAGAGGTTTCTTCATCTGCAGTTCAAGGTCAGTAATTTACTGCCTGGAGTGCCTGTGTGCCAAGAGGTACATTGGCATGATTAGTAGATGTAACGGAGCTGAAACACGAAGTCCAGTATCTCCGCTGGTATACGGTAAAATACCCAAGAGGCACTACAGTTTCACCATCCCCGACCTCCCATATTGGACGACACACAATTTGGGAGACAAATGAATACTGACTTTATTTTGTTCTGCAGAAATATTTATACCCATCACTTCCCACAGGCAATACACATGCCCATATTTGGCCACACAATACACATAAAGAGAACAATAGGTCTGGTCACACCTCCCCGAGGCTCCCTGGCAACTTTGATACAATCAGACATTGATTCAATTACACTTCTTTGTTCTTATCTGAGAATGAAAACACTGTATACAATAGACTTCCTTTATCTCATGTGGAGTCTCTGTAACAGGATTATCTCCCATGCCAAGTAGCTGCAAATGTCTGGGACAATATTCTGCAGAGCATAAACCAACATACATATAGTAGGATCATATTTTAACCATAATAATCATAAAACAGGGTAAAACAGTGATGGGTTCCGTTACATACCTCCCCCGTGACCATAAGCCGGCATACACGGTCTGATCCCAACGGATCGGCCTGGGGATGTCCGGACAAAAGTATTTGTTGGTCAATTCTCTAGTTTGACAACCCATCAGCATTACTGCAATTCACATTTCCCATATCCCCAGATAGCTGGGATCTGAGCGCACAAAACTACCGAATAGCGCTCAGATCCTCTTCACACAGTTCAATTGCCATGTAACTAAAGTCTTTCCCATAGTCTTTCATTATATGAATGGGCTTCATGGCACAGTTATCTGGGGTATCATGGTTCACACAGGGCAAGTACAGAAGGACCCCCCTGTATGTAAAGGGCCAGAATGAGTGACTTACACTCTGGTATGGCCGAACACTGGTTCCAAAGGGCAATATGTCCCAGGGCCATAGTCGCAGGGCAGGAGGCTGGCAAACAGTCCTCTCCAAGACAAAGTGGTGAAGGGCAATTCGTCACACATCTCCCCTTTGGGGGGAAGTCTAACCAGGCACCTGGATATTTCGCTGCGGTGATGGGGCAACACGCTGAGGGGACTTGAGGGGCAGAGGCCAGCGGCATTCTGCCCTGATGCCAGCTCTTCTGCTGGTATAACCTGCAGGACGTATTCCGGCTCAGTAGCCAGGGAAAGGTGGGGGTCAGTGGGGGTTAACATTTCCTCTGTTAACCCTGGGGCCACATTAGGAGTTAGCTGGGGAGGGGAATTTGTACTTACCCCCTCCTCCGGTTGTCCCAGTGAGAGTAGTTGGGGATCTGGACAGGCTGTCCAGCATCCCGGTAGGTCAGGCACAGAGACCCTGGTCCCATCTGCGCCGTCTGGGGGATTGGTGTCTCCCCTTGTTAGGGTAAGCTGTCGCTGGGGGGAGAGGGCGACATCTTCAGCTCCCTGGGGATCACACTGCCGCTGGGTGGGAAGGACGACACCTTCTGCCCCCTGGGGTTCACACTGCCGCTGGGGAGGAAGGACGACACCTTCTGCCCCCTGGGGTTCACACTGCCGCTGGGGGGGAAGGACGACACCTTCTGCCCCCTGGGGTTCACCATGCCGCTGGGGGAGAAGGACGACACCTTCTGCCCCCTGGGGTTCACACTGCCGCTGGGGAGGAAGGACGGCCCCTTCTGCTCCCTGGGGTACACACTGCCGCTGGGGGGGAAGGACGACACCTTCGGCCCCCTGGGGTACACACTGCCGCTGGGGAGGAAGGACGGCACCTTCTGCTCCCTGGGGTACACACTGTCGCTGGGGAGAAAGGACGACACCTTCAGCTCCCTGGGGTACACACTGCCGCTGGCGAGTCAGGACGACACCTTCAGCTCCCTGGGTACACACTGCCGCTGGGAAGGAAGGACGACACCTTCAGCTCCCTGGGGTACACACTGCCGCTGGGGGGGAAGGACGACACCTTCGGCCCCCTGGGGTACACACTGCCGCTGGGGAGAAAGGACGGCACCTTCTGCTCCCTGGGGTACACACTGCCGCTGGGGAGAAAGGACGGTACCTTCTGCTCCCTGGGGTACACACTGCCGCTGGGGAGGAAGGACGACACCTTCAGCTCCCTGGGGTACACACTGCCGCTGGAGAGGGGAATTAGTTGGAGTATTCCACGTGGAGCGGTTTCTGTTTCTGGGACAGTCTCTCTGCATGTGGCCCTGCTGGTTACACGTGTGGCACCTGATGTACCGTGGAGGGGTTTGGTAGTTCCCACCACCCGGACGCAGTGCTGGGGGGGGTTAATGGTGGGAGGTGGGTTAGCAGCTTCCAAGATGGACCGCTCCCGTGCCCGCTGCTTTTCCATTATGAATTTGTGGACATCTGTCATTAACCATTCCAAGGTTTTTATGGGAAGCGTACCTGGGAAAAAGGCCAGTCTGCTTTGGAGTTCTCTTTCAAACTCAGTCTGTGGGGTAATAAGAGGTACTGTAACCATGAGTTCCTTTCTGTCTGCATCCCTGTAGTCCGCGGCCGCCTCCTCCTCCTCATGATGGAACGCTGTCTGAAAACTAGCCGGTTCCATCCTGCTGTAGCCAGGGGCGCTGTACGGATACTAGCGTTGCCCTCAATTTGTACTCCACGGAATGGTGTCTCCTGTAGCTTTCCTTCTGACCGTGGGAACAATTCTGCCACTTGCCACCAAATGTAACGGAGCTGGAACACGAAGTCCAGTATCTCCGGTGGTATACGGTAAAATACCCAAGAGGCACTACAGTTTCACCATCCCCGACCTCCCATATTGGACGACACACAATTTGGGAGACAATTGAATACTGACTTTATTTTGTTCTGCAGAAATATTTATACCCATCTCTTCCCACAGGCAATACACATGCCCATATTTGGCCACACAATACACATAAAGAGAACAATAGGTCTGGTCACACCTCCCCGAGGCTCCCTGGCAACTTTGATACAATCAGACATTGATTCAATTACACTTCTTTGTTCTTATCTGAGAATGAAAACACTGTATACAATAGACTTCCTTTATCTCATGTGGAGTCTCTGTAACAGGATTATCTCCCATGCCAAGTAGCTGCAAATGTCTGGGACAATATTCTGCAGAGCATAAACCAACATACATATAGTAGGATCCTATTTTAACCATAATAATCATAAAACAGGGTAAAACAGTGATGGGTTCCGTTACAGTAGGGAACTACGTAAGAGACTCTGTGAACATCTGAGTTCTATAAGGACCAGCCAGGAAGATCAAAGGAAAGGCAAAAAGCTAAGTACTGTAGCCAAACACTTCTTGAATTTCCATGATTCTCAACTCAAGTGTTGGGTTCTGCAACAATTAAAACTGGGTATAAGAGGAGGTAACATGGAGGAAACTCAACTGAGGGAAGAGCAAATAGATATTCCTACTTGATACTGTTGCCCCAAAGGGCTTAAATTAAAATATTAACTATTCTGTTTTTATATAAGGAACAAACGTTCCTATGTTAGGATTACTGGCCCTCATAAATATGCCTTACCTATTTGCCTTGTAGATGGGGCATAGTAATGTAACTATGTGACTATCATGAGATATACAGTGTTTTATAGTGATAAACATGTAAGGAGAAAAGGCTTCATTTTTTCACTGGCTACTTTGATGCTAATCAGCGGAGTCATGAATTATATTTGATATATGGTACCCTTAATGTGATGGAAAAGGGTATAATACCCTTCTGGCAGTTATGCTGCAGAATTAGGATTTTTTTTTCTGTCCGTGGTAATTATGTGAAATGTTAATAAGGAAATCCTTTATGAATTACTGTGAGATTAATTTGATTAAACATGATTCTTTTATAAGTGACAATCTATTTATTATTTAAGGACTTAGGGTCTTATTATCTGCTAGGACAATTAAATTATCATTTTTTAGAATGAACGGGTTAAGCCTTCTTGCAAACTGTTATAAGGTTGTTATAATTTTCGGTAATGCCCAGCAGTTCCCAGGAAAGCTCTCACCTGTTTTTTAGTCTTGGGTGTGGGCTAGGAAGCTATCCCCTCTACCTTAGCTGACTCAGGTCTAATCTAATCTGCCCCCTACTCACTCTATGCCCTAGGTACTGTATTTCAGCCCTTGCCCATTGACACTTGTCAGGGCAAATAGTAAGACCTGCCTCCTGTATAGCCCCTAATACCTGTCTGAGGTTGGTCAGGTGTTCTTCCGAGGTAGTACTGAATATTGCTATATCATCTAAGTAGGCTTGGGTATACTCCTGGTGACCACCCAGCAACTGATCCACTAGTCTCTGAAAGGTTGAAGGGCTTTTTTTCATCCCAAAGTGCATTACCAGGAACTGGTATAACCCAAATGGAGTAACAAATGCTGACTTCTCCCTGGCAGGCTCTGCATGGGGAATCTGGCCTGGAAGATGGGAAAATAAACGGGGGAAGTTATCCAGCTCAGTATTCAGTGCTTCTTGCAGGGCCAGGGTCAAATTAGGGAACAATTTAACAAACTTAGCATCGGATGAATGCTGTGCTGGTTCCAACAGGTTGGGCAGTAGCCCTTCCTCAGGGTCACTGCCAGTGGGCAGGCAGATGGCACAAATTGCTTGTGGTCAGCGCTGATGCCCTTTCAATCTATTGATATGAGCCACACTAGTGACTCTACCAGGCTCATCAAGGGCTGCCACATAGGTGGTGGGGATGACCTTACGAACAATCTTGTAAGGCCCTTCCTGGGCAGCCTGGAGCTTATGCTGAGGGTGGGGGACCAGCATTAGCACCTCCTGACTCTCCTCTAGTTTTCTCTCCTTGGTCTCCTGGTCATAAAACTTTTTCTGACGCTTTTGGGCGCTCAGGACATTCTCCCTAACCCTTCACATGAGGTTGGCTATCTGCTCTCTAAAGGCAGGAACATAGGGGACTACTGGCACGTGTTCCTGCCTCTGCTTCCCTTCACAAGTTTCTCTAATGAGGTCCAGTGGCCCTCTCAAAGGCCACCCATCCAGGAGTTTAAAATGGGAATACCCTGTGGACTCCTGGGGAATCTCACGGTAGGCAAAGAGAAGGTAGGGTAACAGTTTCTCCCAATACTTTTCCTTATCCGTGAAGCTCCTGAGCATATGTTTGAGGGTTCCATTGAAGCGCTCACATAAGCCATTGGTCTGGGGGTGGTAGGGGGAGGAAGTGAGGTGCTTTATCCCGCATATCTCCCATAGATCTTGGGTCAGGGCAGACATGAACTGAGCTTCCCCTATCAGACAAAATCTCCTGAGGGAAAACCATCCTAGAGAACACTACCAACATGGCTCCTGCTACAGTACAGTCAGAAATATTCCCTACTCAGGGTACCTGGTGGCATAGTCTACTACTGTGAGGATATACCTCTACTCAGTCTTACTGGACCTAACTAGGGGTCCTACTAGGTCAATGGGCACTCTCTGGAAGGGGGTATCTATCACTGGGAGGGGTTGCAGAGGCACTCTTGCAGCTTTCCCATCATGTCCATATCGCTGACAGACATCACTGGAGTCACAATAAGCATTAACATCCTGGTTCAAGCCTGGCCAGTAGAACACCCTGGTCAACCTCTGCCTAGTCCTTTTATGTCCCATATGGCCAGCTAAGGGTACATCATGGGCTAGTCCTGAAAATTTTGGGGACTATAAGCTGCCTCAGTCCTACCCCATGCCCTACCTGCTCACCTCAGGGTCCTCTGGGCTGGTTGGTTCCTTGGCTCCTCCAGTGCTTCCAGACCTCAGGGCTACTGACTAGGACTGGGTAACAATGTTTAAATAGCAACATTCCATAAGTCCCAAGTCATTCCCCAGGAACACATCTGTAGGCAATCCTTCCATCACCCCCACCTCCAGGATCTATTTGCCCTGGCCCCAACCCAACTCCACATGGGCAAGGGGGATGTTATATTGCAGCTCTCCAGCAACCAATCACGTTCAAAGATTTGTCCAGGATAGCAGCGGGGCTTACCCAGGATGAGTGAATAACATGGCAGCCCCAGTGTCTCTGAATCCATCCACTTGTTGGCCATCCACTAAAACAGGCTGTACATGTGGCATTCTACAGCCCCCTTTGGCCATATTTATGCATGTAGATGGCTGGGTAGGTGGTAGGCACTTCTTGGCAATCCTGGAATTCCTCCACCTCCTCAAGTCCCCATTGTCCCAAATACATCAGGAGGCTGCTCTACCTGGCAGTTCTGGCTAGGGCAAAACCCTCTTGTAGTGGCCCTGCTGGTGGCAAGTAAAACAAGTGGGTCCTGCATTGCTTTCCTGTCCCTGTGGCTGACCACTGTCCCTTGTTGCAGGTTTAGGTGGTACCCGAACCCCTGGGCGAGGAGCCCCTGGCACCCCCTGGGTAGTAACCAGACGCCTGTAAAGGGGTATGTAGGGTTTGGAGGCCCCTGATGCAGGTGGCTTAGCAGGTTGGGGTGGGTGGACAGTAGGGACAGGTTTCCGACCTCTCACATCCTCATACTGGTCTCTGGGCAAATGTGAAAAAAATGCTCCATCAAGATTACCTGCTTAGCATCCTCCAAGGTACGAACCTCCTTAGCCTTCCACCAGTTCTCTGGGGCAGTTTTGATGCTCCAGACCACTCAGTGTGGGTGTCCCGTTTCCTCTTGATCACACTCCGGAATAGGGTTCGGTATTTTCCAGCAGTGAGAGTATACCTAAGACATACCTAAAAGCAACTCAGACCTCGCTGTAGTCATGGGCCAGTTCTCTAGGGATTGCCTAGTAAGCTCGGCTAGCTATACCACTGAGCTTACTGATCAGAATTTTTACCCATTTTGCCATTGGTACCTCATGTAGCTCACACTGCCTTTTAAAGTCCTGCAGGTACTCGTCCAGGTCATCTTGGTTATCCACAAAGGGCCGGATGCTGCTGTATGCCAACTTAATGCTGGCTGGCAAACTCTCTTTAGCACTCCTGGAGTGGAAGCCAGGTGGAGATGGACAGTAGCCCTCTGGATGTCCCTGCTCAGCATGTACCTCCTGGGCAATTGACCTCCTCATCTCATTCAGTTCAGTGAAGGAGGGTGTAGTGGACAGGAGGGCACAAGTTAGTGTGAGGCATCTGGTTACCTTGTCTGGCTCATGGGGCATCTGTGCGGGTAGCCTGGATGGTTGGCCACCTTCCCCACTACCCCGGGTAAACTCCTCCTGAACAAACTGCTCCCTATCATAGTGTAGCAGCTCATCCACCAGTGCCTCTTGGTCTCTGGTCCCAGGAACTTTTACCCCCCTCTCTTTGACCAGGGTATGAAGATCATCAATGGGTAGGTCATAGTAGCTGGCCATGGTAGCTGTCTCGGCTAATAGAAGGGATTTCCCATCACTACCACCAATTGTGACGATCTGAGTGATAGGGGCTAGTACAAGCCCAGGGCCACCTGCTATAGACTACAGGTTACTGCCAACTAGGACCGTTTGGGTTCTTTGAAATCCCAACACCAGCACCCTGATATCTGGCTTCTTTATCAGTTAGAGCCTCTCTATCAGGAATCAGCGTTTCCATGTGTTCTAGTAAACTTCTTGTGGTAGTGATCAGGACAGGTTACTGGCAGGGTAAATATCGGATTAGTATCGCAGTTACCAGGAGCAAAATAATAGGCATACCATTGTCTATATGCCTCAGTAGTAAACTGCCTTTATTCTCTTCCAAACACCAACTGAACAAAATAGAACAACACAAAAACAACACTCATGAATTGGGGAGGGGATGCGTTTGAATTCTCCACCTGAATGCACAAGCATCAATCAGCTGAATAGCTGTACTGCCTGAATTAACATAGTCCAATCAGCATAGTCCTGTGTCCATGGGGACAGATATGTTGTCACAGAAAGGGGCTGCCCTCTTCTGGGGGTGGGTCTGTGTTACCTGCGCTGGACACAAGCAGCTATAGAACAAAGGACATGAAATGGAACCAGTTCAGACTAGCTTATTGCTATAGACTCCAATTTGTTTGGCTACTGATCAATATTACAATAGCAGTACAACACACAATAACCTTTTAAACATGAAACAGAACACATTAATATTACATGGGGAATTACTGTACATACAGAATGGGGCAGGGGCATATGTACTAAGAAACATGAAGCATGGGGCAATATAATTCCCTTACCCATTCACCAATGGGAACGTCTGATATAGTAGCTCACTGGGGCAAAATCCAGGCCCTGGAAACGGGTCCTTGACAGAGGGGTTAAGTGTCTCATTGACAGCCCTTTTGTGGAGCTATGTTTTGCTTTCTAAGTGGTAACCTTGTGGTGAGGAAAGGGTTGATTCCTCCATAAACCGCTCTGTAATATCCAAAAAAAGGTGGCTATTTTTATCTAAGTGCCAACTTTGTTGGTAACGGAAGGATTAATTAACCTATTGACTACTATTTTGTAAAGCCATGATCCTTTTTCTAAGTGGTTCCCTTAGGGATGCTAAGGGGTTAATTCATGCCTTGTGTAGGTGTGTCCTATGAGGTTATTTAAGGACCAGAAGCCCATACTGCTGCCACTCTCCACAGAAGCAAAAAAATGCAAAATGCGCGTTTAGAGAGTAGGAAGTTTGACCAGATGCTTGGTTGCATGCACCAGTAAGCGCGAGGCACAGCACAATCAGCGTACCTATATAGTTTTTAGTAGCCTCTACAATTTTTGATTCCCCTCACGTTGTTACAGTTATACAGTGGATATAAAAAGTCTACACACCCCTGTTAAAATGTCAGGTTTCTGTGCTGTAAAAAAATGAGACAAAGATAAATCATTTCAGAACTTTTTCCACCTTTAATGTGACCTATAAACTGTACAACTCAATTGAAAAACAAACTGAAATATTTTAGGTGGAGCGAAGAAAAAAAAAAAGAAACATAATATGGTTGCATAAGTCTGCACACCCTCTTATAAATATAAATAGCTGTGTTCAGAATTAAGCAATCACATTCCAAATCGTGTTAAATAGGAGTCAGCATACACCTGCCATCATTTAAAGTGCCTCTGATTAACCCCAAATAAAGTTCAGCTGCTCTAGTTGGTCTTTCCTGAAATTTTCTTAGTCGCATCCCACAGCAAAAGCCATGGTCCACAGAGAGCTTCCAAAGCATCAGAGGGATCTCATTGTTAAAAGGTATCATTCAGAAGAAGGGTACAAAATAATTTCCAAGGCATTAGATATACCATGGAACAGTTAAGACAGTCATCATCAAGTGGAGAAAATATGGCACAACAGTGACATTACCAAGAACTGGAGTTCACTCCAAAATCGATGAAAAGACTAGAAGAAAACTGGTCTGGGAGGCTACCAAGAGGCCTACAGTAACCTTAAAGGAGCTGCATGAATATCTGGCAAGTACTGGCTGTGTGGTACATGTGACAACAATCTTCCGTATTCTTCATATGTCTGGGCTATAGATTGAGTAGCAAGACGAAAGCCTTTTCTTACGAAGAAAAACATCCAAGCCAGGCTACATTTTGCAAAAACACATCTGAAGTCTCCCAAAAGCATGTGGGAAAAGGTGTTATGGTCTGATGAAACAAAGGTTGAACTTTTAGGCCATAATTCCAAAAGATATGTTTGGCGCAAAAACAACACTGCACATCATCAAAAGAACACCATACCCACAGTGAAGCATGGTGGTGGCAGCATCATGCTTTGGGCTGTTTTTCTTCAGATGGAACTGGGGCCTTAATTAAGATAAAGGGAATTATGAACAGTTCCAAATACCAGTCAATATTGGCACAAAACCTTCAGGCTTCTGCTAAAAAGCTGAACATGAAGAGGAACTTCATCTTTCAGCATGACAACGACCCAAAGCATACATCCAAATCACCAAAGGAATGGCTTTACCAGAAGAAGATTAAAGTTTTGGAATGGCCCAGCCAGAGCCCAGACCTGAATCTGATTGAAAATCTGTGGGGTGATCTGAAGAGGGCTGTGCACAGGAGATGCCCTCGCAATCTGACAGATTTGGAGTGTTTTTGCAAAGAAGAGTGGGCAAATCTTGCCAATTCAAAATGTGCCATGCTGATAGACTCATACCCAAAAAGACTGAGTGCTGTAAAAAAAATAAAAAGGTGCTTCAACAAAGTATTAGTTTAAGGGTGTGCATACTTATGCAACCATATTATTTTATTTTTATATTTTTTCTTCCCACAACCTATCAGATTTCAGTTTGTTTTTCAATTGAGTTGTACAGTTTATAGGTCACATTAAAGGTGGAAAAAGTTCTGAAATTATTTATCTTTGTCTCATTTTTTTTACAGCACAGAAACCTGACATTTTAACAGGGGTGTGTATTTTTTTTATATCCACTGTATATTATACTCCATCTACTAGATCTGGATTACAGCAACCCCCCTTCTAGAGTCTGTCACGATCTGCTTCTTCAAGGGGGCTTGATATGAACCTAGTTCAAACCTAACCCAGCAGAATCGTGTAGTTCTTGTTCTTTGTGGCACAAAAGATGGCTTCTGAAGATGGCAAGGCCCAAAGGTACAGGCAGAGAATGCTGGATACAGGTTACTAGTGGCCTATGGAAAGACCACATCCCAATTTAGGATACAAACACAACAGAACAGTCTCACACCTTGGATAAGTGAAACTAGAACTGAACCTTTATTGAATTATGGAATCAACATATAGTGTACATTTGTGTATGTGTGATGTCAGCACTAAGTCCCATCTAGCTTGCAACCTTAGGGCTATCAAAGCTCTTGAGATCAAATTCACCAGATAGCTATAGCTGGCTAGTGAGAAAACATTGATGTTAATTTCAAGTGTTTGCTTAGGACTACTTGAAGTACATACATCTGTCTTGACTGTTTATCAAGGTCTGTATGTCTGCAGCTTAGCCTATGTGCAGATCATTTTTACCTTTTCCTCATGTATTCTCCTGTTCTATATACATTTCCCCTCTATAACATATAATAACCATGCCCCCTTGGCCACATCCACAATTACTGGCACTATCAGTCCTTAAACAATGAAATCATGACAGAGCCTAATAGAGACATTTTCCTCTTTTGATTACTGGGGCCTTAGCCTTTATAGGTGTGTGGGGTATCCGTTTGTATGATTTACCAATATATTGGTATATGACTTAAGCTGGAGTTGTTGGTAACATTTTGTGGGGATTATTGCACATATTACTTTGCCACATTTATGGCTTGGAGGGTATATGATATCCACACATGTAGTACTTGATGTTTATGAGCAATAATTCACTTTTGTACTATATACTGTATACTAGCACAACCCTAGGATACTTTAACTGGATAGGACGCCCTATTCTGAGTAGCACCATATATGCTTTTATTGCTCCATGGTTTAAGTAACATTATTTTAATAATACAAGAAAGGATATTATTTTATGTTTCTGTACTATGTTATGCCATGGCCTTTATGTCTAGATGATATATTGAGCCTATACTCCTATAGCAATTTGGGAACTTATCATTAATGAGTGGCCCTTTCTGTTCTTTCTGGGTTTTTTAATGATTTCTTGCCACTTGGTAATAGAATAGACTATAGCCACTAGCTTGGTGACTTTAAATGTGAGACTAACCTTGGGAACAGTGTAACTGCATAGCCAGGGTCATCACAGATTACAAACCTGACTTTGTCTTCTCATTCCTGTATTTAAGTGATTATAATTGTACAACGTGAATTAGTCTGAAATGTTTCCTCAAATCGACTTTAATGTAATTCCCCTATGTATTTTCCAATAGGGTAGCCTGTTCTCTATGATGTCTCACTGTGCCAAAATCCAGGACCTGAAAAGGGGTCCCTTCCCCCTTCCATACAGCAGTTCTGGGGCTATGATCCTTAACGGACGATAGTCTTGAACTGCAGCTTATAGTGCAAAGGAAAAAATATTAGCCCAAATGGCCACTGCATAAGTCCTAGTGCATGTCATCCTCCTGGAGGGGGTAGGAGGTTTGCCCAGCCTGATGTGGTTGCCCATCTTTCCGGAAAGTATCCTCAGTCTCTAATCACAATTTCTGTAGGGTCTCGTGAACACAATCCATTTGTACAGTCCTTACAAGGGTTATCTGGGCTAGCAACCACTCCTCAGCCACCCTCCCCCTTTTCTGCACAACATCTGGGATCCTAATACTTAGGGTCCCATCTAACAACACAACCCAATCCCATCTCCATTCCTTTCAATAACCCACCCCAAATTACAGGCGTCAATCTTGGGGACACATCCAGGGTCTGACAGACACCAACACACACACTGCACGTTTTATATACACACAAACACACACTATGCTGTATAACACACACACACTTACACTACCCCATATAGTACACACATACACTGCCCTGTATAATACACACACATATAAACTATCCTATATAACACAACACACACAGACACACACTGCCCTGTGTCTAATACAAACACACACACACACACTACCCTGTATAACCCCCCGTAGCACAATAGTACCACAAAGACTTGGAGGCTCCCCTGGACGTCGCAGTGCACACATACCTCCACCATTTTCAATGTAATCCTCAATCAATAAGATTACATCATCACGTTGGGTAATACAGTGAAATCATCCTCAAAATCTCCCTCCATGTGACTGTGACCTTTATCACCAGCACTGGGTCCTTTATCCCTCTCTCCCTCTTCTGAGAACACGGTTTCCCTTTCCTACATCTATAATAAGCAGAGCGTTAACAAAGTATATTGTGCCTGATCTTAACACCACGCGTGTGATTGTAGTGACCAGCAGTGATCATAACAATATAAAACATAAAAAAGGAAACTGTGCAAAATGTAGTTTATTTTAGTTTTGTAAGAATTGGAGCTGTTACCATACAAGTGTCAGGCCATCACATATAACCGTTGTCAAACTACGAATCGTCGTCACGCTTTGTAAACTTGCGAAGCGAGCTCACAAGAACTGCTTCCCTCGCAAAGTATGATGAAGGTGGAGGCTTTAAGGCGCATGACTTTGGAACAACACAACCCCGCATAATCCTTAACTCGCACTACTTTGTCCTACGCCGCCTCAAAACACTAACAACACAACCCCGCATTGTTAACTCGCAGCACTTTCTCTATGGCGCTTTAAAACACCATACAAAACTCCCACACAAACTTTAACTCGCAGCTATTTACTCCTACAGCGCTTCAAACCAACCCACAAAACTCCCACACACAAACCTCAAGTCTCAGCACTTACTCCTAAGGCGCCACACACCACTGGACAAAACTCGCAGCACTTAACAATTACGACTCCAAATACGAGTTGTAAAAATACAAAATTAGCGGTTCGAGACGCGCAAACCAAAAAACTGTAAAAACACACTAAATACACCCCAAAAAATTACAAACACATCACAGAGAGCATGAGGCAACAGCCAGGATGTCTGTAAGTGAGCTGTAATGCAAATTCAAGTCGATTTAGATGAAGAGTTAAGTGAGAAAAAAAAAAAAAAAAACGGCCACCGAAAAAAAATGAAAACAAGGCTACACGACCGTGAAGCGCTCAAAACATAGCCACACACTTAGCAGTCTGACAAGGCACATACGAGGTACTATGACGGCCTGTTACTAGAGTCAGAAAATTCTTCCGACGTGCGTAACACATACAATATCACCGCCATTTTACGTCAATCTACACAATAACGCATCTGAAATAGAGGCTTTCCCACCTAAACTAACGGTTTGGCACGCAGCCTATATATAGGGCACACTTGCCACACTGCTGACACTTTCTCCTCATCTGACTGGACATTTTCTGCTGCCGGAAAATCCAAAGAGATTGTTAGCACTCAGGATATTGATTGCTGGCTATTTATTATAAATAGATAAACTATATTAATGAATGAATTATTTATTAATTAAAAAAAATATTACATAACTACATTTGCAATACCTGTACTTTATCAAGATATTAATCATTAACGATTCCAAATATGTTTATTGATTCATTTTTCATGGACATTAATTTATTAATTATTTAAACAATTGTATAAAATTGTCACTACCTTTACTTTATGATTACATTATTGATTAACTCTTTAAAATATATTTAGTCATACATTAATTAGTAATGTTCATTCATTAATTAGTCATAATAAGAAAGTTAAAAAAAATTTGATCAGAAAATATGTATATTTCATACTGGACTTACATTTTGGGGTTGATGCTCAACTTCATTAATCATTAAGATTACTAATGTTCATTAATTAATTAGTCATAATAACACATTTAGTTAAAAAAAAAAGATAAAAAAAGATGTATATTTCCCCAGTGAACTTACATTTCGTGGTTGCTGCTCAACTATTAATGTTCATTAATTACTTCTTTGATCATTCATAGAACATTTTTTTTTTTAAATGCCTGAAAACATATGTACATTTTGCACTGCACTTACATTTTCAGCTTATTTATTACATTGCTGTTATATTTATGTTTTCAGCCTTCATTATTAATGCACTTATTTTGGTGTGTTGATGCTTAATTATTAATGTTCATGATTAATTATTTAATTAGTCATTTATTTTAAAGATTTTAAAATTAAATGTGCTAAAATGCATCACAAAATAGGTAGATTTTACAGTGTAATCATATTTATCTGTTGCTGCTCATTGACTCAAAGGAATAGGATCCTCAAGCCGCTTAAATATTTAGATCACTTTATGACATTTTATAGTGCATTTACTTATATTTTGCATGTATGGTAAACATCATACAAACATTAACAATGCTTTTTATTTTATTTCACAGTTTGATCATCTGGGCACCTGACTACACAGAGGGGCGTTTGCAGCATTTGATCTGCAATCAGATCACCTTCACAGGTATATCATTTTTCAAGATTTAAATTTCTTTTTGTAGATACATGTATGACAAGGACAACAAGTACTTTCAAAAATTCATACATTCATTCAAACAAAAAAATAAATATGATTTTTACATCTTTTGACAGATTTATCATGTCTCCACCTGCCTGAACACAGGAGTCACCTCTGCAAGAATTCACATTATAGAACATCAAATTCACAGGTATATGATTTTGTGATGACATTCTTTAGAAATAGAGCATTAAGTATTGATTTGCGTTGAGCAATGTTATTTAATACATTTATTCAAACAAAAAATTAAATATGATTTTTACATCTTTTTACAGATTTCTCACGTCTCCACCTGCCTGAACACTGGAGTTGCCTCTGCAGGATTTCACATTATAGAACATCTCTTCACAGGTATATGATTTCGTGATGACATTCTTTACAAATATAGGATTAAGTTCTAGAGGCTAAAATTATCGTAATACCCAAAGAGGGGAAAGACCCAGCACAGTGCGGTAGTTATAGACCGATCTCGTTGATCAACACGGACCTCAAATTATATTCCAAAATAATAGCAAACTGATTGGCCCCATTGTTGCCGGACGTGATCCATCCGGACCAGGTAGGCTTCATCTCAGGTAGAGAAGCACCCGACAACACCAGGAGAATCTTTAACCTGATAGACTTGGCTACCAGAGAGGATATCCCGCTAATGCTCCTATCTTTAGACGCCGAAAAGGCATTTGATAGGATAGACTGGACTTTTACGTGGAAAACATTGGCGAAGTTTGGTCTTGGGGACGGCTTTTTGAAGGGCATTATGCCTTTATACAGCGATCCCAGAGCATGTATTATATATCAGGGATTTGTGTCCAAACAATTTAATATTACTAGGGGAACTAGACAGGGCTGCCCACTCTCCCCCTTGCTCTTCGCCCTTAGTCTTGAACCATTGGCAGCGGCAGTTAGAAAATGGCAGATTGGCCCTAATGAGAATAAGCTCAACCTTTTTGCAGACGATATCACGCTGTCACTTACAGATCCAATACCAAGACTGCCTAATTTATTCCAATTGCTCACAGACTTTGGCAGAGTGTCAGGGTTCAAAATCAACACTAACAAGAGCATAGCCCTCAACATTACACTACCCCAAACGATGAAACAGAACTTAGAAAACAGCTTTCCCATAAAATGGGCCCCCAAACAGATAACTTATTTGGGTATTCATATTCCGCGGTCTATATCGTTGGTATACGAGGCAAATTTTCCTCCTGTCTTTAACAGAATCAAGGCAGATATCTCCAAGTGGTCCTTCCTTAACATCTCATGGTTGGGCAGAATAAATTCCATCAAGATGAATGTGATTCCCAAATTATTATACCTATTTAGGACAATCCCAACACCGATCAGGTTACCCGACCTTAGAGTGATGCAAAAAACACTTTTTAAGTTCGCCTGGAATAACAAAAACCCAAGAATCAATAGAACCACAATGTGTGCGCCTAAACAGAAAGGGGGGCTAGCCTTCCCTGATCTAATCAAGTAATATAAGGCCACTAGATTAGCTCAAACCACGACCTAGTTTAAAAAAAGAGGCCATACCGGTGTGGACAGACATAGAGAGGCAAATTCTAGAAGACAAGCATTGGGTACTGTCGTAGGTTTTATGGCTTAGCTTAGGTCGGGACCTACGAACAGGAGAGTTACCGATTTGTATTAGCCACTCTTTGAAATTATGGAAAGACCTGAACAGAAGGGTGGACCTCCTGAGCGTGGGTTCTGGCTTGATTCCACTATGGCAATCTCACAAAGGTCAGCACCTCAATAAATTTACCCAGATGAAATGGTGGATAAAGAACAAAATGACAATTGTGGCAGATTCCATGCGTGACCTCACAAAGCAACACATCATCAATTATCACTGACATAATTCAGGTGCCACATAGAGAGTGGCTTAATCTGATGGCAATTAATGAGACACTAACACACTCTACGAAAATCAACAAATATCATACCAAATCTCCCTTCGAGAAATGCTGTATCAACAATCCCGGAGGTAAGGCCAATATAGCCAACATTTACAATCAGATGGTGTCTCTCACCAACAGGGTTAAACCACATTACCAAACTGCATGGGAGGCTGACTTGCAGGTAACTCTAGACGACAGCCAATGGAATAAGATCCTCAAACAAGCCAATACCTCTTCACAAAACGTGACACTAAAAGAAAACTCTTTTAAGACAATAATGAGGTGGTACCTTACACCAGCAAGACTCCATCTTCTGAACAAAACAAACCCTGACACATGTTTTAGGGGCTGCACAGACACTGGTACACTGATTCTCATGCTGTGGGAGTGTCCGAAAATAAGACCCATATGGACAGCAACATACAACCTATTAGAAACACTTTTGGGGACAACAGTAACACAAAAGCCTGAGGAAGCTTTGCTAGGCCTTCCAACTACGGGGCTATTCAAATCAGAACAATGTTTAACAACACAGATATTTTTGGCCATGAGATGCATCATAGCTAAACACTGGAAACTAACCTCCCCTACTCACATTGAAGTACTTCACAAAATCAGGTTAATTCGGGCTATGAGCTCACTTTCAGCTGAAATTGATGAAAGATACCGTCAATGGGCCTCCTGCTGGGACTTATGGACTCTACGAGGTTCACAATAAGGTTCATGTGAACTACTTTTATGGGTTGACCTGATGTTTGATCTATGGTTTCACCTTACTGTACCTCCTGGACACATGTCTGCTTTGAGGAATGTATATATGTTCAAGACCTTGTGTGACTTTATATATATGTTTTACATGGTCATGTGTTATTCTAACTGTAACGGAGCTGGAACACGAATCCAATATCTCCGCTGGTATACGGTAAAATACCCAAGAGGCACTACAGTTTCACCATCCCCGACCTCCCATATTGGACGACACACAATTTGGGAGTCAAATGAATACTGACTTTATTTTGTTATGTGCAGAAATATTTATACACATCTCTTCCCACAGGCCATCCACATCCCCCATAGTTGGCCACACAATACACATAGAGAGAACAATAGGTGAGTCACACCTCCCTGGCAACTTTGATACAATCAGACAATGATTAAATCAGCCTTCTTTGTTCTTATCTGAGAATGAAAACACTTTATACAATCGACTCCCTTATCTCTGAAGTCTCTGTAATAGGATTATCTATTAGCCTAGGTCTGCAATAGTCTGGCTAATATTCTGCAGAGCATAAACCAACATACATATAATATAAAAGTAGGATCATATTTTAACCAAGAATTAAATAACCATAAAACAGTGTAAAACAGTGATGGGTTCCGTTACACACCTCCCCCGTGACCATAAGCCGGCATACACGGTGTGATCCCAACGGATCTGCTTGGGGATGTCCGGAGGAGTGCTCACAGATCATTTCTCGAGTTCTGTCTGTCTGGACAACCCGTCGGCGTTACCATTTTGTTTCCCTGGGCGATACTGGATGGTGAAATCAAATGGTTGTAGTGCCAAACTCCATCTCAGTAGTCTAGCGTTGTCCCCTGACACCCGGTTTAGCCACACCAACGGGTTGTGATCTGTGAGCAAGGCAAATTGTTGGCCATATAAGTAGGGCTGTAGTTTCTTGAGGGCCCACACCACCGCCAGGCATTCCTTTTCGATGGCGGCATAGCTTACTTCCCTGGGTTGTAGTTTCCGACTTAAGTAAGCGACTGGATGCTCACCGCCATCGGCCCCAACTTGGCTCAGCATTGCTCCCAATCCAAACATAGAAGCATCTGTATGAACGAGAAAGCGTTTAGTTAGGTCGGGAGCGGCCAGTACAGGGGCATGAATTAGGGCAGATTTCAGTTCTTGGAATGCCTTCTCACACTCTGGGCTCCAGGTCACTACTTTGGGTAAGTTCTTTTTGGTGAGGTCAGTAAGGGGCTTGGCTAGGGCACTATAATCAGGTACAAATTTACGGTAATACCCGGCGGTCCCTAGAAAAGCTAAAACCTGAGTTTTCGTGCGAGGGGTTGGCCACTTAGCTACGGCCTGTATCTTAGCTGGTTCTGGCTTTTGCCGCCCACTACCCACCCTGTGGCCTAAGTACTGCACTTCGGCCATCCCTACGTGGCACTTGCTGGGTTTTAACGTGAGACCTGCCTCCCTGATGCGGTCGAGGATGGCTCCTATATGGGTCAAGTGCTCGTCCCAGGCATCCTCGGCTAGTGGGATCTGCCAGTACCCTTTGCACAAGTCTATTGTGGTGAGGTACTGGCCCCTGGCCATTTTATCTAATAGCTCATCGATTCGGAGCATGGGATAGGCATCTGAAATTGTTTTATCATTAAGTTTCCGGTAGTCGACGCAGAAGCGGTGGTTCCGTCCCGCTTCGGTAACAGCAGTACCGGAGAGGCCCATGGGCTATCTGAGTGTTCTATCACTCCTAGTTGTAACTTTTCGTCAATCTCCTTCCGCATATGATCTTTTACGGATTCGGGTATGCGGTAGGGGGTTTGTCGAAGAGGGTGTTGCCCTGGGGTTTCTTCCCTGTGGGTAGCCAGCGGGGTATACCCGTGCTGGTTGGAGAATGTATCCCCTTTTTCCCGGATCAGCTCTAGTATTTGAGCTCGCTCTCTAGTGCTCAGCCTGTCTCCTAGCTGTACTTCCCCTAATTCTGTGTTGGCCCCCCCTTGGGCTAATAGGTCTGTTAGGGGTAGATTATTCGGGTCCTCAGCAGCCGAGGCACATATGGCAGTTACTTCTTCGGTCCACTCGTGATAGGGTTTCAGCATGTTAACGTGGAGCATGCGTCTACCGCCTGCTCCTGTACATGGGGCAATTATATAGGTGGTGTCACATACCTGTTCCACCACCTTATAAGGGCCTTGCCAGGAGGCCTGCAGTTTGTTATTTTGAACTGGCTTCAAGATTAACACCTTTTGTCCTATTTGAAAACTGCGGTCTCTGGCTCCCTTATTGTACCATCTGCGCTGTCGTTGCTGGGCCGCCTGAAGATTAGACTGTACCGTCTGGATTAGGGTCTCCAAGCGTTCCCTGATCTCTAGTACATATGGGACGATAGGGGTACCGTTACTGGTGACCGTTCCCTCCCAGTGTTCCCTAATGAGGTCTAAGGGACCCCGCACTCTCCTTCCGAATAGTAATTCGAATGGCGAGAACCCTGTGGACTCCTGGGGTACCTCTCGGTACGCGAAGAGCAGATGGGGAAGAAACCTTTCCCAGTTCTTCTGGGTATCCATGAAGGTACGGAGCATTTGCTTTAATGTTCCGTTGAACCGTTCACAGAGCCCATTGGACTGGGGGTGATACGCTGAGTTTACAATAGGTTTCACCCCACATGTTCTCCATAACTGATGAGTGACTTCGGCCGTGAATTGGGTACCCCGATCTGAGATAATCTCTTTGGGGAACCCCATTCTGGAGAATATCCGGATTAGGGCATCTACTATAGTCTCTGCATGGATATTGGTTAGGGCTATGGCCTCTGGGTACCGGGTGGCATAGTCTACTACAGTTAGTATATACTTCTTCCCTGACGGGCTGGGTTTTGCTAGGGGTCCGATTATATCTACTGCCACTCTGCTGAAGGGCTCATCTATTATGGGTAGGGAGTGCATTTTTGCCTTGTACCGGTCCCCTCTCTTCCCTACTCTCTGGCAGGTGTCACAAGTTTGGCAATACTGCCGAATATCTTTGGAGACCCCTGGCCAAAATAAGTTTTGGGTCAAACGATGCTTCGTCCTACTGACGCCTAGATGTCCTGATAAAGGGATGTCATGGGCAATACGTAGTAATTCTTGCCTGTACTTTCGGGGCACGACTAATTGTGTGAGGGTCACGGGTACAGATCCTGCTACTACCTTCTCAGCATATCTATACAATAATCCTTTCTCCCAAGCATATCTTTCCCCCTCCAACCCTGCCTGATTCTGTGTAACCCTATCCCAGTATACCTGCAGGGACGGGTCAGTGACTACTTCAGTACCAAACTCTAAGGGGGGAGCCCAGGGGATGAAAGGTGGGTCAGTACTATTACTTACCGGAGCCTCAGAGTGTTCAGAAGATGCGGTGGTGCGGGCCTGCTGCCGTGTTACCACGGGTAGCGCTTCCTGCGCGGGGTGCGGAGAAACAAAAGCGGAGGTCAGCTCCCCCAAGTCGTTACCCAGGATGACATCAGCTGGTAAGTCCTGCATGAGGCCCACTTCCACATTCCCCGACCCCGCTCCCCAATCCAAATGTACTTTAGCAGTGGGAATTTAGTAAATCGCCCCCCCTGCCACCCGGACTGCCACATATTCTCCAGTGAGCTGGTGATTGTGGACTAGGTGATTGCGAACCAGGGTTATGGTGGCCCCAGAATCGCGCAGACCCTGAAGGCGTTTTCCCTCTACGTGTACCCCTTGGCGATGTCCCTGTCGGTTGTCTGCAGCTGCTTGTACTGGGTTAACCTCGTGGAGGGTGCCCAAAGATTCTTCATTAGACTGGGTCCCGAAGAAAGATTGTCGAGGCTCACTCTGGTAGCAGTGTACTGCTGCCCGGTTTGCAGGGGAATTGGTTGGAGTATTCCACGTGGAGCGGTTTCTGTTTCTGGGACAGTCTCTTTGCATGTGGCCCTGCTGGTTACACGTGTGGCACCTGATGAAAGATCGGGCATTGTTGTACCGTGGAGGGGTTTGGTAGTTCCCACCACCCGGACGCAGTGCTGGGGTGGGGTTAATGGTGGGAGGTCGGTTAGCAGCTCCCAAAATGGACCGTGCCTGTGCCTGCTGTGCCCTCCTGGCATCTTGGTACTCATCTGCCCACCTGGCGGCTTCAGTTAAGATGCGCGGTTTCCGATCTCTCAGCCAGTTTTGTAAATCCGGGGTTAACCCCTGGAAGAATTGCTTCAGTAGCAGTAATTGTAGCATGTCCTCCACTGTGGTTGCTTGTGCGGCTTGTACCCAACCTTTGCCCGCCCTAGTTAAGCGGTGCGCCCACTCCATGTGAGTATCTTTCTCCGTCTTTTGGATTTCTCGGAACCGCTGCCGGTATGCCTCCGGGGTAATTGCGTACCTGTCCAGGATCGCCTGCTTTACTTTCTGGTAGTCTCTGCTATCCTCGTCTGGCATGGTGCGGTAGGCTTCTGCTGCCCGGCCCGCTAGCTTACTCACCAACAGGGTTACCTGGTCGGCGGCGTTGATCTTATGTAATTGGCATAACCTCTCAAAGTCATGCAAATAGCCATCAATGTCTTCGGTCTCCACATAGTTTTTAAAAGCATGGTACGGGGGTTTAGGCTTCCCCGGTACTATGTGTGGTGTGATTAGGGACCCCTCTCTGGACCTCCAGTCTGCCCGCTGCTTTCCCATTATGTATTCGTGGACATCTGACATAATCCTTTCCAAGGTTTCTGTGGGAGGCGTACCTGGGAAATAGGCCAGTCTGCTTTGGAGTTCTCTTCCAAACTCATTCTGTGTGCTGTCCGTAAGAGGTGCTGCAGCAGCTGCCCGGTCTCCCTCCATGAGTTCAACAATAAGGGTAGCTTTGGTTTTATTGCTGGCAATAATTCCCCTTGCTTCCAATAGCTCTTTTAGCGTGGCCCGTTTCAAGTTGGTATAGTCTGTCTCCATTCACTATCCGTTCGGGTCTATTCACATACCCTTTCGGTTCCAAGCGAAATAGCAAATTTCTCAAATGGCTGTAACTGCCGAACAACGGTCTGCTGTGAGGTTTGAATCCCGTCGCTGCCATCAAATGTAACGGAGCTGGTACACAAATCCAATATCTCCGCTGGTATACGGTAAAATACCCAAGAGGCACTACAGTTTCACCATCCCCGACCTCCCATATTGGACGACACACAATTTGGGAGTCAAATGAATACTGACTTTATTTTGTTATGTGCAGAAATATTTATACACATCTCTTCCCACAGGCAATACACATCCCCCATAGTTGGCCACACAATACACATAGAGAGAACAATAGGTGAGTCACACCTCCCTGGCAACTTTGATACAATCAGACAATGATTAAATCAGCCTTCTTTGTTCTTATCTGAGAATGAAAACACTTTATACAATCGACTCCCTTATCTCTGAAGTCTCTGTAATAGGATTATCTATTAGCCTAGGTCTGCAATAGTCTGGCTAATATTCTGCAGAGCATAAACCAACATACATATAATATAAAAGTAGGATCATATTTTAACCAAGAATTAAATAACCATAAAACAGTGTAAAACAGTGATGGGTTCCGTTACACTAACCAAAAAATAAAAACTTTGAAAGAAACTTTTTGATATAGCTTGTTGATACTTGAGAGATATTTTATATGGCTTGCTGAACTTACGATGTGATATTTGTTTATTCTTTCAATAAAAAAGTTAATTATAAAAAAAAAATATATAGGATTAAGTATTTTTTGAGCCCATTGATGACAGATATTGCTTAATAATTTAAGTCATTCATTTTAAAAATTAATCAATAACTACAAGAAAAAAGAAAAAAAAAGGAATACATATATACTTAGTTTATGATGTTTTAACTAATTACACTTTAACATCATATCTTGATTTATTGATTAATTACGCATCATATCTTCATTTATTCATTAATTTATTTAGTACCAAAAAAAAAAAAAAAGGCTTTCACCCCAATCTATACTTTGCTCATAGCTATTTCTGTTTGCCCTTCTTTACGAAAACATGTTTACAGGTTTAGATTTTGCAATCATAACACTTTTACATTCTTTTATTCATGTGTATTCTTTCATTCATTAATTCATTATTATGTTACTGCTCATTGACTAACAGGCATAGGCCCTTAGAAGCAGTTAAATATTTAAATTCATTTATTATATTAAGTCACTTTTTAACATTTTAAAAATGCTTTTACCATATATTTATCGTTAGGATTTACGTTTGCTATGTATGCCAATTAAAATGGATATTTTCAATGATTCAGAAAATAATAAAAAAATAAATATTACAAATTCTTTATATGTCATTTTACAAATCCATCATCTCTGCACCTCTCTGAAGACACAGAGTGACGTCTGCAGTATTTCAGTTGATATCACATCTAATTGACAGATATTGATGACATTATTTATAAAAACAGGATTAACAGCCTTATTAAATTGCAAGTTGCCCTATTAAATAGAGCTATATATAAACACACAGCATATTTTGGAACTTCTTACTTAGTGAAGACCTTGCTTTTGGATAGAAGATAACTAACTACAAACTTACATATCCAAAATATGTTCTGTGGTTATATAGAGCACTATTCAATTCATTAAATAACAATTTAAGAAGTCTCTAAGTGTTTTTTCATCAACATTATTCACAGGTTGTCATTCATTAAAAAATACATATATGCCCAAAACTGCTTTAGAGGTTGCCAAGAGGTGGGATCATTCCAACACATATGGTGGGATTGCCAGGTTGCTAAGACTATGTGGAGCCAAGTCACCGGCCTAATTTCAGACATATTGGAAGTAGACCCCATGATTGATAGATGCTTGCTGGGAATACCAGACGCCAACTTGTCTAAATACCAAAACGAGTGGATTCAATATGTTATGCTAGCAGCCAAATGCCATTTAGCCCAAAAGTGGTTGAAGCCGACTCTGAGCATAGCAGAAATCGTAAATAAACTGAATTACATACAAATTTACGAAAAGATGACACACTCGCTAAAACAACACACTAATAATTTTTCATAAAATTTGGGGGACATGGAATAGGTCTCAACACGTGACCCTGTGTTAGCAGGAAAGAGGTGAATGGACGCAGGGATCGGGGCAGCCACTTCCACACCGGGGGAGACGTCAAGATTGAAGGTAGGACCGCGAATCGCGGTCGGAGTGCAAAATCTAGTAAAACACGAGGTACAGGTTTTGTTTTGGAGAGGGAGGGAGGGAGAGAGATAGGGAGTGGGAGAGAGATAGGGAGATAGGGAGAGCGGGAGAGAGGGAGAGAGAGAGAGATATTACCATTACATTTTTGAAAAATATATAACAGGTTAAAAAATATGTATAATAAAACAAATGCAATTCTTACACCGCTATTAGCAATGGCGGACAATGCAAAAGATAAGAAAGAATATAAAAGAAGAATGGCAAGGGAAAGGAAAGGAAGCAGAGATGGAGAGATGCACAGACCCCTGAGACTTCACAACATTTAAGAGCAGAAGATCGACAGAGACTTCTAAAAAGAAGAAAAATTGCTAAAAAAGCACTAAATGAGTCTGCTGGAGATTCAAAGAAAAGAAAAAGTAAACTAAAAAAAGTCTCTAAAACATTCTCTAATGACCCAGTTTGCCTCCTGACACCAATGTTGATAGAGATGACACCAATGTAGATATAGAAAGTTCTACTGAGATCTATTGAGGAAGGTCATGATAGTCCTTTTTATAGAACACTAACAGTAGACACTCATTATTGTGGATTAATTAATGTGGTTTGTCAGTTTTGTGGGGCCTATCATTTTCTAAAAGAAAGACCAACTGATGGAGAGTTTATTAGTTGCTGTCAGAAAGGAAAGGTAAGACTTCCAGAAAGACACACATTTCCAGAATATTTAAAAAAGTATAATGAGTGAACCTACATTTCCAAATTACAACAATTTTAGGAAAAATATTCGGTCTTATAACAGTGCAATTTCATTTGCTTCAATGGGTGCAACATTAGCCGAAAATGTACCAGGACATGGTCCTTACTGTTTTAAAGTCCAAGGACAAATATACCACCGGACTTCACATTTACACCCAGAATCAGGAGAACAAAGGAAATTTGCACAGTTATATGTCCTTGATACAATGGAAGCTGCTGAACAACGAATGATGCTTCCTGAAACTAAACAATGCTTACCCATAGTCTTTTAACAGCTTGATAACATTATGGCCAACAACCCATATAGTAAACAATACAAAAAACTAGCTGAGGTTGAAAAAGAACAACTGGCACATGCGCAAATACATCAATTGCCAATGCCAAGAGTAAATATGGTTCTCAAAAGAGATCGCCATACGGTATAATTTACCAACAGCAAATGAGTTAGCCATGGTATTTAAAAATGATGATGGGGAACCACCATTTGAGCGCGATATTAGAATATATCCACGCAATCAAGAACAACCTTTTATAAACATAAATATTTTAAGCAGTAATTTGGATCCAATGACATATCCCATTTTCTTTCCAAATCTGGAGCCAGGATTGCAACCAAAATGACAGTTGCAAAGTTATCCCAATAGTAAAGTTCGTATTAGAAACAATATTTCCATGCAGGAATATAAAGTGTCACAAACTGCGGTTCGGGATCATTTTAATCCTATTTTATGTGGGGGTAAACTCACACAACAATGGATTATTGATTCCTATCTACAAGTCAAAGCAAATAATCTAAATTTTGTAAAATATCAACAAAACAAGCTTAGGAGTAGAACAATATTGTGGATTGATGGATTATGTCGCTGAATTGGCTGCAAACAGAGACATTCCTGCTGGATGAGCAATGATTTTGCCATCATTCCAAGGATCTCCTTGCAATATGCAAGAAAGATACAATGATGCCATGGCTATTGTCACTAAATTTGGCAAACCCGATTTATTCATTACATTTACATGTAATCCACAATGGCCAGAGATCAAAGAAAATGTAATGCTTGGACAAACTACTTCTGACCGACCAGATTTGGTGGCAAGAGTATTCAAAATAAAAAACTCAATTTATTAATTCATGATATAACTAAAGCAGACTTATTTGGAAAATGTGTGGCTTTTGTTTATACCATTGAATAAAAAAAAAAGAAGAGGCTTGCCACATGCACATATACTTTAATCTTGCAAGAAAAAGATAAATTGAATATGGCAGACAGAGTGGATTCAGTAATTACTGCTGAACTGCCATATCCAGAGAAACATTCCAAACTTTATGAGATTGTAACTCATAGAATGATACATGGTGGAGAGATCAATCCAAATTCACCATGTATGGAAAATAAAAAATGCATAAAAGGGTTTCCAAAACAATTTCAAATGCAGACGTATGTCTAATTGTGATGGATACCCTTTGTATAAAAGAAGAGAAGGACAAACAGTTATTATCCATGGCCAAAAGGTCGATAATAGATATGTGGTTCCATACAATCCACATTTGCTGATGAAGTACAATGCACATATCAATGTGGAAGCTTGCACTTCTATCAAATCCATCAAATATGTGTATAAATGATTTTATATTATATATATATATATATATATATATATATATATATATATATATATATATATATATATATATATATGTAATGGATATGATGCAGCAACTGTTGTTGTGCAAGGTGCGCAAAATGAAAAAGACAATCCAATTTTACATCACGAACTTTCATCTTATTTAGATGCTCGCTATGTAAGTGCTCCAGAAGCAATGTGGCGTCTTCTTAAATTTGAGATGCATGATCAGTCACATGCTGTGTGTCGATTAGCTGTCCATTTGCCACAAAGTCCATTTGTTTGCTTCACTGCAGGCCATGAAAGAAATGCCTTAGCACAAAGTGAACATAGAGCAACAACGCTTACTGCTTGGTTTCAATTAAATTGTCAGGACACTAAAACGAAAAAAACATAATTATAAAATTATCCCAAGAATATATACCGTCAGCCACGAGACATTGAACGTTTCAGTTTAAGATTACTTCTTTTACATGTTCCCGGTGCAAAAAGTTATGATCATTTACGCACAGTCAATGACAAGATATCAAAACTCTGTCAGATGATACAGAATGGGAGAGGTGTCTCGAGGAAGCAGCACTATGTCAAATGCCAAAGCAAATGAGAGAACAATTTGCTTTCAGTTGCATCTTTAGCAATATACCTGATGCATTAACTTTGTGGGAAACATTTAAATTACATATGTGTGAAGATTTCTTGAAACGTTACAATGAGACCATTGCACAATTGAAAGCATTAATGGAAATACAGGAAATCTTTCTTTGTCGTGGATTAAATTGTGCCAATTTTAATCTGCCTGATCCAGGAAATATAGATGAAATTAACTTTGATGAGTATGACACGGACATTGAATAGCAAATAACACAAGAAAAAATTGGAACTTTAAACGCATTGCAATTGGAAGCATTTAACACCATCACAAATGCAATAGAAGATGACATGCTCAAAGAGCGTTATTTCTATCTGGGTGGCCCTGGTGGATCAGGAAAAACGTATCTATATAATTTGTTGATGAGTTGCATTCGAGCACAGAGTCAAATAGCACTGCCATTTGCAACCACTGGAATTGCCACAGTTTTGTTAGAAGGTGGTAGAACTGTGCATAGTGGATTTAAACTGCCAGTTCCCATTCTAGAAACATCAGTGTTGGATCTTCAAATGAATTCATTACAAGGCAAAAAATTGCACAAGAGTAAATTAATTATAATAGATGAGGCAACTATGATGTCATGTCATGCCCTGCAATGTATTGATCGATTATTAAAAGAAGTTATGGCTAATGATTTGCCATTTGGTGGAAAGGTGATGTTGTTAGGAGGAAATTTTATGCAAACATTACCTGTGGTGACACATGGCAATCAGACTGACATTATCGAAATGTATATAAAAAGAAGTAAGCTGTGGAAAATATTTACACACCTTAAATTAGAAGTAAATATGAGATCTGAAGGCCAAAATTAATTTAATGATTGGCTCATTCAGATTGGAGAAGGAAATCAGCCAAAAATAAATAAATACCTAATGATGCTGTTCAAATTTCACCAGAAATGATTGCAAAAGAACCACTAATTTCGACAATCTTCCTCAATACCATAAAAAATTAGGATTACTCAAACATTGCAAGCAAAGTCATATTGACATCAAAAACTATAGATGCCTTGAATCTAAACAACAAAATATTAAAATTAATCAATGCACCTCAAAAAAACTACTACAGTGCAGATTCTCTTCTGACTGATGACAAAGATAGTGAAGCAAACTTTACTATGGAATTTGTTAATTCTTTAACTCACTCTGGAATGCCACCACATGTTTTGCAACTTAAAAAAGGGGCAATTGTCATGCTACTGAGAAATATGAATCCCAAGAAAGGACTTTGTAATGGGACCAGATTAATTGTGAAGGATTTAAAGGATCATTTTATACATGCAGAAATTATGAGTGGTACCTATAAAGGCGAACCAGTTCTTATACTGAGAATTTATTTGGCTCCAAGTGAGAGTGGTTTGCCTTTTGTCATTCAAAGGAGATGATTTCCCATTATCATGGCATTTGCCATGACCATCAATAAATCCCAAGGACAAACTTTTAAGTCTGTGGGTATTTTTTTGAAGGAACCTGTGTTTGCACATGCAATAATCCAGAGGAAATTAAAGTACATGTTGAAGAAAACCCAAGAGAGGGTGATTTATTGGAAGATGGATGTGTTTTTACCAAAAACATTGTGTACTATGAGGGGCTGTAAATATAGAGGACAGTGGTTTAATTGACGACGACGACAACATTTAATGTTACTCGGACTGATTTTAGAGGAAGATAGAGAAAAAAAAATATAGAGAACAGTGGTTTTACTTCCTAGCTCTCTGGGAATTTTTATAGAGGACCACTGTTTCACATAGGAAACTCTATGTGCCATTTGCACAAAGTACAACAAGAGCAAAAAAGTGAAAAAAAAAAAAAAACTGTAAACAGTAGGTATATTCCAAAAACAAAATTAAAAGTCTGCTGGACTCTTTGTAAGGGAAACCACTTGGACGTATAAAAAAAATGCCATGTCTTCATATATAACAACATTGACAAAGGAACACTTCTCTGATTTCAAAGAAGTTATACCACACCGAATATAGAGAATAGGACAGCATATTTATACACAACCAAGTCCTTTCATGTAAGGAGGCCGGTGTAACGATCCTACTGCTTCAGATGGGCTTGGAAAGATCTTGGATCAATCTCACCCAGTGAGTTTCTTCACAGCATATAACCACCGGTACCCTGGAAGCAGTTCAGCAGTACCCTCTTAGACAGGATCCTTTGCAGTAATTCCCTTCTGTAGAATTGATATGGTTTCAGAAATAAACCATACACAATGCTGATATATGTTTAAACTGTAACTGTCTTTATTGATCAGGCCCATTGTTTTTATTTATCACACAGTCCCACCCATATTCACCAGACCGCACCCTGACTCCCCCTGGGAGCTGGCAATCCATCAAGCAGATGACAGCCTTACTTCCTTGCTGGAGACTGTACAGGATGCCAGATGGTACTATTCCCGTGTTTATGGCCTATCGAAATTGAGACACCTTGCCTCAGAGTGACTTCTCATCTGTCCTGTCATAGTAATCTTAGATCAAAAGGGATGCCGAGTGACCTCCCCAGAGAGATGTCTCTGGTCCCAGCTGAATATACATTTAACCCCTGACCTCCCTGTCAACTATCCAAGTAGCCTTGCCCCCTCAATTGCACACCCTGTTTCAAATGCCCATTAAATCCCAGTATAACACTTCATTCATATTCCCTGTGGAGAATGGAGCATTTAGATACTATACATGGCTGGGTACAATCCATACATCACATATAGACAAGTATAATATGACTCACACATAGGATGGCTGACAGCAAAACAAGTCCCATGATTGTGTAGCCAATATTAAACACCTCATGCCAAAAGGGCAATACTAGTTCATGTTAATACAGGCCCACCCGAATAGTCCATCAGCCCTGCACGTAGTTTTAGGTCTCCCTGGCCATACAAGCCAGTACATCAGTGAGGTCGCCCCCTACCACTCCCCCCCCCCCCCCGCGCCTTTTGATCTTGACCCATCTGGGCCAATTGACCCTTTGATCCAGGCCTCACGGGTGAGGGGGTGGGAAGGTGATCAGGAGGGCAAACACTCAGTCTCTGATGTACAGGACCCTACATATACAGAGCAGGTTTACCCATTCACACCTCTCTGCCCATGGACCCTGGCATTACACTTTGTTATGATCCTACTGCTTCAGTTGGGCTCAGAAAGATATACAATTAATCTCACCCCGTAGGACCATAGGGTTCTTTCATTTATACCTGTTTAGCAAAGATGAACCCAACTTAGCACATCACATTTCCACCAATACACCAGAGGTTTAAGGCAGAGGCTGTTGACATATTCCCACTGTTTAGAAATCATATATCCTCAGAATAAAGCACGCACCTGATTATGGATGTTTTTCCTCACTTTATTGATCAACATAGTGAATTTATTTCCAACACAGTTCCACTTGAGGGGTTTATGGGAAACATGTAAATGTGTTGGAATTGCCGAGTCACAGCCCAGACCTCAATCCAATAGGAAATCTGTGGTCAGTCTTAAAGATTGCTGTTCACAAGCGCAAACCATCCAACTTGAAGGAGCTGGAGCAGTTTTGCAAGGAGGAATGGGCAAAAATCCCAGTGGTAAGATGTGGCAACTCATAGAGACTTATCCAAAGTGACTTGGAGCTGTGATTGCCGCAAAAGGCGGCTCTACAAAGTATTGACTTTAGGGGGGTGAATGGTTATGCACAGGGACTTTTTCTGTTATTTTGTCCTATTTGTTGTTTGCTTCACAAAAAAAACACACACACACTGCCCTGCATAACACACGCACATACACAGCAGCCCTGTATAATACACACACACACACTGCCCCGTATAATACACACACACACACTGCCCCGTATAATAAACACACACACACTTCCTTGTATAATACACACAGAAACACACACTGCCCTGTATAATACACACACACTGCCCTGTATAATATACACACACACACTGCCCCGTATAATACACACACACACTTCCCTGTATAATACACACACACACTGCCCTGTATAATACACACACACACACTGCCCCGTATAATACACACACACACAGCTCTGTATAATACACACACACACACTGCCCTGTATAATACACACACACACTGCCCTGTATAACACACACACACACACTGCCCCGTATAATACACACACACACTGCCCTGTATAACACACACACACACACTGCCCTGTATAATACACACACACTGCTCTGTATAATACACACACACACTGCCCCTTATAATACACACACACACACACTGCCCTGTATAATACACACACACTGCCCTGTATAATACACACACACACACTGCCCCGTATAATACACACACACACAGCTCTGTATAATACACACACACACACTGCCCTGTATAATACACACACACACACTGCCCCGTATAATACACACACACACTGCCCTGTATAACACACACACACACACTGCCCTGTATAATACACACACACTGCCCCTTATAATACACACACACACACACTGCCCTGTATAATACACACACACACACTGCCCTGTATAATAGACACACACACTGCCCCGTATAATACACACACACACTGCCCTGTATAACACACACACACACACTGCCCTGTATAATACACACACACTGCCCCTTATAATACACACACACACACACTGCCCTGTATAATACACACACACACACTGCCCTGTATAATACACACACACATTGCCCCGTATAATACACACACTGTATAATACACACACTGTATAATACACACACACACTGCCCTGTATAATACACACACACAATAGCCCTGTGTGACACACAGTGATAGTGACATGCACAGAATAACAATCACACACTCCGTGGAACCCTCTCTCCACCTCTCTCTGTCCCGCCTCCTCTCTCTGTCCCGCCCCTCAGTCTCCCGGACCGCCCACTCTCTCTTCCAGCTGATCTCGTGCATGTACCACTTCCTCTTCCTGTAATCCGGGTTTCGCGGGGTCAATGACACAGCCAATCAAAAGTATCACTTATAGCGCCATTATAGCGACTACGGCGACGTCACTGGGTGCCTGAAGATCAAGGGTCGCAGGATCTGAGGTGAGCGCGCGTGCGCATGGGATGTACCATATGCGGTTTGGGGGATATAAGTATACTTATATATAGACCTGGAGATACTATACCAAATGCGAGGAGGGGGTTGTCTCATGTCCGGTGCCACACGTGAGACACAGTGAGAGAGCAGAGAACATGAAGTAAACTGACACAGCCCAGCAATGTACCCCTTTTTACTGACTGTACTGGTATCTTCCTTCAGCATCTAAGAGGAAGAACTGTGGTGATATTTCCTGTTATTTACCCGCCATCTTGTTGTTATCTGCTGACTGGTTTACCCTGGTTCTAAGGAAAGATTCCTTGTTAATACACTTAGTTGAGTTCTGTGGTGTTCCTATGACCCATCCCTGTCATGGATTTCCATGATTTATCGACAATGCTTCAAGGCCGAGAACAGGCCGTACGTTTCCTACAAGGCAAAGGAATTTTACACCAGCAAAGATATTGCCCTTCAGGTCATGAGATGACATTGACGCTCTCCAGAAGCGTGACATGGAGATGTAATAAACGAACCTGTCGACTAGTTATGCCAATACGTACCAATACATGGTTTGCGGGTACTAAACTAGACTTCAAAACGGCCATATTGTTCATGTATTCATGGAGTCACGGGCGCACAACAACTTTGTTTTGTGAGAATGAACTGCATATAAACAAGAACACTTCTGTGGAGTGGAATAGTTACATGAGAGAGGTTTGCGCGACTTCTTTGCTGAACAATCCTTCTGTGATCGGAGGACCGGGCCTGACCGTAGAAATCGCTGAAAGTTTATTTTCTAAAAGGAAAAATAACGTTAACCACGTACTGCCAGAACAATGGGTTTTCGGAGGAATTTGCCAAGAAACTCGCGAGTGCTTCCTTGTCCCTGTTCCAGAGCGAAGTGGCAGTGTCTTCATACAAATTATTAAACAGTATATTCGACCTGGTACTACAATAATATCTGATGAATGGAAAGAACACAACCATCTATCTGAAGAAGATTATGTACAGTTGTGTGAAAATCATTCACTGAACTTTGTACGAAGTATGAGCAGAGGCGCTCCTGCGCAGTCTGTGAAATCCATGTGGGGAACGGAGAAATTTAAGAACAAAACCCGTAGGGGCATTAAGAGCATGTTGAATTCGTATATATATGAATTTATGTGGCGGACGAAATTGAACAGTGATGACGATCCATTTAAAAAAATTCTTGAAGAGATCGTGGAGTATTGGTCTCCAATGTGACATTGCTACCCAAATTGTTGGTATTTTTTTTTCTTACACTGTATATTTTTTTTTTCTTAAACACTTTCAAAATGAATTAAACCTGAATACAAAGGTATTTGCCGTCTAAAGTGTCATTTTATATCTTTATCAGAACCCAGCAAATAGTTGTGGCACATAACACAAAAGGTTAGTTTAGTTACATTCAAAATACCAAAATAGTGGAGGGCAGATAACAGTTAAGATCTGCAATGTGTAGAACACTGTATTACATTGTTCCTGCCACTACTAGTGCACCTAGGCTGCTGTTTTTTTTTATTTTTATTTCCATTTGTAAAATGAAATAATCTGGTTTATAGGAGAGCAAGATGAGCATTAATAATTCAGTATGACCAAGTGAAGATGTTGAGTATGAGCAGTTCTTTTCATGGAAACAAGCGAAAATGGTGTAGTTTAGCTGTGTTAGAAATTATACCAACAATTTACTAGAAATGTTGTCTGAATAGTTTTCTTGTATTAGAGTATCAGGTGTGCCAAGGTCCAAGCAGAATAGACCATATCACAATTGGTAAAACAAGGTGACAAACCACTGTGTATCTACCTTCATAATGAATACTAATCATTAAATGCACATGGCTCAGGATGGGGCTGCCATCACTACTACGTTTGTTGCTAGACCACATCCCTCGCTGTCTCCTTTGTACAATCAGCAACAATAAAAAAAAAACTATACTTTTTGTTTGCCACCAATACCAATGGTACATTTAAAAAATACCCTCTCTCGGATGCAACAGAAAAAATGGTTTAATATCCTTGCATGCAATTGGAAACCTGGATGAATTTCACAGAAAGGAGCAGTGCAGTTTACTTTGGCATTGGTCCACAGTTAAGTAAAAAGTGACAGCTGATGGTAAGTGCTAGTACACTCTGCACAATCCTAAGCAGCTTGTAAAAGATAGTGTTGGGGAAATTATCATCCCACTTCCCAAGTCCTTTGATGTGGATTAGTAACAAATCAACATGGCTGCCACCAATTCACTCAGTTACTGAATTGCTACTGATAAAACAGCAGACACAACCTTTTATAATGTTTACATAAGACAATGAAAAAAAAAATCCATTACACAGCCAATTACATTTTATTTATATATTATACACAATAAAAATATGACACATACTTTGGAAAAATCTGTGCGTACATCTACTTTATATGATACACTTGTGCGCAGTACATAACACTTATTAGACCTTGAATATGACCAATTATGTATAAAAATCTGTGTACTGTCTGTAAATGAAATTGCTGAGTCATGGGTCAGATGTAGTTAACTATTTCATACCTAATCACATATTATAATTGTCAAGCTGAGACGTCATCACGCCTTGCGTTGTTTCGTACAACTTAGGCGTGCTCATCGCCTGCGAGCCTCCTGTATGGAGGCGAGCAGTTGCGCATGACTTTGGCGATGAGCACCAAAAGTGCTCATCGCCTGCGAGTGTAGCGAGGTGAGCAATTGAAGCATTAAAACTTGCAGCACTGGATTTCGAGTTTCTTGCCGGGCCTGATACACAAGGACCAATCTGTTTTTTTTTACCCACAGACAAACGGGACAATATTAGGAGAACCCTGAATGTCATACATCTTTCCAGAACTTCTAATTTCCCTATCTGCCTTTTGGCTCTGGATATAGATAAGGCGTTTATAAACATGCTCCGTACTTATTACAACCCCCCCCAGAGGTAACCTAAAACTTCCATAATCTCAAAGAGCCTTCATTAACATACAGCGGGGCACCAGACAGGGATGTCCCTTATCCCCCCTACTCTTTGCCTTGGCTATTGAGCCCCTTGCTCAGGCCATCAGGGCCTATTCAGCAATCCATGGCTTTAGGGTAGGACATCATCACATCAAATGCTCTCTATTTGCCGATGACCTCTTATGCACATTGCCAAACCCTGAGTCCTCTATTGAGGCCCTGATGTCTACTATTGACCAATACAGTGCCCTTGCACGTCTCCGGCAAAACCGCAATAAAACTGAAGCTCTTATCTTAGGTCTTTCCCTAGACACCCTGAGTCACCTCAAACTAACTTACAATTTAATTTGGTCTAATTCCCACATAAAATAATTAGGTGTTCACTTAACTAGCACATTATCAGATCTTTACAAGGCAAACTATCCCCCTCTCTACAAGACCTTAATTTCAGACATGGGCACGTGGTCGAAATCACCCTGGACGGGTCGTATAGCCTCTGTCAAGATGAATGGTTTGCCTAGGCTGCTTTACTTGTTTAGGACCTTGCTTATTTAAATAAACAACAAGGAACTAATCCGCTTTCAAAATAAATCTTTACATTCATCTGGAGGAATAGGCCTAGAATATCAGAAGGAGGATTGTCTTGACCCAATTTTTCCTATTACTTCAAAGCAGCACAGTTGGCATCCATTCCCCTGGCTCACTCTACCCAACACCAGCCTAGCTGGATATTTCTAGAGAATTTCCAATTGGCCCCTCTGTCTTGAGGTGTTATTTTGTGGTCCCCCTATCAGGACTTACTCAAGTCCAACTCCCTGAACCCAATGATTAATCTTACTTTGAGAACCTGGAAGTGGGCCAAGCTTGAACATCAACTGGCCCAACCTCTATGCCCTCTTATGTCACTATTTTTAACATCTACCATGCAAGACACCTTCTCGTGGAATCAAAAGCTTTTTTGACATCGTTCAAATTGGATAGAGTAGGTTCATGGTTCAAAGGTGAGTGCATCATTCTTTCAGATCAAATGAGACCGGATTTTCCCCAGACAAGAACCCTGGGTTTATACAATGTGCAATAAGTATGGATCACCCAAAGCTTATTGGCTTTCAGTGATTTGTAAGTCCTTGCCCTATCCAAAGGGGCACTGGGGTCCCTATACAACATTTTTAATACTCCATCTGACAAACAAATGCCTTCTTCTATGTTGAAATGGGAGTTGGACCTGAATCAAATATGGGACAAAAATAAATGGGCTAAGGCCTGTTCAAATCTTTTTTTAGTTGCTAAATGTAATTGCTGAATTACTCAAAACCACTTTAGAGCCGGCTATAGAGACTTGCTTGCTGGGCATCCATTCTGCTAATTTAGATGCTCAGGTCAATAGATTGGCTAAATCAATCTTTCTGACAGCTAAAAATTATTGCTAGGTCCTGAAAAGATGGTTTTATTAGATTTCAGGATATACAGTGCCTTGCAAAAGTATTCACCCCCCTTGGCGCCTCACAATCTGGAATTAACATGGATTGTTTGAGGATTCGCATAATTTAATTTATAGAGTATGCCCACAACTTTGAAGATGTTTTTTTCCTCCCCTTTCCCTTTACTTTTTGTTTTTTGTATTATTTATTCTGCTCTTGTTTCTTTCTGATTTATCTGGCTTGGATTTCTCCTTAACTCTGGTTTAGAACAACTTGGTAAATTATTGATCATATTAAAACATGTAACTCTTGACGTCTGTAAATACCCTTAATGTATAAAAAGGTATATACAGGTGCTACAGAGCTTAGGTAGATTGTTAAAGAGTGTGATGCCTTACATTTTATATTGCTGAAGGGTAAACATTTCACAAAAAAATCACAAAATAAGTGAGGACAGTATTTAGATACTTTTATTATAACTTACATTTTTCAATTTTTGCTTTTATATGATTATAGAACTCACATGTCTTTCTTGATGTTTCTGCCAATTGTTTTTTTGTTGTAGATTTCTATTCCTATAGTTGTAATTTTCTTCTTGTGTGTCCTTAATAAAGAACAATGGGGGAAAAAGAGGGGTTAATAAGGGATAATATACAAGAATATGTCTATTTGAACAGGATTATAAGTAGGTGCAAACATGGATTTATGAGGGATATAGGTCATGTCGAAAAAATCGAATTAGTTTCTATGAGGAGGTTAGTAGAAACTTGGATCAAGGCATCTCAGTGGATGTAGTATTTTTGAATTTTGCAATATCTTTTGATACAGTGCCACATGGAAGACTATTGTGCAAACTAAGGGATCCAGGAATTGCAGTAAATATCTGCTCATGGATTGAGAGCTGGCTAAAAGACAGGAAGTAAAGGGTTGTTGTAAATGGAACATACTCCGATTGGACTAATGTGGTAAGTGGGGTTCCTCAGGGCTCAGTATTAGGTCCTCTCCTTTTTAACATATTTATTAATGACTTAGAGGTAGGATTGGAGTGTGGTGTCTCCATTTTCTCTGATGACACCAAGTTGTGCAAGGTAATTAAATCAGATAATTATGTACTTTCCCTCCAAAGGGATTTACATAAAATTGAGGAATGGGCATCTAAATGGCAGAAGAGATTTAATATGAATAAATGTAAAGTTATGCATTTGGGAAGGAAAAATAGCCATGCAAATTATAATCTTAATGGAGCAAATCTAGGTGTATGAGATATTGAAAGTTATTTGGGAGTGTTTTTGGACAATCACCTAGGTAACCGTGACCCAAGCCAAGCAGCAGCTGCAAAGGCAAATACAATATTAGCATGTATTAAGAAGGGTATAGAAGCCAGGGAAGCAAATATAATTCTGCCACTATACAAATCCCAAGTACGCCCTCATTTGGAATATGGAGGACAATTTTGGGCACCACTTAAAATAAAAAATAGAGAAGGAAGAAAGAATAGCAAAAGTCCATGTTAATCCAGGCCCCCCCATAGTTCAATAGTGCCAAAAAGTCTCCCTCCATGTTACTGAAGGGTTACATTTTGTTCTGTTAAGCTCATCACCATCCGAGCCATGAGCACCTTTGGTACTCATTGCCTAAGTAATTACTGTTATCAGGACTGACTAAGAAACTGCTCCTTTATTCCAAGTATATATCCTTGAAACTGTTATCTTCAATATGTTTTGGTTCCTGTATCCTGAGTTTTGTTTCATATATCCTGTAAACATTTTATGACTCTTGTCTCCAAAAAATGTGTATATGTGATCTTTTGGTATAAGAAGACATGTTGTGATTTATTGTCTTTTCACTATATAAGTTCTGTCAAAAGCGGAAATAAAGAGAATGTGTTTGGAAAGGCTCTGTGTGTATGTGCATACATACTTCCAGATAGGTTCCCCAAGACGTCATGTAGGAGTTGGGGGACACCCCGGTAGTCAACTAGTGTAATTGGTGAATTTACCCAACAAGCTGGTGTCAGATTCGTGGGATGACAGGAATATCTAAGAGGTAGGGGAACAGTGTCTCTTGTTATGACACTTCTCTTGCCCTCATTTATCCCATAGTCCAACCAGATTATTTAGGGGAATTTATGGGATTTCTTTGGTAGAAAGCAGGGAATTTATAGTCTTTGGTAGACTTTGAGTGCTTAAAAGCACAGGCAGACCTTTGATAGGCCGCATAAGTAATGGGATTTCTTTGGTAGAAATCAGGAAAATTATAAAAATAATTACTTGACGCCGGGGTACCCAAACTCAATTGCTTTTGGCTTGCTTATGAACTGTGCTGTTTAAGATAAGAGGTGAGATGATGTTTTAATTTGATTTGTGAATAAATAATATTTTAAAAAATCCAGGAGAAAGAGAGGCTAGACTACTGAAAGAAGACAGCTGGTGTGGAAGCTATGTGTGAAGGTGTGATGTTACTTGTCCAAACACTGTAATAAATTGCTGATTTTTTTTTTTTTTTCCCTTTCTAAGAATGAGCATATTGCATTTTTTTCAGGCTGGTTATTTTTGCTCGTTGTAATTGCTAAAATGTATTATTTTGTATCTCGTTAGAATATGCACATGTCCCCTTTAATTTTTTTTAAGAAGTGTTAGTCTGAAATAGCATACAGCCGAGCTGCATCGCTCCCCGTGGCTTGTCTGGTGTTTCTGTTTCAGAGAGCGCATTTTTTAGAAGCTGATTTATGATATTTACCGTAGCGTAGTATTTGTGTGGTATTTGTAATAAATTGCTGTTTTTTGTCTGTAAAGATATTGTAATCTTTTTATTTTTTGTGTGTGAAAAGAGAGAGAGGGGTGTATCTTTGAGCTGGAGGAAAGAGAGGAGTGTGGAAAAAATAAGATAGTGTTTGTTTTTATATTCTATGGAAGCTAACTGAATTATCAGTTTCTGTTATTTTATCATGTTTTATAATTTAGAAATATTTTTTAAAGTGTATTTTTTCTCTCTGTTCACAGTTCCGTAACAAGCCGTTATAATCCACTCCCTTCCCGGGAGGTTTCCACCCACTTTTAAAGTTGCAGAGCGTTGGATAAAAGAATGTATTATAACGAGTTGCTTATGTAAATGTTTTTGCATTTTTACCAGCATTTAGCCAAATTCTGTTGCAAATGTAATAAAATTATTTTTGGGGGGAGATGTTGATGAGGTGAACGATTTAAAGAGTAAATTATGTTTTGTTAGAGTGTAATATAATTTGAGAGGCTGACTTTATGATAGAGACGTAGACCCTGCTTAAAGCTACCACGTTTAGAGCTGTATTTTCTTGCCAGACCCTTTTAATGCTAAACCCTGCTATAATGTCTTCAAAATAATAAAGTTAATTATTTTTATGTTATCTTTTATTTAAAAATTTTTGTTCCTACAAAGTGATTTAAAAATGTATGTTCATTTTGTGAGCTTAAAATGATGTTATGTATTTGTCTAAATCCTATGTTTATGTAAACAGATTTTTTATGCCGGCAAAAATAAAAAAAAATTCTGTAGAAATTATATTTTCCAGGTGCACAGAAAGGGGGAGGGGGTTAGTTTAAAGAATAAATACAGGGTAGCAGAGATGTACAGTGTGTCTCTGTTTATTGATTTTTTCTCTCTCTCTATATGATTATATACTGTGATTAAAGTGAATATGAAGTAGAATTAATTTAAATATTGTACATGTAAAGGTGTTAATTACTGATACTAGGATTAGGAAATATTATAGAGATGTTGTACCTGACGAGGTATTATTTTAATAAGCTCTGTAAATTTTAATTAAAATAGATATAGCTTAAAAGGTAAGCCTTCCATTTAAAGGCGGGTGTTGTCTAGACTAAAGTTCTGCTTAACAGTGTTTTTTTGATGATTGACAATGGAATTAAAATGTGCTACCTTAATTCCGAACGGCGTTGGAGTAAACCAAATGGAAGAAGGAGTGAACAGCAAATGAATTGGGCCCTTGAATGATAGTGTGAGTACTGAGTGTCAGTACTTGTGAGTATTGAATGTGAAGTACCATGTGTAGTGAGTGATGTGTGAAGAAATGGGAGAAAAAGGAAGATTGGTCCTCTGTTCTGTGTTCTTGGTGACTGTGTTTGAACGTAAGTTTACAGTGTTATAAAGTGTGTGAGCTAGATTGAGATCTGTCTGTGATTTTTAATAATTAGTATTTTTTCAGGCTAATTAAAGCACTCTTTATGTTGACATTTCTCTCTGTTGGTTTGTGCACTGTCCCTGTCTACTAACTACTTACTGCACAGCGGGGTGCACATATCACGAGAAATCAGTTTATGATATCTTATCTGGTTACAGAACCTTGTCATACAAATTCTGTATTATTGTATGTGTTATGTTTTGTTTATTCATGCTGGATAAACACTTTAATATTGTACCAGTTATTCTTCCAGGCCCATCTCAAGCTCACACGATGGCCATGGTGCAAATGAGAGAAGAATTATGAAAATCTTTTCAAGGTATTTCTAGGCCTCTAAGAAAGAAACATAAGAGGTGGATTACATTATGAGTTAAGAAAACATTTTAGAGTTTTAGTAGTAAATGTATACTGACAGTAATAAACTTAGCAATTTCCTTTTATAAATATACAACCTGTTGTAAGATACATCAAGTAATGTTTTATCACTAATAAAGACATAATTAGTAGTATAGAAACTGTTCTAATGATATTTTTTTCTACTTTGGCAGAAGAACAAAATAAGGGTTCATTATATCTTTTACAAGTATTTAATATGGTTATTAGCTTTGCATGATTAACATTATCACTTAATTTTAATTTATATCACCCCTTCTTTATTATAGAGTTATTCATATGTTATATTTATGTTACAGTTAGGGAAAATTTAGGGTACATATATATGATGTGAGAATATCTAGTTAAAATAAATGTATGGAAGCTTCTTGTATGATAGATCTTGTATGTTTGGATTTTTATCACACGTGCCTACCCCAGAAGAAGATGACAGCGAGTGCGTGCCTGTAAAGACACAAAGAAAAGACAAGCGTGCCCTGATATATGATGAGAGAAAGTCTCCACCAAGTACCTATCCTGATGACAACAGATAATAACAGACAAAGAGTTTGCCGACTAAAGACAAAGCCAAGACTGCACCCAAGAAAAAGGGGAAAGGTCAAACTCTTGCTAATTGACATGACAATACACTAATATATGTATCTGCTGAAAAGAAGAAAAAACAAAGATGTAAAGACACCACATACTACTTGGCTTATGTCTGAAGATCTACACATGATGAACCAGAGAATGTCACCATCCAGAAGCAAGTGATCCACCGGTTTATCTCTAACCGTATGGACAAAGAGGGGCCTGGCTAAATGTGATGTGTAAGACTAGGGTTGTATGAAGTTTGTCTGAGCATATGTGTTCACTGTAGTGTCACTTTCCTATTTATTCTACTCTGTACTATACCTGTTTTCTTTTTTTTTGCTGTACTTTCGCTTCTAACATTTGTGCACACTATTCTATCACCTTGCTAGGATCTAGCACGTACTAATATCAGGAATGGTAATTAGGGGACTCTGTGTTATTAGTCATCTCACTGCAAACTTTATTGGTTATTAAATCACATCTATCATCGAAATGCCTTATAAGACAATAAGAATAAAAGGAAATTGGTTCTACTAGGTTTTTATTATGCTTTTATAATGTTTTATATATAGAATCACAGACACTATAAAGTTTGTAACCGTATAACATACATTATAGGTTGTGACCTGACCAAGCAGAATAAAGTATATTATATTTTCACTAATTAGTTTAACCATCAGGCTACACATACAGCTTTTTGTTAGACTTTATTACACTTTTCTTACACAGTTACCAGGGTGAGCTCACGGTTGTGATCTAAGAGGGGAATGATGGGGTTACATTTTGTTCTGTTAAGCTCATTACCATCAGAGCCATGAGCGCCTTCGGTTGTCATTGCCAAAGTAATTAGTTACCAGGGCTGACTAAGAAACGGCTCCTTTATTCCAAGTATATATCCTTGAAACTGTTATCTTCAATATGTTTTGGTTCTGTGTTTTGTTTCATATCTCCTGTAAACATTTTATGACCCTTGTCTCCAAAAAATGTTATATTTTGGTATAAGAAGACATGTTGTGATTTATTGTCTTTTCACTATATAAGCTCGGTCGAAAGCGGAAATAAAGAGAATGTGTTTGGAAAGGCTCTGCGTGTATGTGCGTACATACTTCCAGATAGGTTCCCCAAGGCATGTGTTGTCAGTTCTTTATGTTTTTTGCCCACATTAATCACTAATCTATATTAGAAGTGAAATGGAAATCTTTGCAAACGGCGTATACTAATCTTCATACTAAGTATATTCTGCCTGATGTTAACACCACGTGTGTGATTGACATGACCAGCAGTGACCATAATAATAATATTACCAATTTTTAGGAGTTGGAGCTGATCCCATACAAGTGTCGGTCATATTAACATAAGCATCTGATTGAGATGACATAATAGACTTGTCATGGGTTCCCTGGTGGTCCAGTGGTTGGTATTCGTGCTTTCACTGCTACGACCTGGGTTTGATTACAGTCAGGGAACCAGGAGCTAGCTGTATGCTGTGGTTCGCTGGAGAAGGAACTGGCAACCCACTCCAGTACCTCTGCCATGACCACACACACTGCCCTGTATAACACACACACACTGCCCTGTATAACACACACACAGCCCTGTATAATACACACAGCCCTGTATAACACACACACACACACACTGCCCCGTATAATACACACACTGTCCCGCATAATACACACACACTGCCCTGTATAATATACACACACACACTGCCCCGCATAATATACACACACACACACTGCCCTGTATAATACACACACACTGCCCTGTATAACACACACACACTGCCCTGTATAACACACACGGCCCCGCACACACACAGCCCTGTATAATACACACAGCCCTGTATAACACACACACACACTGCCCTGTATAACACACACACACACACTGCCCCGTATAATACACACACTGTCCCGCATAATACACACACACTGCCCTGTATAATATACACACACACTGCCCTGCATAATATACACACACACACACTGCCCTGTATAATACACACACACTGCCCTGTATAATAGACACACACACTGCCCTGTATAATAGACACACACTGCCCTGTATAATACACACACACACACACAGCCCTGTATAATACACACACACACTGCCCTGTATAATAGACACACACACTGCCCTGTATAATAGACACACACACTGCCCTGTATAATACACACACACACTGCCCCGCATAATATACACACACACACTGCCCTGTATAATACACACACACTGCCCTGTATAATACACACACACACACAGCCCTGTATAATACACACACACTGCCCTGTATAATACACACACACACTGCCCTGTATAATATATACACACACACACACACTGCCCTGTATAATACACACACACTGCCCTGTATAATACACACACACTGCCCTGTATAATACAAACACACTGCCCTGTATAATACACACACACACACACTGCCCTGTATAATACACACACTGCCCTGTATAATACACACACACTGCCCTGTATAATACACACACACACACTGCCCTGTATAATACACACGCACACTGCCCAGTATAATACACACACACTGCCCTGTATAATACACACACACACACACACTGCCCTGTATAATACACACACACACACACTGCCCTGTATAATACACACGCACACTGTATAATACACACGCACACAGCCCTGTATAATACACACACTGCCCTGTATAATACACACACACACACTGCCTTGTATAATACACACACACACTGCCCTGTATAATACACACACACACTGCCCTGTATAATACACACACACACTGCCCTGTATAATACACACACACACACACTGCCCAGTATAATACACACACACACACTGCCCTGTATAATACACACACACACACACTGCCCTGTATAATACACACGCACACTGTATAATACACACACACTGCCCTGTATAATACACACACAGCCCTGTATAATACACACTGCCCTGTATAATACACACACACTGCCCTGTATAATACACACACAGCCCTGTATAATACACACTGCCCTGTATAATACACACACACACTGCCCTGTATAATACACACTGCCCTGTATAATACACACACACACACAGCCCTGTATAATACACACTGCCCTGTATAATACACACACACACTGCCCTGTATAATACACACACACACACTGCCCTGTATAATACACACTGCCCTGTATAATACACACGCACACTGTATAATACACACACACTGCCCTGTATAATACACACACTGCCCTGTATAATACACACACACACTGCCCTGTATAATACACACACACACACAGCCCTGTATAATACACACACACACACTGCCCTGTATAATACACACACTGCCCTGTATAATACACACACACACTGCCCTGTATAATACACACACACACACACAGCCCTGTATAATACACACACACACACTGCCCTGTATAATACACACTGCCCTGTATAATACACACACACACACTGCCCAGTATAATACACACACACACACTGCCCTGTATAATACACACTGCCCTGTATAATACACACGCACACTGTATAATACACACACACTGCCCTGTATAATACACACACAGCCCTGTATAATACACACACACACTGCCCTGTATAATACACACACACACTGCCCTGTATAATACACACACACACACAGCCCTGTATAATACACACACACACACACTGCCCTGTATAATACACACACACACTGCCCTGTATAATACACACTGCCCTGTATAATACACACACACACACAGCCCTGTATAATACACACACACACACTGCCCTGTATAATACACACTGCCCTGTATAATACACACACACACTGCCCTGTATAATACACACACACACTGCCCTGTATAAAACACACACACACACAGCCCTGTATAATACACACTGCCCTGTATAATACACACACACACTGCCCTGTATAATACACACTGCCCTGTATAATACACACACACACACTGCCCTGTATAATACACACACACACACTGCCCTGTATAATACACACTGCCCTGTATAATACACACGCACACTGTATAATACACACACACTGCCCTGTATAATACACACACAGCCCTGTATAATACACACACACTGCCCTGTATAATACACACACACACTGCCCTGTATAATACACACACACACTGCCCTGTATAATACACACTGCCCTGTATAATACACACACACACACTGCCCTGTATAATACACACACACACACACACTGCCCTGTATAATACACACGCACACTGTATAATACACACACACTGCCCTGTATAATACACACACAGCCCTGTATAATACACACACACTGCCCTGTATAATACACACACACTGCCCTGTATAATACACACACAGCCCTGTATAATACACACACACACTGCCCTGTATAATACACACACACACTGCCCTGTATAATACACACACACACACAGCCCTGTATAATACACACACACACACTGCCCTGTATAATACACACACACACTGCCCTGTATAATACACACACACACTGCCCTGTATAATACACACTGCCCAGTATAATACACACACACACACTGCCCAGTATAATACACACACACACACTGCCCTGTATAATACACACTGCCCTGTATAATACACACACACACACTGCCCTGTATAATACACACACACACACAGCCCTGTATAATACACACACACACACTGCCAAGTATAATACACACACACACACTGCCCTGTATAATACACACACACACACTGCCCTGTATAATACACACTGCCCTGTATAATACACACGCACACTGTATAATACACACACACTGCCCTGTATAATACACACACAGCCCTGTATAATACACACACACACTGCCCTGTATAATACACACACACACTGCCCTGTATAATACACACACACACACAGCCCTGTATAATACACACACACACACTGCCCTGTATAATACACACACACACTGCCCTGTATAATACACACTGCCCTGTATAATACACACACACACACAGCCCTGTATAATACACACACACACACTGCCCTGTATAATACACACTGCCCTGTATAATACACACACACACTGCCCTGTATAATACACACACACACACAGCCCTGTATAATACACACTGCCCTGTATAATACACACACACACTGCCCTGTATAATACACACACACACACAGCCCTGTATAATACACACACACACACAGCCCTGTATAATACACACTGCCCTGTATAATACACACACACACTGCCCTGTATAATACACACTGCCCTGTATAATACACACACACACTGCCCTGTATAATACACACACACACACAGCCCTGTATAATACACACACACACACAGCCCTGTATAATACACACTGCCCTGTATAATACACACACACACTGCCCTGTATAATACACACACACACTGCCCTGTATAATACACACTGCCCTGTATAATACACACGCACACTGTATAATACACACACACTGCCCTGTATAATACACACACAGCCCTGTATAATACACACACACTGCCCTGTATAATACACACACACACTGCCCTGTATAATACACACACACACTGCCCTGTATAATACACACACACACACTGCCCTGTATAATACACACACACACACTGCCCTGTATAATACACACACACACTGCCCTGTATAATACACACACACACAGCCCTGTATAATACACACACACACTGCCCCGTATAATACACACACACACACTGCCCCGTATAATACACACACACACTGCCCCGTATAATACACACACACAGCCCTGTATAATACACACACACTGCCCTGTATAATACACACACACACTGCCCTGTATAATACACACACACACAGCCCTGTATAATACACACACACTGCCCTGTATAATACACACACACACAGCCCTGTATAATACACACACACTGCCCTGTATAATACACACACACTGCCCTGTATAATACACACACACACTGCCCTGTATAATACACACACACACTGCCCTGTATAATACACACACACTGCCCTGTATAATACACACACACACTGCCCTGTATAATACACACACACACAGCCCTGTATAATACACACACACACAGCCCTGTATAATACACACACACTGCCCTGTATAATACACACACACACTGCCCTGTATAATACACACACACACTGCCCTTTTTGCTCCGCCCCTCAGTCTCCCGCTCCGCCTCTCTCTGTCCCGCCCCTCAGTCTCCCGCTCCGCCTCTCTCTTTCCCGCCCCTCGGTCTCCCGCTCCGCCTCTCTCTGTCCCGCCCCTCAGTCTCCCGCTCCGCCTCACTGTCCCGCCCCTCAGTCTCCCGCACCGCCTCTCTCTGTCCCGCCCCTCAGTCTCCCGCTCCGCCCCTCAGTCTCCCGCTCCGCCTCTCTGTCCCGCCCCTCAGTCTCCCGCACCGCCTCTCTCTGTCCCGCCCCTCAGTCTCCCGCTCCGCCTCTCTGTCCCGCCCCTCAGTCTCCCGCTCCGCCTCACTGTCCCGCCCCTCAGTCTCCCGCACCGCCTCTCTCTGTCCCGCCCCTCAGTCTCCCGCACCGCCTCTCTCTGTCCCGCCCCTCAGTCTCCCGCTCCGCCTCACTGTCCCGCCCCTCAGTCTCCCGCACCGCCTCTCTCTGTCCCGCCCCTCAGTCTCCCGCACCGCCTCTCTCTGTCCCGCACCTCAGTCTCCCGCTCCGCCCCTCAGTCTCCCGCTCCGCCTCTCTCTGTCCCGCCCCTCAGTCTCCCGCTCCGCCTCTCTCTGTCCCGCCCCTCAGTCTCCCGCACCGCCTCTCTCTGTCCCGCCCCTCAGTCTCCCGCTCCGCCCCTCAGTCTCCCGCTCCGCCTCTCTGTGTCCCGCCCCTCAGTCTCCCGCTCCGCCTCTCTCTGTCCCGCCCCTCAGTCTCCCGCTCCGCCTCTCTGTCCCGCTCCGCCTCTCTGTCCCGCCCCTCAGTCTCCCGCACCGCCTCTCTCTGTCCCGCCCCTCAGTCTCCCGCTCCGCCCCTCAGTCTCCCGCTCCGCCTTTCTCTGTCCCGCCCCTCAGTCTCCCGCTCCGCCTCTCTCTGTCCCGCCCCTCAGTCTCCCGCTCCGCCTCTCTCTGTCCCGCCCCTCAGTCTCCCGCTCCGCCTCTCTGTCCCGCCGCTCAGTCTCCCGCTCCGCCTCTCTCTTTCCCGCCCCTCAGTCTCCCGCTCCGCCTCTCTCTGTCCCGCCCCTCAGTCTCCCGCTCCGCCTCTCTCTGTCCCGCCCCTCAGTCTCCCGCTCCGCCCCTATCTGTCTAGCTCTCAGTCTCCCGCCCCTTTCTGTCCGCCCCCCTCTCTTCCATCTGATCTCGTGCATTTGCCACTTCCTCTTCTAGTAATCCGGGTCCAATGAAACAGCCAATCAGTAGTATCAATTTGAGCGTCATTGTTAGCGACCACGGTGACGTCACTGGGTGCCTGAAGCTCAAGGGTCGCAGGATCTGAGGTGAGCGCGCGTGCGCATGGGATGTACCATATGCGGTTTGGGGGATATATGTATACATATATAGAGCTGCAGAGACTATACCAAATGCGAGGAGGGAGGGGGTTGTGTCATGTCCTGTGCCACATGTGAGATACAGTGAGAGAGCAGAGAACATGAAGTAAACTGACACAGCCCAGCAATGTACAAAGTGCACCCCCTTTTACTGACTGGTATCTTCCTTCAGTATATCAGCCGAAAAACTGCGGCGAAGTTTCCTGTTATTTCCCCGCCGCTTTGTTGTTCTCTGCTGATTGCTTGATACATCCACTTGATTTCTGTGGTGTTAATATAACCCATCTCTGTCATGGATTTCCTTGATTTATCAACAATGCTTCAAGACCGAGAACAGGCCGTACGTTTCTTACAAGACAAAGGAGTTTTACACAAGCAAAGATATTGCCCTTCAGGTCATGAGATGATATTGACGCTCTCCAGAAGAGAGAGATGGAGATGTAATAAACGAACATGCCGAACAGAAATCCCAATACGTACCAATACATGGTTTGCAGGTACTAGACTAGACTTCAAAACGGCCATATTGTTCATGTATTCATGGAGTCACGGGCGCACAACAACTTTGTTTTGTGAAAATGAACTGCATATAAACAAGAACACTTCTGTGGAGTGGAATAATTACATGAGAGAGGTTTGCGCGACTTCTTTGCTGAGCAATCCTTCTGTGATCGGAGGACCGGGCCTGACCGTAGAAATCGGCGACAGTTTATTTTCGAAAAGGAAAAATAATGTTGGCCATGTATTGCCAGAACAATCGGTTTTCGGAGGAATTTGCAGAGAAACTCGCGAGTGCTTCCTTGTCCCTGTTCCAGAGCGAAGTCGCAGCGTCTTTATACCAATTGTTAAACAGTATATTCGACCGGGTACAACGATAGTATCTGACGAATGGCAAGAACACAACCATCTATCTGAAGAAGATTATGTACAGTTGTGTGAAAATCATTCACTGAACTTCGTAAGTACAAACACCGGCGCCCCCGCGAAGTCTGTGGAATCTGTGTGGGGAAAGGAGAAACTTAAGACCAAAACCCATTGGGGCACTCAGAAGAGCATGTTAGATGCGTACCTTTGTGAATTTATGTGGCGGTTAAGGTTGAACAGTGATGACGATCCATTTCTAAAAATTCTTCAAGAGATCGTGGAGTATTGGCCTCCAATGTGACATTGATACCTAACTTGTTGGTATTTGTTTTTCTTATACTGTGTATATTTAGTTTTCATATATTTCTTGAACCGTTTCAAAATGTATTAAAATGGAATACAAAGATATTTGCTATCTAAAGTGTAATTTTATATATTAATCAGAACCCAGCAAATGGTGGTGTCACATACCAGGAAAGGTTAGGTTCAAAATAACCGTAAAGATCTGAAATGTGTGCCGTAGATCACTTGGGATTACATTATTCCTGGCACTGCTAGTGCACAGGGGCTGGTGTTTCTTTTATTTCCATTCATAAAATGAAATAATCTTGTATATAGGAGTTGAAGATGAGCATTAATAATTCAGTACAACCAAGCCGAGACAGCTAAAGTATCAGGTGTGCCAAGGCCCAAGCAGAAGAGACCATGCCACAATTGGTATAACAAGGTGACACACCAGTGTGTACTTACTCTCATACTGAATACGAATTACTACATGCACAATGCTCAGGATGGGGCTGCCATCACTACTCCGTTTGTTGCTAGACCACATCCCTCTGTGCCTCTCTTCTGTACAATCGGCAACAATAAAAAACTATACTTCTTGTTGTCACCAATCCCAATGGTACATTATAAAATACCCTCTCCCGGAGGCAACTGAAAAAAAAATCTTTAATATCCTTTTAAATAAAATGCATGCCATTGGAAACTTGGATGATTTCCACAGAAAGGAGCGGTGCATTTTACTTTGGCTTTGGTCCACAGTTTAGCAAATAGTGGCAGCTGAGGGTAAGTGCTGGTACACTCTGCACAACACTGAGCAGCATGTAAAAGATGTGGAAAGCTTGCTAAGCTTTCTCATAAAATAGAAACTTTTTGATTCCCAAGAATTGAAAAGTTGGTTATAATGACCGTTTCTAATTGAAAGTAGTGAACGCAGAGATTAAAATCATTAGAGAAAATCTTAGTTTTTTTAAGGCACTTTCCCCCTTGGGGTCTTTCCATGTGACCCCAGCCTGGGTTACACATTGTATTTTCTCTCTCCATGTCTAGCTGATATAGTTTTGTTAGTTATTCAACAAACATGTAGCCCTTATGTGGTAAAGATTATCTGTCACTGATCTAATCGCTTCAATACTGGACGCCTACAGCACGGCATGCTTTCTTGGTACCTCAGGTGGTGCTCTGTCAACTGCTTTTTTTCTTATCAGTGCATGGAGGGTTTTTCTGTCCTCATTGGAGAGGGAATTCAGCTTTTATCACTTCACATTTGCCCTTACCCTGCATATGCTAGGAAGCAGTGGCCACAAAGTGAACATCCTTCTTTTCATGCTCTATCCCCACACATTCCTGTACTTGTCAGTTAGGATGATAAGAATGTCATCCTCTAGGCACAAGCGGTCTGCAAAAATTAAGTATTGTATTTATGAACAAGATGCTAATCTTGTGTGCTTGTGTCGAGAGCTTGACCGGCTAATGAATAGATGATACCGCTTAGGTCAAGAACATGGACCAACATGACGGCCAGTGAATGGATCCCAATGTTTAGGTCAAGAGAAGGTATCAGCTGGACTACCCAAGGAATGGTTCCCACCAGTTAGGACCTCTACTCCACTGGTTTCTGTGTATTGGTGCTGGGGATTCTGTGGAAGGATCCTGCTTCAGGATCTGGGCAAGTTAGTAACTGTCCTAAGCACTGAATAGGTAATGGTTATAGTGCATCATGTTTCCTCACTATGTCTCAAGCACACAGCAATAAGCAGAGAGAAGCATTAGGTATTTATGATGTTCTGCTCCCATTCCTCCTGAGCTCATGAGCCAAACAGTACTTGGTCTCATGCAGAAAGCTAATGTTCACTTTGCAACTATCACAGTTGTTATGGCACCCACAACACCATAGCACTTCACATCAAGATTCTCCCCATGCAAAGCTGTTGTCACGGTTTGTTAGATCACAAAATAATAATTTTCTTCCTAAACAATACAGTTTCATTTATTACCTTAAGTTCTAGGTGTATGTTTCCATACAATTGCCACTCCAGGGAAGGTGTCAGATAAACAATGTTATCAGGACAACTGATAAATACTCCTAGCGGGACAGTCATCCTGGGCAGATTCTCCTCCTGTCGCTTGATGGTGAATGATGACAACCAGAGGTGCTGAAATCTAAACCACTAAAATTCACGTTAGTCTTAAAAAGTTACATTGATGAGTTTAATTCATCAAACATTGATGTCACGAACTAAGGTTGAGGGGACCACGTTCACCCTAAAATCTCCTGCTTTCTGATACAGGAACACCCCTGGATTCTGATTTATATTATCACAGAGCCCAGCATGACAATTCAGATGAAAACTTCCCCCCAGGAGAACTCAGAAAATCACAGGTTACAGGCTCAGCCCAAAGGTTACTAGTGTATTAAAAAAATATTACCGTAAATCTTTCTCCCTATTCACTTGTACCTTAGGATCAAGAAGGACACACCATCCGATTAGTATATTTGACAGATACTCAACTGTATTCCTTCTTTACACAGATACCAGATAACTAGTGGCATGACTGAACAAAATTGTTCATGAGGGTTAACTCCTTCCGGCCAATGGCCACCACAAAATACTTTGTAATGGGGAAAAATGACACTGCACTCTCTAAGGAGACCAATAGTGTCTTAGCATATTCTTACCACAACCTGAACACTAAACATTACAAGCAATTCTTAGTAGGCCCAAATACTCACAGACAAGTCTCTTGGGTATCAGTACATAATTAGATCTGAGGCCTAATATTAAACATAAAGGAAGAACAGCCTGTCACAGCCCTTAAAACACAACTTGTGTACATTTGGAAAGCCTTTTGATGTTAGCAATCTCATGTGCTAGGGTCCTGAGAACAGAATCCATGACTACAGGGGCTGTAACCATACAATTTTGGGCCATACAGGGCCTTTGCTTTCGGGGGTTCAGAGTTGACCCTGACCCCAAAAGTCAATCATGACAATTGATTTTATTTCTAAGTGGTTATTAAATATATACACAAAGCCCTCTTATACTTTAAGGAGTAAGGAACACATCTTACTGTCTTTTTGTATCATTTCTGCTTTTTGCGGGATATCATCATCTCTTGCAGATGTGATCAGCTTTTCTTGTATTTTTTTTTTTCTTGCACCAGGAAGTTTGGTATTTTGCTTTGTAAGTTTGAACGTGCGGAAGAATGTGTCAAAGTGTCCATGTCCAGGAAACACAACAGGTGCAATCTCTTTCTTATTCTGTGTGTACTTCTGTCTTCTGTTTTTTGGGGGTTTTTTTGCTGAATTTCTTGACAATCTGTGTATTGTGCTAGTGATGGAGGTGAGATACTGGTCTCTAATTCCCTGGTACAACTGAGGGTGACCAGTTGTCTCCAGCTGCATGGACAGCTCTCATGGCTTTGTGTGGACGTTACAAGTTTAATTTCCTTGATACTGTTGTATTTGATCAGAGGCTTCCTGATGTGCTACTTGCTCTCTTAAATGGCCTGGGTGAATCACTTTGGTACAGCTGAGGTTGATTAGGAAGTTCCAGATTGAATGTATGCTCTGCATGACTCTGTATTTATGGCCCAGGTTGAATCTCCTTGGTATAGTTGAGGTTGGTCAGCAGGTTCTAGATTAAATGAACCCTTCTCATGACTCTGTATTTATGGTTTTGTCCTTTCCTTACAGCCCAGGGTGAATCTTGTGGTATAGTTGAAGTTGGGCTGGGGGTTCCAGTTGACATGGACCCTTCTCATGACTCTTTGTTTACAGCCCATATTGATTTCCCTGGTACAGTTGTGTTTGGTCAGTGGGTTCCAGATTACATTGACCCTTCCCATGACTCTGTGTTTACTCCTTTCCTGGCAAATAGATTGGGATAATTGGAGACAGTGACATATTTTATTTACCTGGGATCCAAGATCTCTTTAGATGGTGGCTGTAGCCATGAAATTAAATACATTTTCTTCTGGGGAGGATAGCAATGGCAAGCTTGGACAAGCTAGTAAAAAGTTAAGATATTGCATTATCAACAAAGGTCTGCATAGTTAGAATTATGGAATTCCCAGTAGTAAAATACGGATGTGAGAGCTGGACCATAAAGAAGGCTGAGTGGTGCAGAATTGATGCCTTTGAATTGTGGTGTTGGCGAAAACTGCTTAGAGTCCCTTGAACTGCGAGAAGATACAATCAATACTACAGGAAATGAAGCCAAACTGTTCATTGGAATGTATGATTATGAGGTTAAAGCTCAAATATTTTGGCCATATAATGGGGAGACAGGATTCCCTAGAGAAAATCCTGATACTGGTGAAGATTAAAGGCACTCAAAGAAGGGGGAGACAGAGGCGGAGACGGATATATAAAATATAATTTAAAGCAATGAGCATGAGCTTGATGGAGCTCAGAGGGGCAGTGGCAGACAGAGGTGCCTGGCCTGCTGAAGTCCGAAAGGCTACGGAGAGTTGGATACGACTCAGTGGGTTCCAGATGATATGGACCATTCTCATGGCTCTGTTTACAGCCCAAGTTGCATTTCCCTTGTACAGTTGAGGTTGGTCAGTGATTCCTGATGCATGGACTATTTCATGGTTTTGTCCTTTCAGCCCATGTTCATTATCTTGGTACACTTGAGGTTGATCAGTGGATTACATGGACCTTTCTCATGACTCTATAGCCCAGGTTGATACATGGGTAGCTTCTTGTGGCTCAGTCCGGTTTCCCAGGTGTGCTTATTGTGGGTGTTCAGTTTCTCGTTGGAACTTATTTCTGGAGATTGTTTGAGTTCTCTGGTTAATGATTATCTTTCTAGGTTTCCAACTAGAGCTCCTAAATAATTATAGTAAATCTTAAAAGATCAACACCCCAAGGGTCCTGGAGGCAGAAAGGAGGAACAGAGCAAAGCATGCTGGAACCAACTGCAAGTTTAGCTGACCAGGTAAGAGGATTGTACGAGCTGACTGCATGCAAACTACAAATTATATCATTTAAGGACATGCTTATCATTTTCTATGAGGTACATGTAAGCACACCATGCTAACTACATGCTACATCATTTGAGTTATGCTTATCATGCTATTGATACATCACTCATTGTGCGGCATACTTATCATTCTAGCTGAAAAACACATAGTATGACAAATATGTATGCTACCCACACATTAAGTCCTACGTGCTTACCATGCTAACTACACATCATATGAGAGATTTTTATCATGGCGACTAAACACTGTATGTATGAGATGCAGCCTAGCATACAATAAAATGTGATACATATGTACCATGCTAACTACATGTTAGGTAAGTTAGGCTTATCATGCTAACTACATACCACATCATGTAAGATACTTAATATGCTAAATAACATGTATTGTAACTTTCAGCATGGAAACACGCCTTTACATTATGCTGCACACGCCAATAACATGCATAGAGTGATGGAGCTACTGCAAGATGGAGCCAACATCCTGAGCAGGAATGGGGTAATTATGACAGGAGGCTGGCACTGAGGGGTTTGGCAATATGTGCACTGGGGGGTGGTTGGCAATGTGTGCACTGTGGGGTGGTTGGCATTGTGTGCACTGGGGGTGGTTGGCATTGTGTGCACTGGGGGTGGTTGGCATTGTGTGCACTGGGGGGTGGTTGGCATTGTGTGCACTGGGGGGTGGTTGGCATTGTGTGCACTGGGGGGTGGTTGGCATTGTGTGCGCTGGGAAGAGGCTAGCACGGTGTGTGCGCTGGGAGGCTGGCGGTATGTGTGTGTGTAGAGGTGGCTCTGTGTATAAAGGCATGCTGCTGCTGTATTTCAGTCTCACAGAGTACTGACTCTTCTCTCTATCTCCTCAGAGTGGTCTCACTCCACTGCATTTTGCCGCACTTGGGGGGAGTGCTGACATGTTACAGCTACTTCTGTCTGAAGCCCCTTACTCCATCAACCTGCAGAGTATCCGGGTACCATAGACTCACCTGGGGTGATTCTGCCAGGGTTTGGGGTCACTTCTGACTTCTGGGTCTTATATCAATTCTCCATTCTATGCTTACCTTTCTCTCCCTCTCTCTCTCTCCCTAATACTTTATACTCTTTCTTCTCTTCCTTTCTCATGCCACTTCTCTTCGTCTTTCTCCTTATCTTTCCCACCTCTTCTTCACTCACACAGGCCCGTCTTGTCCCAGGGCTACCCTCTCTATCCCCCCCTCTCTTCTCTTACTCTCTCTCTCTCTCCTCTTAGCCTCTTACCATCACTCTCTCACTCATACTCGTGTCCCTTTATTTCTCACCTCTCTTCATCTCTCTTCCTTTCTTACTTCAAGTGTCTCTTGCTTTAGAACTCACCCCCCTTTACTTGCTCACCCCATGTGTGTCTTGTCCCAGGGCTCCCCTCTACGTCTCTCTCCTAATCCCCCCGCCTTCCTTACCCACTCAGGTGTCTCTTGCCCCAGAGCTCATCTTTCCCTCCTTGTCTCTCCCCTCACCTCTTACTTAATCACTCTGGTCTGTGTTGCCCCAGGGCTCCCCTCTCTCTCTTTATTGATTCCCCACTTCCTCCTTACTCACTCAGGTCTGTCTTGTCCCAGGGCTCCTCTCTCCTCCATGAAGCTGTCCTTGGGAGGAGCTTAGATGCTGTTCAGTTTCTGATCAAAAATGGAGCAATTGTTAACCTGCAGGACCAGGTGAGACACCTGAAACTATACAGATGGGAGTGACTGTGTATGTATTACACAATGGTAACACACCTTTACACCTGGGAATACTTGTGTGTATATTGTATGAGAGCAACATCATTTTACACCTGGGAGAATCGGTCTATATGTACAATATAACACACATTTGCATCCTGTAGGATGGTAACACACCTTTACACCTAGCTGTATGTGTATATTGTAGTATGGTAACGCACCTTTACACCTGGCTGTATGTATGGATTGTAGGATGGTGACGCACCTTTACACCTGACTGTATGTATGGATTGTAGGATAGTGAGGCACGATTGTAGGATGGCGACGCACCTTTACACCTGTCTGTACGTGTGTATTGTAGGATGGCGATGCACCTTTACACCTGGCTGTATGTATGGATTGTAGGATGGCGATGCACCTTTACACCTGTCTGTATGTATGGATTGTAGGATGGCGATGCACCTTTACACCTGGCTGTATGTATGGATTGTAGGATGGCGATGCACCTTTACACCTGTCTGTATGTATGGATTGTAGGATGGCGATGCACCTTTACACCTGGCTGTATGTATGGATTGTAGGATGGCGATGCACCTTTACACCTGTCTGTATGTATGGCTTGTAGGATGGTGACGCACCTTTACACCTGTCTGTATGTATGGATTGTAGGATGGTGACGCACCTTTACACCTGTCTGTATGTATGGCTTGTAGGATGGTGACGCACCTTTACACTTGTCTGTACGTGTGTATTGTAGCATGGTGATGCACCTTTACACCTGGCTGTATGTATGGATTGTAGGATGGCGATGCACCTTTACACCTGTCTGTATGTATGGATTGTAGGATGGTGACGCACCTTTACACCTGGCTGTATGTATGTATTGTAGGATGGTAACACACCTTTACACCTGGCTGTATCTCTGAATCCTGTTCATATGGCCGTTCGCACCTGTCAGACTCTGTTGGATGGACGTTCGGATCCAGACATTCAGAATAAGGTACGGAAGAGGGGCATGGTTGACATCAGAGAGTTTTTGATCTTTGTGTGACCCTTACACCTCGCTATAATCCCTGTCTTGTAACATTCATTAGCTCTAATTCTTTGGTGCAGAGTTGTTCGTACGTTATTGTTCATAGTTTAATCTATGGATTTTATGGTGTGAAGATTCCAGGAGGAGGCACTATTCAGCTCCAGAAATTCCTGTCTTCGGCTACAAAATCTTAAAGTCTCTTGGTTAGGGAAAACAGATCTTCACATATGGTAAGCGCGAGTGACCCGCGCAAAAACCCTCATATAGTAATTCAATCAATATTTATTGATGGTGATAAAATAGTAAAACATCAATCAAGTACGGTATCAAACTCACATTTTCCACCCTCAAACGCAATGTATGTATGCAGCATAAGTAGGGGTCCGTATGAGTGAATCAGCTCCCATCTCCATGTGGCGTGTTTCCAGAGTGTGACCAGAAAAAAAATAGCTGAGAGCTTGGACACAGAGAAAGATCTGCCCCGGGCCACCATCTTCTAAAAAGAAAAGGAAATTAATGATGGACTCATCTTCTGAAGCTGGTACAAAGCATGGTCCACTGGGTATCTCCTCCGCTAAACATTTTTTCCTCATTTCTGTAGGACCATGACTTTATCCTTGAAGATTAAGGATTGTTGTCATCATAGACGTTATATTATATTGGCAGTATTACGCATCTTGTATTTTGGATCCCTGGGCTGAATCCTATATTTATTGTAGGATTACCGAAGATTTGTCCTGGTCAGGTTCTCCAATACATGACAATTACCCAGGTCTACATCCTGTTTTATCTTGACTACTGCCAAATCTTCCTTTGTGTTCTTCCTACTGCTCATCCTGGCTCCCAGCCATCTTTAATATTATATAGTACTACTAATAATAATAATGTAGATCTTACATTTTTATTGGATCAGACCAGCATCATTACATCAATAATAGATATCTGAAACTTGGCAAACTTGTGAGAAGTCCTCCAATTATAAGAGGTCCTTATAATATCTCCAGTCTATGGGCTTGAAATTTCTTGATTATTTCTTTAGCTCAAAAGTAGAGGAACGTTCTAAGGTTTAATGTGGAAGTTTTTTTTGCAGTGGAGTAGTCTTACATTCAACAGATAAGAAATGGAAAAATGGAATCCCTACCTGCAGTTGTTGCTGTTGGTTAGTCATTCAGTTGTGTCGGACTCTCCATGACCCTATGGACAGCAGCATGCCAGTCACATCTGTCAGCCATCACCCATCTGAGCTCCCTCAAGTTCATTTTCATTACCTCAATGACTTCATCTATCCAGCTTCGCCTCTGCCTCCTCCTCCTTTGTGTGTCTTCAGTTTTTCTCAGCACCCCTTTTCTGGATTTCCTCTCTAGGTTGGTGAAAACGTTTTCTTTGTCGTTATGAGGCGAGCAGCGAAGTTGGGATCTCCGAGCTCAGACCTTCTTGTGTCACTGGCCATGACGCATAGCGGGGACCTGCTAATACGAAATTCTGTAAGTAAATGATGAGACCGAGCATAGTCTTATTTATTATTTATATACATCTGTGCATTATTTTCTTAACAAGTTTTATATGCAGGGGTCTGTCTCGCATTGACTTTGTGTGTATGAGGGGGGGGGGGGGGGTTGCCTCCTTTTGACACAGTGTGTGTATGAGGAAAGTGGCTCCATGTAACATGGTGTGTGTTGGGGGTCTGGCTCCCATTATCTTGGTGTCTATGGGGGGTCTGTCTTCCTGTAACTAAGTGTGTATGAGTATTCTGACTCCATGTAACATTGTGTGTTTGAGGGGTCTGGCTCCATGTATCAATTATTTCTAATATTAGTTCAAACTCTTACAAATGTTTACTTTATCTTGCCTGGCTTTACTCCCCCTTCCCCCTTTTATGGCCTGTATGATTTGCCTAGATCTCCTCCTTTCCACATGTCTTGGCTCCCTCTCTCTCCCCCTCTCTCTCTCCCTCTCTCCCACCCTGTTCTATTGGTCCCTCTTACCGTATTTTTATTGTTTTCTTTTTAGCCCCAAATTTTACCTGCATCCTGGTTTCAGAAGGCCTCACTGGTTACTCTGAATTCTGGGGGTTCTGCCCTCCCACCCCATTTCTGATTAAATATATAGTGAAATTGGAATCACCTGACTTTCCTACTTGCATATATTATCTCACCACTAGGGGCAGACAACATATTAAATGCTAGAGCCCTCACCTCTGTTCCTTCTCTCTCCCTCTAAATGAAAAACCTTTCTAACTTTCACTTCTCTTCTGACCCTTTTTATTCCTTATCTGTTTAATCTTTCCCTGATTTCTGCCCCTTCCATTCCCTTTAGATTGTAAGTGGCGAGTTTTCTGTCTTCTAGGATGCTTTGGGGAAAAAGCACTTTCTGCAAAGATTCTAAGCTCAAAACAGTGTCCTCCATTTTTGGAAGGTTGTTAATGCTGTATTTTTCCTTGTTTTTATGCCCTGTATTGCGCTACGGAATATGTTGGCGCGTTAATAAAAAAAAGTTAATAATAAAAATAGGGAGTTTGGCTCCTTTTGACTTGATGCTTCATTTCAGGATGGTCTGACAGTTCTGGATGTGGTTAGGATGGAATCCGCTCATCACAGTGTCATCGAGCAAATCCAGAAGAAGACCCAGGTCAGTGGGACCAATGGCGGTTGCGTTGGGATGGTGGTAATGTTTTTTTTTTTTATCACCATCTTTATCTTTCACAGGAAGATGCCAAACTCACTCATAAATTGTCTTCCTTTTTTATATTTTTACATTCTACTCTCTCACATCCTTCCTTCTTTTCTTCTCCCTGAGCTTTATTTATTTCTCTATGCTCCTTCTCTACCTGATTTCTCCACTCTCTATCTCTATATTCTCAACTTGTCTGACCCTACACTTGTCCATATTCTGTTTTTCTGTGAGTTGTGACATCCTATATCTCTAATATTTCCCTCTGTTGTAAGTCCACCAAAGCCTTGACGTGTATGAGGAAGTGTACTAATCTGGCATCGGAGTTTCCACGAGGCACTCACATGATCATGTCACAATATGTTTCCTGTATTTAAAAGGACTGTCAACCCAACAGGAAATTGATGTATATGCAAATGAGCCATTCATTTGCATATAAATACAACCTGGAATTTCCCAGGATTTATTAATTTTAAAGATATAGATGTAAGAATAAGCTAAGAAAAACGTAATTTTGTGGTGACAGGGTCCCTTTAATGTTTTTTTTTCATTGACACAAGTTTTGAAAGAAAAGTCCAGAAATCAGTTATGAATCTTTTTTATGGCCGGGCTTGTATTTTTTTTTATAAGCCAAGCCCCAAGGAAGAGCCTTTGGCCCTGTCTGTAGGAGCCAGTAATACCGTCTCTGTTCTCTCTCAGGAGCAGCAGAAGATTTTCCTGGACCAAAATTCTCACCAGCTTCCTTGGTCTATTCCACCTGTGAGGTTTCCTTCTCCTGAGGGATCTGGTCAGTGTCTCCGGAGGAAGGTCAAACTGTTTGTCTGTGGACAGGGAGGAGTTGGAAAAACCACCTTCACTGAAACATTATCTAAGGTAACCTGGGAAAAGCTAAATACTCATTATACCGTCATTATAACATTGTTATACCCTCATTATACCCCATTCTCTGTACACACTTGTGATACGTGGCTTTCTGCCACCTACATTGTGGTTGGTTTCTAGGCCTGACTACAAACACATCATTACCCCATCCCTCTTGTGTGCCTTCATAGTACTGTGGTACATGGACCATCCTCATATTGGCTCTTACTGCATTTACATGGATGTCTATAATATCCCTATGTATCTATTTACTCTTATGTACTTTATTTTATTAAGAAGGGCTTATAAGCTCTGTTTTTACTGCCTGAAATCCAACAAATAGTCCCTGTATGTGCCTGCCCACTGAGCATAGGGCTGGATGTTCTATGTAGTGCCCTAGCCTATAAGGGATCATGTTGCAGAGAGATAATCACTGATTGATTAGTATGAGGCAGTGCAAGTACTACAGAGTATGTATCTGCATGTGCTGCAGTGGACCAACCCATACAGGAAAACTATTCCATTTAAAAAGAAGTCTAAAAAAAATTCCTGGACTCTGAATACAAACTGCTTTAGAAGGGTAACATTTACAGAAATGCAACAATACAAACTTACACCAAGGGTAAAAGATCTGTGGAGTAGCCTTCCAGAAGAAATGGGATGGACACCCATAGTAAAGCTAGACTGTTGGATATTTTAGATGTGTATATTCACAGGGATGTTTTGTTTTGTATCTGCCTCACTATTACAGACTGGGTTACTCCACAAGCTGCAGTATCTTCTCTCTGAACCAAGGTCTCCTGCCTCCACAAAAGGGGTGCTTCTTTCACACAGCACACTGGCAGGTGAGAAGACAAAGCTTCCTTCTGTATTGTACCATCTGCACTGGCCCAAGAGCTGACAGTCTATGTCCTGTCCCCACAGCCGGATCTGTCATTATCTGGGACTTTGCTGGACAGATGGAATATTATTTCACTCATTCTCTGCTGCTGGCAACATGTGGTGCCAATGTCATTTACTGCCTGCTGTACAGCCTGGAGGGCATAGAGAGCGACCAGAGTGGGGTGCAGAGCCGGACACTGGAGCAGGTATAAAGCAGGGGTCAAAGTGGAGAGCAGATCATGCATTGGGGCAAGTACTGAGCTAGGGCTAAAGGGGGCACAGCCTGACATTGGAGATGGTACAAAGCAGGAGCAGACTTGGGTACTGGAGCTGGCACAAAACAGGGGCAGAATAAAAGGCAAAGCAGGGCAGTGGCGCAGGTGATCCGTGTCACAACCTACAATGATGATGGAGTATAGAGAATCCCAGTCCTCTTATCTCCTGTAGGTTTTAGACATAAGTTTGGGTGGCTCCAGACCGATGGACAGTCTTTGTAGATGCAAGAGCATAAGTCCCAGCTTTTGGTAGTGTGCCTGGGAAACCTGGAAGGGAGTAAGAAACGATCTCCTCTACCAGCATATGCCCCTGGGTCAATAATACACCTGCACACAAAGTCTTGATGAAAATTATGAACCATGTTTTATTTTAGAACAGCATATTTAGCCACATCACACAAGAATGGGGGAAGTGGCTACCGCTAGCCAGCCCCAATGACCTCTGGCCAATCATGAAGGGTAACTGTGTGTGAACCAATAGTCCCCTCCCAGGTCCGCCCACTAGGTGAGGCCAACTAATTCATTTGGGCTCTGAATCTCCAGGGCAAAGCATGCCTTGGCTCTCCTGTGCCCATGCTATGAAGGCTGAGAAGCCTCAGGCCATCCCATTGTTTCTGGGTGCCTGCCTGTCTTCTCTCCAGCTGTGAGCTCCCCATTGTTAGTACTCTGCTGGACACTTAGCTAATGGGATTAACAGGCCTTTGGGAACAAGGGAGGTTTGGCTGTATTCAACGGGTTTCCCCTCTACAATATAATAACATACTAATAGAATAACATACATTCATATTTACAAATATAACACCCAATGTTTCACCCACATACAACCAATATATACAATTAGATCCCTCACAGGATACCCATTACAATGAGCCTAAACATGGGAGGTATGGGAATATGCTAAGGGATAAACTTATAATACTTTATCCCCTAGACCACAACATAACAATATATCCATAACAAGTGGGCCCCAAACCTTTTCTTCCACAGCATGAGCCATGAACTTTGTCCAAACACAATATGGCCACTGGCTGATTCATGACAATCCGAGAGGGACAGAGTTGGTTGCTGCTGCAGATACAAACTGGGGCTGAGTTCAGGGCAGAGCTGGTTCAAAGCAGGAGGCAGTCAGGAAGGCAAAGTCAGGGACTGGACCCTGGATAGAAAAATATGGTAGATCTGGACACTGGATTAGGTTGAAATAAGGTTGGATATTCCTCTTAGAGGGACACCTTACAACTGTTCCCTTTCTAAACTAAAGAACAACATAGAATCTACAATATATAGATGTTCATATTACAAAATCTTATGGTGGTTTACATGCTGCAAAATATCCAGATCTATGGAAAAAGTCACAATACCAGGTCCATTGTTTGCCCATTAATGTTAATAGAAGGAATTGAGTGACGTACAAAAGCAAATTCCATTCTGGATTGCTACCTTGTCATTACTTATGTACCTCAATGAAGCTATGAGCTATACCAGGCAAAGTCACCCAAGATGGGCAAGTCATAGCAGCAAATATTTGCCAAAAAGTCTGTATCGGTGATCACAACCAGACACAAGATGTGCCTGGCAAGCTGCGGCCCATTAGGTCACAGAGTGTTGGACACAAATGTGCTTTATTATTATTAAACCAGTGTCTTGTGGAGGATTGTCTCATTCTGTTCTTACAGAGGCTCAATTTGCAGTCTTGGTTGACTGGTGTTTGCATCATGTCAGGATTTAGAGCACTTTGAGGGCAAAGTAGAAGACACTGGGGCAGACACAAAGTGAATGGCAAAAATGAAGCAGCTACTGGCCTTGGGAAGGTACAAAGCAGCAGGGTAGAACAGGGAGGCAAAGTGGAGCAGGGGCATAGCAGTGGGTAGAGCAGGAACTGGACCAAGTACTGACTCTGGGACAGAGTTGGGCACTGGAGCAATTATCAGTCTGAGGGTTGAGCAAGGCACTGGAGCACATATAAAGCGGAGGGTAGAGCCAGGCACCGGAGCACATGCAATAAAGAAATAACCTAAATGCTTCAGTCTGCTTATAAGACCACCAAATATCAGAAAGGAGCCATCTTCCAATAGACTAGATATTTGACCTTCTCTCTCTCCCACTTGAATAGAGATTCTGTGTTGTTCAGAAAAGGAGCGTTTTTAAGGTCTCCTTCTAAGACAGATATCCAACCTTATCTCTTACTAAATGTTTTTTGCTTAAACATATTGTACACTCATGTAATGGTATTGGTCATGTGACGTTCTGCTGGTCATGTGACGTTCTGCTGGTCATGTGACGTTCTGCTGATGCTTTTTTCTTTCCCCAGATCTTTTTCTGGCTGAGGTTCCTGAGTGTGACCCGTAGCACACAGTCCCACCCTAGTCTCTTTCTGATTGGCAGCCACTTAGATAAACTACCTGAAGAAAACCGAGAAGAAATTGGTAATTGAGAACATCACGTGGTTATTGGCCGTGTTCCTGTCAGACTGTTTGTAATGCGTAGATGAACTGAGGCATATGTAGATTTGTGATTTTGGTGGGCTGATCTGGGCACTGTATGAGTATTATTCTGCTTTGTGATTGGTGGGCTGATCTGGGCACTGTATGAGTAGTATTCTGCTTTGTGATTGGTGAGCTGGTCTGGGCACTGTATGAGTAGTATTCTGCTTTGTGATTGGTGGGCTGATCTGGGCACTGTATGAGTATTATTCTGCTTTGTGATTGGTGGGCTGATCTTGTCACTGTATGAGTATTATTCTGCTTTGTGATTGGTGGGCTGATCTGGGCACTGTATGAGTAGTATTCTGCTTTGTGATTGGTGGGCTGATCTGGGCACTGTATGAGTAGTATTTGAGGTGGAACCAGAACTTGTTTTCTCTATTTATACATAGGGTGGCAGCAATGTGAATGATCTCAGCTCTGACCTGCACCCAGTATTGGGGCTCCTTTGTACCTGCAATCACTTATATATAGTTGTGAGCAGGCGGGTTGTTGCTAATGCTGCAGCCCCGTGCAGTTGCTGCCAAGCGAGGCGAGGGGCCGCATTTGCGGAGGTGGAGGCTCACACGTCGGCTGCAATGAGCCGCAGCCGGGACTTACACAGGAAAATTTACGGACTTACCATCCACAAATACGAGCCGCGGGACTTAGAAAAAAAACATTACGAGCTCGCAAAAATCCGACCTTAACGCCCAAACCATGCAAACATAAAAATATTAAAAACACAATAAATGCACAGAACAAAAACATAAAAACTTTACCCACAGCAAGGGTGGCACCCAGGACCTTTGCAAGTGAAGTTACACCTCAATTTAAGTCCAAATTCCAGAGTTTTTTTGTTTTTTTTTCCAAACATATTTTTATTAAATGGAGTTTGCGTCAGAACAGAAGTGGATTAATACATTTCAACCATTGGTGAGCAAATATATGCAATGTTCATAGTAGCCATACTTATTGCATCATATTTATCTATTACATATAGGAATTCCTTTATAAATTTTGTGCTTGGAATTGTACCACATTGCTTAACATCACCTAGATATCGTTTGGTGTTGTCCAAATTTTTTTTTTCTTTTCCTTTTATATTGTCTTCTAACATTTTATTCTTTACACAAGTTAAAACAAAAATACAATCAATTATCAACTGGGGAGAGAGGAGGGGGGGAGAAAGGGTAGGTGGGGAAATAGCACACTCACCGTCTCGAGTAACACTGGTCGCAAGTAGGCTCTGGGGCCCCATCCGTCGCCCCCGCGGCCCTCTGGCCCATCCCCACCCCGAGGCTGGGGTCTGAGCTAAACTGTGGCACTATGTGGGGAGTCCAGCCAGGGAGACCAGATATCCAGAAAGCTGGGATAGCTGTGTTGCATGTAATGTGTCAATTTTTCATTAATCATTATAAAGTTTATCCTGGTAATGACATCATTTAGATTTAGTGTAGGGGTTCTCCAGTGTCTGGCAATAGTATGCTTAGTGGCTAAAGTAAAATACTGTAAGAGTGCATTACACTTGTGGGATATGTTCTCTGCCTTCCCTCCTAACAGGCAAACCTCTATTGTGGGTGTTAGTGGGCTATGTATTAGTTGTGAAAATAGTTGGAACACGTTCCCCCAGAGAGCTTGTGCCTTTGTGCAGTGCCACCAAATGTGGCTAAAATCTCCTGTAGTTTGGCAGCCCCTAAAGCAAAGTCTATTTATTGTCGGGTTAATTTGGTGCATTCTGGATGGGGTGCGATACGTTCTGTGGAGGACTTTGATTGAGACCTCTAGTAGGCTATGGGTAAGTGAGCCCTTGGTCAGATTTCGGCTAATCCTATGCCAAGTTTCTATAGTCAGTTCCCTGCCTAGGTCTTGTTCCCAGTGTGCCATACAGGCGGGTTTCTGTTTTTGTTTGGTATTGTTAAAGCTGGAATACAAGAGACCCAGGGTGCCTCTAGAGCCAGCACTGTTTCGATGGGCCCCAGTCTTTTGTCAGGGATTCTAACCAATGTCTGATTTTCCTATAATTCCATAGTTCCCCTGTTGGTATGTTAAAGTTAGTTACCAGTTGTTCGTGATTTACCACTCTATCGTCGTGATACCACGCCCCTATTCTGTTAAGGTCACTAGAGAGCCACCACCTTTTTGAGTTTGAGCTCAAGGTCGTCTCAAAGTCTGGGAAAGATTTTATAGAAGTCATAGGGGTGATTGTTGGCGCTAGTTGGTGTTTTGTACAAGCCCAGGTCCACACTGATGCCGTGAGTTTGATCATCGGGTTGGTGAGGTACTTTTTGTTTTTGATTTTATGAATCCCCGGGACCCAGATCAGCGTGTCCCAGGAGTGGGATCTAAGTTCCCAGTTCTCCATAAAGACCCATATGGGTTGATGTGTCTTTGTGTGGGTTAGTGGCAGGAAGGCCAACTGGGCTGCTTTGTAGTAAAGCCTGAGGTTTGGGCAGGATAATCCCCCTTGGTTTTTGTGCTTATTCATCATCTGCCTAGCAATCCGTGGGGCTTTATTGCTCCAAATAAATTTAAATATTATATTCTGCAATCTGTCTAGATCTTTGAGATCTAGCGGTAGGGGAAGGGTCCTGAAAAGGTACAATATTTTGGGCAGAATATTCATCTTGATGGCCGTGATGCGGCCCATCCATGATATGTTTAGCTTTGACCAGCTTTGTATATTCTTTGTTAATTTCTGAAGCAATGGGGGGTAGTTTGCTTTGTATATTCCCGCTACCCTCCTTGTAATATGAACCCCTAGATATTTGATTGATGTTTTTGGCCAGGAAAAGTTATATGTCCTTTGCAATTCTGTAAGATCTGTCAATGGTATTCCTACATCTAAGGCCTCGGTTTTCTCCAGGTTAATTTTTAGCCCCGATATCTCCCCAAAGTCACGTAATACCGTCAGCAAGGCCGGGATCGAGCTCTTGGGGTATGTCAGAGTGCATAGGAGGTCATCCGCAAACAGGGAGCATTTGAGGTCTTGGAGGCCGATTCTCAGGCCCCTTATGTTTGCGGTGCATCTGATTTTTTGGGCCAAAGGTTCCATGGCCAGCGCAAAGAGTAATGGAGACAGGGGGCACCCCTGTCTTGTTCCTCTCCGTATGTCTATAGTCTCCCTGTTTGGCCCTGGTAGTTTTAAAGCCGCCTGGGGCAGATGATAATAAGAGCGTAGCAGATTTATGAAGCGTCCTTTGAAGCCAAATTTGGCCAGTGTCGCGTGTAAGTAGGGCCACTCTACCGTGTCAAAGGCCTTTTCAATGTCAAGGGCCAAGACACAGAGCGGGATACCATCCCTTTGCGCTAGATGTAGTACATTTAAAGTTCGTCTAAGATTGTCTGCTGCTTGTCTGAATGGGATAAAGCCTGTCTGGTCTTTATGCACTAGTTCCGGTAGGAACTTGGAGATCCTGTCCGCCATTATCTTTGCCAGCATCTTAACATCGCCGTTTAGGAGGGATATTGGGCGGTAGTTTTTGGCCTCCAGGGGGTTCCTGCCCTCCTTAGGGAACACCACCAAGTCAGCCCTATTGAGTTGAGGTGGCATGGCTTCTCCATTCTGAATGGAGTTGAAAAGCCTGCATAGATAGGGGGCTAGAAGCCCAGCATATGTTTTATAGTAGGAGTTTGGGAACCCATCTGGGTCCGGGGCTTTACCTAATTTGAGATTTTCAATAGCTCTGAGTACCTCCTCTATTGATATGTCAGAGTTAAGCATGCTTATGTCCTGTTCCGTGGCCTTGGGTAGATCTAAAGATGTCAGATAGGATTGGGTCGCATCTGGGCCTTGTAGGATAGTTGCAGCATAGATTTTTTGATAGAAAGCCGCAAAGGTCTGTTTAATTTCTGTTTGGCTTACTGAGGGATACCCATTTGCGGTGTTAAGCTTTAAAACTTTTTGCTGAAGGGGTCTAGGGTCCAGTCTCCTAGCTAGAAGGGAGCTAGGTTTGTTCGCCTTCGTATAGTATAGGTGGGTGGTGCGCCTCAGTGCTTTGTCTGTCCGCATTGAGAGAGCATTGTCGAATTCCAGTCTACATCTATCTATTTGATGTCTTGTTTGAGGAGAGGGGTTAGTCTGGTTATGTCTCTCTAGTCTTTGGAGTTCTTTTCTGATCTCTGTTTCCCTCTGCAGGCATTGCTTCTTAAAGGCCGAAGCAAGCTTAATATAGGTGCCACGTATATACGCCTTATGGGCAGTCCAGATCCAGCCCATCCCTACGTCTGTAGTGTCATTGATGTCAAAGTATAGTCGTAGGTCTTTCTCTACTTGGCTATTGAATGTGGGGTTGTGTAGTAAAATTTCATTTAGCCTCCAGATAAAAGGGCTTTTCTGGGTCTCGCCAAATTCTAATGTCAGGGTCACCGCTGAATGATCCGACTATGGGCATACATTAATTTCGGCTGATCTAGTCATATCAAAAATTTGGCGCGCTTACTAGTATTGTATCGATTCGGGAATAAGATCCATGTACATGCGAGTAGTGAGTATATTCCCGTCTGGTTGGGTGATGCCCTCTTCAGGCGTCCACTAAGCCTATAGCATTTAATAATCTCTTAATTTGTTGCATTTTATTTGTGTACCGACCACAGTCTAGGCCCCTAGATCGATCTAAGAGAGAATCTAATGTCAGATTGAGGTCTCCCCCTATTATCAGTTTTTCATGGGCGTTAGATTCAAGTACTTTCAGGATTTTTAAAAGAGTTTTGTGTGGAGATGTCGTCGGGGCATAAATGGATACTAGCGTCAGCTCTGAACCTAGAATTGTGCCGGATAGAATAATGTAGTGTCCCTCTTTGTCAATTATTTTAGAGGTGATCTGGAATGGAAAATTGCGGTGTATTAGTATTGATGTCCCCGCTTTTCTGGTGGGTTGCGTAGCTGAGTAATAGTTTGGGTATTCTTTATCCAAGAATGAGGGGATTTTGTGTTGGGCAAAATGTGTTTCCTGCAAGAACAGGACAAAAGGCTTTATATGCTTGTAATAAAGGAAAGCTTTTCTCCTTTTGTACTGTGAATTGAACCCTTTTACAATGTGTGTGGTAAAAGCGTATTCTACACTGGCCATCGAGTAAGTCTGAGTATGTGTTGTTGAGAGCCTGTCAACTTACCCCATGTCCCGGATTGTACAGGAGGGACCAGAGAGCCAGGAAGCACCAGAAGGAGCCTCCAGGCCCCGTTGCCGGCCAATGTCTTCTCATACCGGATAGAGCGTGCTGGGGTGGGAGGGGAAGGGAAAAAAGAAAGTTCATAAACAACATTAACCGTAATACATATACACTTACTCCTACGCCAGTCAAAAATTCTGGCATCTGTCGGGGGTAGGACTATGGGAGGCAATCGTCCTATAATCCCCTGTTGGAGGGGTATATATAAGGAACCCATTACATAAAAGTAGTTCCTTATAGCCACTGAGGGGCAACTCATTTAGATCTAACTATAGAGTCTAATAGTCTGGTAAGAGATGAAGGGAAAGTGTCATGGTCTTATCTATAAAAGCTAGTTGGCCTTCTACACTCAGATTGTCTCTTGGATTATGATAAGGTTTTGGAAGGTTCTTTTTTTGTTTATATCACCCTACGTTTCTGATTTGAGTGGTAACGTGCCTCAAATTGTAGGTTTTCAGTGGGCCTCTATTTCCCCTAGTGTCGTCTTCTTTTGGTTTGGGTGGTTCCCTGCTAGTTCATCAATGGGGGCTTCAGTATGGTAGTAAAAAGAGCTCTTGTGAGGCCTGCCTTTATGTTATGTCCTCTGTAGGGGGGGTAATAGGTCTCTAATTTTCAAGTGGGTAGCCATCTTTCCCTGTTTACTTCGTCTCTTGTGAAAAAAAAAAAAGGCTTCCCATCGACTCTTGCCTTAGTGTTTACGTTTGGTGAGTGTCAGTGTTGTCTTCCTTTCAAGTCTAGTTATGGGAAGTTTTGTAGCTATATTCTCAGGCTAAGACATTTGTAAGGAACAGTAACAACCAGCAATGACTTTTGAACTGTGCTTAAAATGACAAAAGATAAATCTGATACAAATTAGCCTTAAATTCAACAACAAATCATGAATGATTAATCCCTTTGTAAATTAGCCCGATTGGTATGGTACTTCAGGTAGCTCTAAGGGCGCCTTCAGGTATCTGCCCAGTTCTAGTAGTGGACTTGTGGCTCGTAGGCCTTTCCCCCGGATTTGGGGAAGAGCTCTGATTGCCTTTATTCTGTACTTTAGTCCACTGTTTGGTGGGCGCAGTAGTATTGTTTCGTCTGTGATCCCTCTCTGCGTTGTTCGGTGGATTAGGTGCAAGTCCGATAGTAGTGAGGTGAGAGCGGCATTCCTCCAGGGAGCGGGCTGAGTACATCTTGCCCTTATGTTGAAAAGATACCACAAATGGAAATCCCCATCTATATGGGATTTTATGTGTGTTCAGAATCTCTAGGGCTGGCTTCATTTCCCTGCGCCTCGTCAGTGTGATCGGAGAAAGATCTGCGAACAGCAGTATTGTTGCATTGTCTGGGCCCCTGATGTTTTGCTTTTTTCTGGCTGCCGCCAGGATCAGGTCCCTAGCTTGTTGTCTCAGGAATCTAATGATCACATATTTCGGTACGTCTGGGTTTCTGGGTGCCCCTAGAGCTCTGTGGGCCCTCTCTATCTCCCATACTGACTCTGGTATTTCCGGAATAATGCCCTTGATGGTTTCTTTCAGGTAAGGCTTCAAGTCTTGTACTGCCTTCGGAATCCCTCTCAGTCTTAAATTATGGCGGCGCGACCTGTTTTCTAGGTCCTCAAATTTATCTTCGAGGGTTTCCACTCTGGAGTAGGTCTGCGAGTGTAGCGCTCTGTCCCTCTCCTGGGCTTCAGCAATCTGGTCTACCATTTCTTCCAGTAGGTGGGTTCTCTGACCCAGGTCATGTATGTCCTTTCTGATAGCATTCACAGTCTTTTCAGTATATGCCTGGAACATTCGTTCTATCAGGGCTATGGATCTCGGTGAGAGGTCCATGTTGCTTTGGGTTGCACCCAGGTCCTCCTGGTCCTCAGAGTTGTCCGAGTGCTCTGAGTTCGCTTCTTGGGTGGTTTCTGGGGTTTTAAAATGATCTGTGATCCTTCTGGTTGCAGTGCCTTTTTTGCATTTCCCCATGTTGAAGCCCAAGAATTAAAGTTACTATTGCGTGGGCAGTCTGTGGCTGATGGTCAGTAGCAGTTGCTGAGGGATCAAAGTGGTGGTGCAGATAAATGAATGGGTTTAATGCAAATCACATTTTAGTCATGGTCTTTGGTTGCTTGTGATCTATCGTGCATGGCTTTTAGAGAGTTGACCCCTCATTTGTGACGCAGGGGGCGGTCAGGGATTTCTCGCCATTTCAAGGTTTACATATAGTGGTTCTGTTTGCAGTCTCTGTTTTTTTGTGTTGAGTGCCACCTGTGTTTTGTCTTGGGCAGGGTCCATCCTTTAGGGAGTGATTGAGGGGCTTTTCTGTGCAGGGTAGATTGTAGAGTAAACCCTTCCTCTTTACTGATCTATGTTTCCACTTTTACCTTTGTGTAATACCCCTGCTTGACAGTTGGAGTGCTTTGGGGAATAGTGTTGAATCGTTTCTGTCCACTAGGTGTCAGTGAGCCTCCATTCTCTGTCTGCCAGTTGCATAGAGTCAGTGTTACATATGCCAGTTTCTCACATATGGGGCCCTGATTCGCAGGGCTGCCAGAATAAAGGTAAGAAGGATGCAATCCAGCCTTATCTGTTGGTGTGTAAGTTGAATAGTGAGTCTTTATAATTCCAGTTTTCTCAAAGATTTAAGTACCCTAAGTTCAGTGTGGGTTTTCCTTGTTTGTACTTGTTTGTTAAGGATAGCAGGCTAGTTAGATGAGGGGTGTATTATAAACAGTGTTGTGCTTGTTTTATACTTGTGGAGGAGATGGGGTTAGGGCTGACATGTATCCCTTCTGCATGCACAGTCCTGTCCTATGCCCCTAAAATGGCTGCCTCAGAGCTCTTTTTTTGCAGGAGTGACACTCCAACAGCAAGGGCCTCTCTGACCCCCCTAATGCAGGTAAAGATATAGCCACCCTCTATCTTCCTGCTTCTTTCCTCCAGCCCCACCAGTACTCACTTTACAGTTGGGTCTCCAGGCATAGGGTCACAGGGTTAATGGGTAAAGCTCCTGAGGTGATCCTGTGCACCCACAGGGGCCTGGGCCTCCACCTCAGACCTTGCCTCATGCAAATCCAAGATGGCCGCCACCCGATCTTGGGGTCTCTGTAGCTTCCACTGCCTCCTGTGTTGCTCTGACCTGGCCCTTCTGCAGTGTTGCAGTTTCTGGCAAAGGGTGCCTGTAGCAGGCTCAGGGCCTCTGAAGCTCTCACCTCCCGGTAAGTCCCTGCAGGAAGGCAGTCTTCTAGTGAGCTGGCCGGGTGCAGGTTTCTCTGCAGCTGTGCCTCCAGGGGTATCTTTTGAGGGTCCCACAGGGGAAATGGGTCCCCCCTCCTCTTCCCCCAGTTGTTTTCAGGGTATGCAGTTTAGTTATGATAACTAGGGCAATTTATAAGCCCACTTTTAGTGCTTTAAGCAGGAGCTCACACTAAACACGTCTAGCTCCAGCATACAGAAGCTCCAACCCCCCAAATTCCAGAGTTTAAACACACGAAAATCCCCTAAGCGAGAGAAAAAATGGCTGCCCCAAAAAACGAAAACAAGGCTACGAGGTACAAGATACACCATTAGCAAGGACGCTACATCATACACAGCCGCCTAGCACATACACATTCGCCGCCATTTTGCAACAGTAACTTACACAATGCGGAAGTACACATCTACCCTAACGGCTTCCCCTCGCGCACGCTGCCTACTTACACTACACACTGCACACATTGCTGACACTTACACCTCAGCTCCACAACAGTGCAAACCTACATTATATGCCGCAGGAACATCAAAACAGATTGTCAGCTCTTCAGCACAATGCTTCCTGCATATATTACTTCCAAATAGGTAAAGTATATTAATAATTTATTCATGTATTAATTATTTCATTAGCATACACCAAACAGCATTACCTGCCTTACAATTTTATTGCCGTCATTTTTTGACGGGCAAGTGGCTAAGTGTATATTTATAGAATTGGAGCTGCGTGTTTTCTTTAAATGTTTTTTCTCATTCTTTGCACAGTTAATCCCCAGATCTCAAAACTATGTGGGAAAATTGTTGGGACAGTGCTTTTAAATAGTTTCAGAGAAGTAGTTATTTGAGGATTGGGGTTGGCTAGTGTCTTCCTTTTTAAAATGGAAGGCTCTCAGAGCTTTTACTCGCATTGTCTTCATGGTCAGTTTAAATCTCACCTAAAGTGTTCATATGTTGACCAGGTAGTTGGGATCAAATATACATTACATCACAAGGGTCTCAGTATAAGTGCCTTTACACATTATTATTGTTATTATTATCATTATCATTTATTTGTAACATGCCAACATTTCCAGAAGTGCTGTACAGGGGTTAAGTAAAAGGTAAAAACAATATTAAACCGATTGCAAAAGAAGGGAGGGTCCTGGCTTTGAGCTTAATATCTTTGTAGAAAGTGCTTTTATCCCAAAGCACCGACAAAAGACTCTCAAACTTACAATTTAAAGGGAGTGGGAGAGCAGAAGCCTGGGCAAGAATAACATAAGGATTAGGATGAGTCAGGAAGGAAGTGAAAGATCACTCAGTTAGGAAGGTGTGCAAAGTCAGAAAGGTTTCCATTTAGTAGGATAGGGAATGTATCTATTAGAAAGCAATTGGGAGGTTGATGGCTCTGTAAAATGTTATCTCCGCCTAGTGGTCTTATATAATCTGCAAATGGGAATGTCAGATAACTGTAACTTGACTGTACATCAATTGGGGGTGGAAGGGAAGTGATTGCAGAAGACAGAGTGACTCAGAAGGAGCCAGAAGATCTATAGAGTGGGACCAGGGGAACATACACTACACTAATCTACTCTAAAACACTAGGAGGGGCCTCAAAAACACATGGAGGCTGTGCAGAGGCACGTGGATCAACAGCCAACTCACCTCCATCAGGGGTAATCTCCCATCCTTGAAAGTCCCATGCCATTGCTGGTGGCCATGTGCCATGATGTATACCCATTCCCATTTGGTGACCTCGCATTATGTTTTGCTATTCAGCATTTTACATTAGTGTGTTGTAGGTTCCCCTGGTCCCTTTCTGGATTGCTAAGTAGTGGTGGTGAAGGGGCTTGTGTACGTGAATGAAGCTGTGAGCTATACCATGTAGGGCCACTGTAGGTGGGCACCTCATAGCAGAGAGATCAGACAAATCACAGTCTTCTAGAGAAGGAACTGGCAACCCACTCCAGTATCACCTGTCATATTGTTAGCAGGACCTTAGGGGAATGTTCATACTCCATACTTAACCCTTTATTTTGATTATATATGAGATATATTAATATATTATATCAAATGCTATTATGACTATTATTATTGTTATATGTATTGATCTATTGCATAGTAACTAGGGCTCATTAGTTTACAGATATAGGAATGTGACACAAATGTGATGTTTGTGGATGTCCCATAACCCCAACCATTGAAAACTGACACGGTTGGAACGGTATAACAAAGCTTTATTTCATACACAGACCACAATCAGAAATGTGCAAGACTGTGCATTAATATCATGGTGTGGTGTGGGCGGATCCTGGGAGAGCAAGAGGCTTGTGGGAAAAAGAGGATACCTAAAGGGGGTAATGTCATAGTCTAGAATAAGCATAATGCATAGCACCTACCATGGTCACATGTGGTCACTGCAACCGGAATCTGATGAAAAAAAGGATCATCAGAAATCGCTCCATTTAATTGAAGAAACCATTAATGTGCATGACACTTACAACTCGTCTAGATCTGCTCAATGAAACAGATGATTCAATCTCTGGACTGTGTAATCCATTCCAGTTTCACACATACAGTGTCATCACTCCAGTTGGAGGGCCCTGGCGACCGCCTCAGTCTTTGGAGGAGGGGCATAGTGGGGTAGAATCCTGGCAATGTGGCCCGAGGGCCCGATGCCGACCCCACCAGCCATATTACATCCTCCTCCGAACCAGGGCCCTTGGCTCCGCTTCTCTCGTCCTTTCCCTGCGCTGGTTTGCTTACTCGTCCACTACCTGCTCCGATGGAGCCGACGCCCCGCCTCTGGCTTGCCACTGGACCCAGACCTCCTTGATGCTGAAAGAGCGAAAAGAATGGTATATGTGATTAATATGATGAATAATATATTGTTTTGTGTGCATTCCTAACTATCTAACATCTAGGCTTGAACCTGGATGATACTCCTAATTGCAACTCAGATTAGCTATAATTTGCTAGATGTGATCTATTCTTTGGCTTTTGGTCTTGACCGTTCTTGTCTTCTAACGCTATTTTGATTCTGGCTGCAGTCTGTAATTACATAGGCTGCACTGGGCACACCAATACACAGACTATCTATTGCTTGATTACTATTGTTGTGCCCAGGAATGACAGTGATTTGTCAGCTTCATGGATTTAATGATGCATTCATCTATCCCTTGTTAATTCCATGGAGCTAACATGTCAGTGTCCTTGTTGGTCATTATGTACATGTGTAGTGTGTGTGTGTGTGTGTGTGTGGCATATTGGTGTATGTGATATTCATTTGACATGGAGGCTGGGTCCTGCTGGGCCACTAGGCCTGAAGCTCCAGCGATAGGCACCTGTCTCAGAAGGTCCCTGGCGACACTCTGCCACTGATTATAGGTCACGGTCTGGTCCTTGTCCTCCTTACCCATCATCTTCCTCACCTTGGCCCTGATGTCATCGAATCGGTGCTTGACAGACCTCACATTTCTTGGCACTGTGTCTACTGCTACCTCCTTCCAAACCTGAGCCCTAGGCCCTGGCCTAACATCCCCCCCCCCCCTGCAAGAATCATGGGGCAGCCACGGATAGCACAGAGGAGGACCACATTCTCCCGGTGTGAGTAACTGTGGGCCCTGTGCTTGCCCTATGCCTCTTGCCCTCCCGACTGTGTACAGGGATCCCTGCCTCCATGACCTATCCCTGAGGGCTGTCCCTCCCCAAACTACCACCCCCCTGGGATCAGGCCCCTTCCCTCTGTCCGTTTTCTAAGTGTGCCTGGTGCTAGGGCCACCCTGCTACCACCCACCTCCTCTACACTCCCCTCCTCCTGCTCCTCCGCCACCTCCTCCTGCTCCTCCGCCACCTCCTTCTCCACCTCCTCCTCTCCTCCACTACTCCTCACCTTAATTATTTACTTAGTAAATTAAAATACTTTACCTATTTTGTCATTGATATATCCAGCAATGAATAGCCTGAAGAGCTAAGTATCTCTTTTTATTTTCCTGCAGTATACAATGTACAGTTGGACTGTTACTGCCCTGAGGAGAAAGTGACATCAGTGTCCCAACTGTGCATTAGAAATACGCTGCATGCGCGAGGGCAAGCCGTTGGTTTATTTGTGTAAAGCGCCATTTTAGATTCGTAATGTTATTAGTTGCAAGTTAGTGTTGTAAAATGTCGTTGTTTGTCTGTGTGCTACGTGGCTTGTGAGCATTTTTCGGGCTTCCTAACTGTGTATTTTTGTACCTCGTATGTCCCTGGCAAGTCGTACGTGCTTGGCTGTGTTTTGCGCATTTCGGGGTCGTGTAGCCTCGTTTTCATTTTTTTCTTCCGACATTTTTTTCTCGCTTAGCCGATTTTCAAACTCCTCCTTAAATTCGACTTTCATTTGTGTGCAACCTCACCCCCAGACGTCCTGGCTGTCCCCCGGTGCTGTTTGTGATTTTTTTTTAATGTTTTTTGTTATTTTTCAGTGGTTTGGGTGTTTTTTGATGTACGCGTTTCGGCCGTTAAGTTCGTATTTTTGTGACCTCGTATTTTATTTTTTTCTAAGTCCCGTGGGTTGTAATTTTTTTGTTTAAGTCCGTATTTCCTCTTTATGCGTTATTGGTATTTTTTTTTTCTAAGTCCCGCAGTGTGGTTTTTGTTTTCAAAGTCCTGCTTTTCTGGGTTGTTTGTTACCACAAGTGTGGCGCCGTAGAGCCTCCACCTCCGTAAATGCGACCCCTCGCTTCGCTAGGATCCGTATTTGCAGCCGACGTTGGAGCCTCCACCTCCGCAAATGCGGCCCTTGCTTCGCGAGGTCCGCATTTGCGGGCAGAACTGGCAAAGCGTGATGACGACTCGCAGTTTGACAACTATTATATGTGATTACAGTTTTTTGTAACGCCCCAACATATTCCGTAGCGCTGTACAGGGGTTAATGCAAATTTAAAAAAAATTAATACCATATCACACATTGAAGAAAGTGGAGGGCCCTGGCTTTGAGTTTAAAATCTTGCATAAATGTTTTTGGTTTTAAATCACCTTTATAAGATTGGAAACTCTCAAACTTACAACCTAAAGAGATAAATAAAACAAAAAGTGAAGTAATAAATGGAAGAAATAAGAGCTTGGCAAATAATTGAAGAGAGAGTAGAGGGTTAATTAGTGATTACGTTTATGGGTGTATGAACTCTGTAAAATGGAGGTGATAGTGCAGAAACCTGTAATATAAATTAACACAAATCATAGGTGGGAGAGCAAGTTATACGGGTTCAGAGGCGGAAGAGAGGGGTGGTGGGTGAGGGTCTATGTTTAGAGGCATAAGAAAACAAGGTAATTAGAAATGGGAAAGTGACCGTTGGAAAGTGAATCTGCAGAATGTATGGTATCAGGCCCAGTCCGTGGATGAATCTCTGCAGAAATGGCTGCTCACAGTTATAGACATAGCCGAGAGCCAATGGCGGCACTTCTTTATGATTGTCTCTCTCTCTCTCGCTTACTCTTTTTCTGTCTCTCTCATTGTTAAGTTCAAGCTCTTATCATCTTCTATGGGGATCCTGATACATATATATCTTCCAGATATCTTATACATATTAATCCTGTCAGACAGTGATAGCTCTTATCTTCTATAAGGATCTTAATACACATACATAGTAGGACATTAATATATGTGATGCCAAATAACACCATATTCTTTCACTCTTCTCTTTCCTTCCTCTCTTGCGCTCTCTCTCTTGTTCTCTCTCTCTCTCGCCCTCTCTCGATCGTTCTCTTGCTCTCTCTCATTCTCTCTTCCCCTGTTCTCTCTCTTGTTCTGTCTTGTTTTCCCTCTCTTGTTCTTTCTCTCATTCTCTCTTGTTCGCTCTCTTGTTCTCTCTCTCTCTCTCGTTTGTCTCTCGTTTTGTCTCTCCCCAGTGCAGACGTTCACTCACAATATGATGAAGGAGGAGAAGAGGCTCTTTGGTTGCTTCAAAGTGAATTTTTTTTCCATGAACTGTCACAATCCAATGGACATGGAGCATGTGAGAGAAGAACTGGAGGGAACCATCTCTGAGACCTTACAGGTAAGAAATAGAGAGTGACCAGTACCTGTATACACTGTACATAGAATGGCCAGCAATTGTATACACTGAGAAGATAATGACCAGCACCTGTATACACTGACCAGATAGTGACCAGCACCTGTATAAACTGACCAGATAGTGGCCAGCACCTATATGCACTAACCAGAAAATGGACAGCACTTGTATACACTGACCAGAGAATGGCCAGCACCTGTATGCACTGACCAGAGAGGGCCAGCACCTGTATAAACTGACCAGATAGTGATCAGCACCTGTATAAACTGACCAGATAGTGACCAGCACCTATATGCACTGACCAGATAGTGACCAGCACCTATATGCACTGACCAGATAGTGACCAGTACCTATATGCACTGACCAGATAGTGGCCAACACTTGTATGCACTCACCAGAAAATGGACAGCACCTGTATACACTGACCAGAGAGGGGCTAGCACCTGTATACACTGACCAGAGAGGGGCCAGCACTGTATACACTGACCAGAGAGGGCCAACACCTGTATAAACTGACCAGAGAGGGCCAACACCTGTATAAACTGACCTGAGAGGGCCAACACCTGTATAAACTGACCTGAGAGGGCCAACACCTGTATAAACTGACAGAGGAAGGGTCAGCACCTGTATGCACTGACCAGAGACTGACCAGCACCTGTATGCACTGACCAGAGAGTGACCAGCACCTTTATACACTGACCAGAGAGGGGACAGCACCTTTATGCACTGACCAGAGAGGGCCAACACCTGTATACACTGACCAGAGAGGGGACAGCACCTGTATACACTGACCAGAGGATGGGCCAGCGCCTGGAAAGTGTCTCTTTCTTTAATTTTTCCTTTTTTGTCTTTATTCTTAAATTCATCATAGAATCTGTATGCAATATAATAATGTTTTATTGGCATACCCTGTTACAGAGAAATACAATCTCTATTTCTGTTCTGTTGAAGGTCCTAACTTTCCTGGAATTCTATATATATTTTTATTTTTATTTTTTTATTAATGAAGTCATCAAGTGATATTTGTCTTTTCTTTTTCTTAAACAAATGGCAGTAGCAAGAGATCAAACGTCTCGTCTTGCTTTTGCACTTCTTTGAAAATCTGGATCATTTGCTACAAATTGATCAACAATTTCAGTTATCGTCCTCAAACTTTTACTGAGGGAATCTGTAGCAAGTTCTAAGGGTTCTTCATTTCAGAATCGGTATTTCCAGGTTCTACATGGATCCCTTGTCCAGTCAGTTCTTGGTGGTCTTCTTTGGTAAGACTCTCACCAGAAACCTGCAGCAACTCCTCAATGTCCTGTGCTTCTGTATCTCCTAGTACTGCTGTATTGTTGGATATCGTTTGATATCTCCAGCCATATCCTAAATCTTCTTCCACATTCCTTTCATACATTTAACGCCCATGGCGTTCATGATATCATTTCTTCCAAAATTGCATAATTAATTCTTTATTTTTGACGTCTGTTTTTATCAATTTGCTGAAATGTAGGACAAAGATAAAATGCTTTGAAAGTTGATCTAACTCCCTCATCCATTGGTTGGATTAAAGGCATACAGCACTATTAAATTCCCTGAACGTGTATGTAACAGAGTTGGAACACGAATCCAATATCTCCGCTGGTATACGGTAAAATACCCAAGAGGCACTACAGTTTCACCATTCCCAACCTCCCATATTGGACGACACTCAATTTGGGAGTTCAAGACTACTGACTTATTTTGTTATGTGCAGAAATATTTATACACATCTCTTCCCACAGGCAATACACATCCCCCATAGTTGGCCACACAATACACATAGAGGGACAATAGGTGGGTCACACCTCCCTGAGGCTACCTGGCAACTTTGATACAATCAGACAATGATTAGATCATCCTTCTTTGTTCTTATGTCTGAGAATGAAAACACTTTATACAATAGACTTCCTTATCTTATGAGGAGTCTCTGTAATAGGATTATCTATTATGCCCAGGGTCTGCAATAGTCTGGGCTAATATTCTGCAGAGCATAAACCAACATACATATAGTATAACAGTAGGATCATATTTAACCATAAGAAATAAACAACCATAAACAGGGTAAAACAGTGATGGGTTCCGTTACAGTGTAAAAACGTAACCCGTAAGGTAGCCCGCAAGACTTAAGGCAATTAAATTGGTCCCATAAAGCAACCAGCTAATGACTTGCGGGTTAAGGGCGAAAAAACCCTACGGGACGTCAAAAATTTAACTCCGCAGCTGCAAATCCTTTGTTCTCTCAAGCCCGTAACTGTTACGTTCCAATCACGCTAATAAATTGCAACAAGTTTCCAAAGATGTCCTGGTGTTCAAGCCTGTAACCCGCAAACAGAGGCTAAAACATTACGGCCTCCAAATAGGACCCGCAAAGGGTTTACAGAGAATTTTTCAACACTGTAAAAGACAATATAAAAACACCAGTGGACTTAAAAATATGGGGAAAGCATGGAAAGGCATTACAATTACTTGCACAGTAACCCCCCAATAATAAATAGGTATTTAATTTTTTTTTATTTTATTACATGTTGGAATGGTCATACATATGCAAATATGAAAAGCCATGCTGCAATATGCAGAAAGCAATTAAAGACACACTACCTGATTAAATTACAACACAAAAACATGAAACCATATTAACCCTTCCTCACTCACAGAGGCTCTAATGTGGACCCTGGATAATATATATGATTGCATATACATCTCGCTCATCACATCTACATTGGTAAAACAAATAGAGGCCAAATTACACTGCCCCATCACATATATCAAGTACCAGGGGGAAATTTGATTATATGTTGTTGAGTTCTTCAGTCATGTCCAACTCTCAGTGACCCTATGGACTGCAGCACATTTAGCTAGGTCACTGCCTGAGCCCTTCCACAAGGTTTGCATGTCAAAGATACTGGAGTGGGTTGCCAGTTCCTCCTCTAGTGAACTGTGACTTGTCTAACCTCTCTGCTATCACCTGCCCACCTACACTGGCCCTACATGGTATAGCTCACAGCTTCATTAAGCTACACAAGCCCCTTTACCACCACCACCACTTAGCAATCCACAAGGGGACCAGGGGAACATACACCACACTAATTACTCTAACTCATCAGGAGGGGATGCAAAAACACATGGAGGCTGTGCAGAGGCACGTGGAGCAACATCCAACTTTCCACCATCCTGGAAAGCCCCACGCCATTGTTGGTGGATATTTGCCATGATGTATACCCATTCCCATTTGGTGACCTCTCATTATGTTTTTCTATTCATCAATTTACATTATTGTGGTGTATGTTCCCCTGGTCCCCTTTTGGATTGTTAAGTGGTGTTGGTGAAGGGGCTTGTGTACGTAAATGAAGCTGTGAGCTATACCATGTAGGGCCACTGCGGGTGACGTCATAGTGAGAGGTCAGACAAATCACAGTCCACTAGAGAAGGAACTGGCAACCCACTGCAGTATCACCTGTCATATTTCTATCAGGTCCGCAGGGGAATGTTAATACTCCACAATATAACTAATTGGACATTTGCATGTGTATTAACCCTTTATGTTGATTATATATGATATATATTATTATATGAAAATCTAATGCTAATTACTAATATAGCTGTCGTACTGCGAATTGTTGTCCCGTTGCGGCTCGTATCCAAAGGCAGTAGGCCCCTAAACTACACAGGCATATAAAGTACACAGGGCCGAAGGCGCTCATCGTGGGGGTGGCATTGAGCGCCGAAGGGAATCATTACAAAGCAGGAAAGGTGCGGCTTGGCAAAATCGGTAATGAGCGGCAAAGCCGCTCATCGCGGGGCCTGTAAAGTAGATGAGGAAGAGGCTCGCAATGAGCGCCGAAGGTTCTCAGAAGGGCCATATCCTCGCATTTTGTGGCAAACAGCATTGCCAAGCTTCAAATTTTTTTGCCATAATTTTTGACAGACAAGTCGCTAGTAATTTATTATATGTATTGATCTATTGCATAGTAACTAGGGCTCATTTGTTTACATATATAGGAATGTGACACTAATGTGATGCATGTGGATGTCCCATAACCCCAATCATTGAAAACACACTGGTATGGTTAGAACGGTATAACAAAGCTTTATTACCTACAGGGGATAATGTCACAGTCTAGAATAAACATTATGCACAGGCCTCTCAGCTAATAGAAAGTGGTCTAGCCGAAGATGATTGACAGAGGGAGATTATACTTTTGCGTTCCACCCGCCCATGCGTTTACAGTGTTGTATTTTCTTTTGAAGTAGCGCACAGGTTCCGGAGTTGGTGAGTTGTGAGAGAGAGAGTAGGAGAGTTTGAAGAGTTAGCTTGCAGTTTTATTCATTTTTGTTCTATTACATACGGATTTACACTTAATACTTGCTTACACATATTTACAGATTACACATATTTGCAATACACATAATTTAAAGAACACACATAGAGACCTATAGAGTTAGGTCACTCCGCACATCCCCCCCACACCTCCATCCCATCCCCCACACCCCATCCCCCATCAGTTATTAATAACACATACAGTTACACTTTATTTATCCTTATTTTAATTTTGGGATAATATGTAGGGAGGGGAGATATGGGGAGGAGGAGAAGAGGAGAGGTGAGAAGGAGAGAGAGGTGGCCATGGGGAGTAGAGATGGGGAGGAGGCGGAGGAGGGAGAGGAGGAGGATGGGAGTGCAGAGGAGGAGATGGGTGGTAACAGAGTGGCCCGAGCATCAGGCACACTTAGGAAAGGAACAGAGGGGAAGGGGCATGATCCCGGGGGGGGGGGGGGTAGTTCGGGGAAGGGCCCTAGCAACAGGTCAGGGAGGGAAGGGTCTCCGTCCACAGTTGAGAGGGCAAGAGGCTAAGGGCAAGCACAGGGCCCACAATTATACGCACCGGGAGAATATGGTCCTCCTCAGTGCTATCTGTGGCTGCCCCGTCATTCTTTCAGGGGGGCGGGAAATTAAGCCAGGGTCTGGGGCTCAAGCTCGGAAGGAGGTAGCGGCTGAGGTTACTGCGGTAGGCACATCGCCAAGGGATTTGAGGTCTGTCAAGCACAGGTTAGACAACATCAGGGCCAAGGTGAGAAGGATGATGGCCAAGGACCAGAGCTTGACCTATAATGAGTGGGAGAGGGTCGCCAGGGACAATCTGAGACCGGTAACTGCCGCTGGAGCTTCAGGCCCGGTGGCCCAGCAGGATAGATGGATGCGTCATGAAATCCATGAAGCTGACAAATCACTGTCATTCCTGGGCACAACAACAGTAATCAAGCAATATAGAGTCCATTTATTGGTGGGTCCACTGCAGCCTATATACACTCACACCACAGCAAGTTCCATCCCAGAATCCAGCCGGGCCCCAGACTCTCCCCATTGCATGACGTCCCCTCCCCACAGGCCTCCATCTCCAGCACTGATACATACACTAGTACAGCATGTGATCCTGAGCTCAATATCAGTCTGAGAACAGATCCTTGGGTCTGATGTAAGTAACAGTGAATCTGGCTGCTGACCTTTGTGTCCTCTCTGTATTAATGGGTATTATCCCATAACACATGCATGTTGGTTAGTTTTTTATCCTCCTCCGTCTTTTTTTAGTTGGCCACTTTTTTCCGATTTTTGTTTTGCCACCACACTGTATGTGTGAAACTGGATTGGTGTACACAGTCCAGAGGTTGAATCATCTGTGTCATTGAGCAGATCTAGACAAGGTGCAAGTGCTATGCACTTTAATGGTTTCTTCAATTAAATGGAGTGATTTGTGATGATCTTTTTTTTTATCAGAGTCTTGTTGCAGCAGTAAGTGACCACATGTGACCCTGGTAGGTGCTATGCATCATGCTTATTCCAGATTATGACATTACCCCCTGTAGGTATCCCCTGTCCCCACAAGCCTCTTGCTCTCCGGGGATCCGCCCACACCACACCCATGATATTAATGCATAGTCTTGTCAATTTCTGATTGTGGTCTGTGTATGAAATAAAACTTTGTTATACTGTTCTAACCGTGTCAGTGTGTTTTCAATGGTTGGTGTTATGGCACATCCACATACATCACATTTGTGTCACATACCTATATCTGTAAACTAACGAGCCCCAGTTACCATGCAATAGATCAATACATATCACATATAATAGTTGTCAAACTATGAAACATCATCACGCCTTGCGAGCTCGCAAGAACTGTGTCCCTCGCTTCGCGACGGACGCAGTTTGGGCCTATAGGACAAATTGCAGGCCGCTTGATGGGCCGCATTTATGTAGGAGGAGGCTCTACGGCGCCTCACAAGCGGTTACAAACACCCACAGAAGCAGGACTTTGAAAAAAAAACTCTAACACGCAATGACTAAATACGGATTTACACAAAAAAATATAAGCCGCGGGACTTGGGAAAAAAAAAAACATTACGAACTCGCAAAAATACGACCTTAACGGCCGAACCGCGCACAGCGAAAAACAGTAAAAAAAGACTAAACACACACACACACAAAAAAAACTTGCCCACAGCAAGGGGGGACACCCAGGACGTCTGGAAGTGAGGTTACAAAAATCCACTAAGCAAGAGAAAAAATGGCCGCCGAAGAAAATGAGACTACACAACCCCTAAAGCCGCAAAACGCCACCAAGCACATATGACTTTTACAAAAACCTGTACGAGGTACAACATACTACATATTGACCCTGGATATATTTATATAAGGTAATCATATCCCCTCTTAGCTCCCTTTTTTTAATAGAAAATAAGTGTAATTTGGTTAGTCTTTCTTTATAAATTATCCCCTCCATTCCCCTTATTAGTTTTGTGGCCCTTCTCTGTACTTTTTCCAGCTCTAAAATGCCCTTTTTATGTAGTGGTGCCCAAAATTGTACTCCATATTCCAAATGAGGGCGTACTAGGGATTTGTATAGTGGCAGAATTATATTTGCTTCCCGTGCTTCTTTACCCTTCTTAATACATGCTAATATTTGATTTGCCTTTGCAGCTGCTGCTTGGCATTGAGCACTGTTACCTAGGTGGTTGTCCACAAGTACTACCAAATCCCTTTCAATATCAGATACCCCTAGATTTGCTCCATTAAAATAATAAATTGCATGGCTACATTTATTTGTATTAAATCTCATCTGCCATTTATTCGCCTATTTCTCTAATTTATGCAAATCCATTTGGAGGGAAAGTACATCCTTTTCTGATTTAATTACCTTGCACAAATTCGTGTCATCAGCAATACTTTCTAATCCTACTTCTAATTTATTAATTTGTTAATATGTTAAAAAGGAGAGGACCTAATACTGAACCCAGAGGAACCCCACTTACCACATAAGTCCAATTAGAGTATGTTCCATTTACCACAACCCTTTGCTTCCTGTCTTTTAGCCAGCTCTCGATCCATGAGCATATATTTACTGCAATTCCTGCATCTCTTAGTTTGCACAATAGTCTTCCTTGTGGCTTTGTATCAAAAGCCTTTGCAAAATCCAAAAAGACTACACCCACTGAGTTGCCTGATCCAAGTTCCTACTAACCTCTTCACAGAAACGAATTAGGTTTGTTTGACATGACCTATCCCTCATAAATCCATGTTGACTCCTACTTATAATCCTGTTCAAATAGACATATTCTTGTATATTATCCCTTATTAACCCTTCTAAAAGCTTTTTCACTACAGAAGTGAGGCTTACAGGTCTATAATTTCCTGGATTTGTTCTTGCTCCCTTCTTAAATATAGGTATCACCTCTGCTTTTCTCCAGTTATCTGGTAGAGACCCTGTAGTGAGCCAGTTCGGCTATTACTGAGCCCAGTTCCCTCAGTACACTTGGATGTATCCCATCAGGATCTGGGGCTTTATTAATATTTTTTTTTTCCAGCCTCTTCTGGATTTCCAACCACTGGTACCTACCTTGTGTATCCCGAAGAAAAGAACCTATTTAGCTCATCTGACTTTTCCTGGTCACTAATTATCAGACGGCCTGTGTCTCATTGTAATGTTCATATAGTTTCCTTCCTGTCCTTCTTCCTATTAATATATTTATCTACATGTTTAGAGTTAGTCTTATTCTCCTTTGCATATAACTTGTCATTTTCTATGTTAGCCAGTCTAATAGCCCTTTTGCTGCCTTGGTGATTTCCTTGTACCCACATAAAGCAATCTCTGTCCCCTCTTGTTTGTATAATATAAAAGCCTGTTTTTTACACTGGATCTTCATCTTTGAGTCATTGTTAAGCCACATGGGATGTGATTCACTCCTACTTTTATTTCCACATGGTATATGGTGATAAGTATGTATATTTATGGTCAGCATTTTTACCCGTCAGTTCTTTGCCCCAGTCTATACTTTGTATTGCTGCCCTTAGACCGTTAAAATCTGCCCTTTTAAAATTAAGAGTTTTTGTTGGCCCCTTACAGTTTTTTTTTTTTTATTCAGTCTCAAATGAGACTGTGTTATGATCACTGTTTCCCAAAGGTTGCCCTATTATAACATTTGATACCATATCAATATTATTTGTGCTATCTAAATCCAAGATGGCCTAATTTCTAGTAGGCTCTTGTATAACCTGGGCCAGATAATGATCCCTGAGTGTACTCAAGAACCTGCTCCCCTTTGCTGAACTGCTGGTCTCATTTATCCAGTTTATTTCAGTGTAATTAAAATCTCCCATTATTAGAACTTGCCCATGCTTAGCTGCATTTCCAATCGGTAACAATAATTGTATTTCCTCACTTTCAGCTATATTTGGGGGGTTTATAGCATACTCCTAATTATATTCTTTTGGAATTTGCTGCTCCGCTATTTAACTCTACCCACAAACATTCAACATTACCGCTAGTTCCACCATAAATATCTTCTCGGATTATAGGCTTAAATTCAGGCTTAACATATAGACAAATCCCCCTCATCTTTTACCATTGCCTGTATCTTTCCTAAATAGGTTATAACCATCCAGATTAACAGTCCAGTCATGACATTCATCCCACCATGTTTCAGTAATGCCTATTAAGTCCCATTTTTCATTCACTGCTAATAATTTGAACTCTCCCATTTTTACTGGCAAGCTTATGGCATTAGCGAGCATACACCTTATGTTATGAGTCTGTACTTCTGAAGTGCCTGCTTCTGTACTTGAGTTACTTAACAATACCTCCCTATTGACTTTACTAACCCTCCCCCCAGTGTTATTAGGTAACACATTTTAAATGGCCTATTCACTGGCAGAGGAGAAGCCGGCAGGGGAAGGAGTCACTACCAAGGCAGGCGCACAGAGTTGAGAGACTGGGGAGAGGAGGAGAGACAAGGGGGGGGAAGAGAAGGGTAGGAGAGATAATGCTGTAGGAGGCAGCCTGGAGGAAGGCACAGGTGTACCACCCCAAAGAAGCACTGCCTCCTCTCTAGCTATGCCACTGGTGTGAGGAGCAAGGGTTTAAAATTAGAAATCCACATAATTTGAAGCAGCATACAATTTGCAGAAATGTCGTAAAAGACAATTTGTGTGAGGTCGCAAATTTAAGCCGCACCTTAACTGTTCACAGTTGAAATTTAAATAAAAAGTGCTGCTTATTTTCAGGCCAATAGCGTATATCACTGCCCTCTTTTATCTATCTCTCTAGGATAGAGAAGAGACCATACCCAAGATATGTGAAGATGTTATGGAGCAAATAATACGTCTGTGTAAGAAGAAGGTGGGTGACTATGCCAGTACTCACTTTATATCACTGTTCATATTCTACCTTTCCTTTGTTGTCTCTCTTTTTACCTCAGTCTCCCTTTATCTCTGTCTTGTCTAATGGAGCCATCCTCTTGTTTCTCCTCTTTTATTAATTTAATTTACATTTATTGTCAAGACATGTTGATTTCCAATGTCACTTTTTTACTCTATTATTTCTTTCTCTGTCTCTCTTTTTCATCCCCTGTCTCTATGGCTCCTTCTTTCTCCTTTCTCTGTCTGACTGATTTTCTTCCCTGCTTCCCCCGCTTTGTCTGTTATACTCACTTATGGTATCTGTTCAGTTGTCTCTGTTTTGAACACTCTGTCGCGCTTTTCCTGTCTAAACCTGTCTCCATCTTTGTATGCTCTGTCTCAGCTTCTGTTCATTCTCCCTCCCTTAGTCTCTTTTTCTATCACTCCTCTGCTTTCCCTTTTGTTTTGGCCCCTTGTCTCCAGTCTCATCCATTTCAGTTTATCTCTGTCTTACATTCTCTGTTCAGGTCCGGTTTCAGCGATTGTCAGATTTCATGCAGAGCGTTACACAGGGTCTGTCTGAGCCTCTCTGCACGATCACATTACTAAGAGCCATACAATATTTGCACAACATATCTGAGGTGAGAACTTCGCAGCTTTATCATGTGTGGTTTGTGATAGGGGGAGCTTTACATAATTGGTGTTTGCACAGTACCTCCTTTGGTGCATAACTTTGGTGTATTTAGCATATTTTGGACAAATTATATGTTGTGCACATTTGGACATGTGTTGAAATGTAGCATATTTGGCCTCTGTAACACCAAGATAGGATCAGGGTTGGTTCTGTAGTGGGCTGGAACTGGTGTTATCAAGGTGGTTTCACTCTACATGTTTCTCTCCTCAGTTACTTTATCTACCTCTGAGCAAACCTGTACTCCATCTTGACCCCAACACCATCAACTTCACGTGCCCCAACTCTGCTTCTGGTCACTGCTTATGTGAACCTGGGGCTCCATCATCATCGGGAGTGGTGGTCCTGGACTTGCACTGGCTTTTGCAGGATATATTTGGCAGATTTGGCAACTTCTCTTTAAGTCCGGCATCGGGAAGAGACAAGGAATGTTGGAGCCTCATGGAGGTACAGGCGGCTCTGGAACTACAAGAAGAAGGAGATGTTCAAGCAGCTCTGGATCTACTGGAAGAGCTTGAGCTGGTGTTTCAGACAGCAGAGGGGAACTATGTGGTACCTGCTTGGCTGAAAAGAGGAGGTCCTACAGAAAAGGGTGGATGGGAGAAAGTTAGAGGTGTTGGGTATCGTTGGAAAACCGACAGTAGGGGACTCTTTAGCCAGTCCCTGGTTTCTCGGCTCCAGATTCGACTCCTGCGCATTTTTAAAGCAGATAGGTGTCGTCTTTGGAAGGAGGGAGCAAGGTGTGTGTCAGGGGCTGTACTGACAATGACTATATCAACAGACAAACGTTCCCTCTACTTGATTGGGGGCTGGAATGAGGAGGAAAAGGAGGGAGACTGCTACCAACTTCTTGAAACAGTGGGAAGGGAATTAGAGAAGCTTCTTCAGGAGAGCCAGGAGAAGGACTGTGAGAAGGTGCATCTCAGCCCTCGAGAAATGCTCATCCGGGGTGGTACATTGAGTATGCAGCCCATAGGAGGTAGGGTTGGAGGTGGACTGATCAGTGGTGGGTGTGGAGAGTTTAGCGGGTTTAGCTGGGAACAGATATTGCAGGCAGAAAGTACAGCCACAATGCTCTGTGGGTGGAATGGGGAGGAACAGCCGTGGGAAGTACTGTTCCCCCAACATGATGTGAGGATGCTACACAGTTTAAAGAAGCGCTGCAGCACTCGGTGGCTCCAAGAACCTACTCTTAAGAGGATCTGCACTTGGCTAGACATCCAGCACCCAACTGGACAGGACTGGAAGAAACTGGCAGAGAATCTGGGAGGAGCCACCTATTCTCTAGTTGAAGAGTTAGAAAATGAGGCAAAATGCAAGGGGCTGTCACCCACCCATCTGGTTATATACAGGTTCCCAGTGGCTGTGGAGCAGTTATTACAGTTTCTAAATGAAATGGGGAGAGAGGATTGTATGTTAGCAATAGAAAACATGATGAAAGACTTAAAGATTACAGGTGAGTGAGGGGCAAGTTTAGGGCTAGCAACAATGAAGACTTCATCGCATAAGTTGTAGGATACCGAGATGGAGAGAACATTGGACATCCTCCTGGAACTAAAACCTAAGGAAAATATAAACATAATAATTCACAGGATTCCAAGTGTTTGCTATGTGACGTATCAGTCGCTTACACCTTCTAAAGATGTCATTTAAATACTTGGGATGTGGTGGTGATCTTGCCAAGTCAAAATGTGCCATGCTGATAGACTTAAAAAGACTGAGGGCTGTAATAAAATCAAAAAGTGCTTCAACAAAGTATTAGATTAAGGGTGTGCAGACTTATGCAACCACATTATTTTTCTTTCTTCTTTTTCTTCCACCTAAAAGATTTCAGTTTGTTTTTCCATTGAGTTGTACAGTTTATAGGCCACATTAAAGGTGGAAAAAGTTCTGAAATGATTTATCTTTGTCTCATTTTTTTTACAGCACAGAAACCTGACATTTTAACAGGGGTGTGTAGACTTTTTATATCCACTGTAGGTCTGGTGACATGCTTGGCCAGTCCATCACCTTTGACTTCAGAGTGTTGGATTCACAGGAAAATAATGTCTTTCTTATCCTGATATGATAGGGCAGGACTACAGGTCCCATAATGCAATGGTCTGCAGTCTCCACATCCAGCTTGGCTTGTATTATCCTAAGAGGATTAGTTAAAGTAGGTTGAGGGTTGGATGTCAGGTGTCAGGTAGGGATAATCTGGAGAAAAAAACATTATCGATGGAGAGTGCATGAGGCTGAGACACCGAGAGAAGAGACATATTCATTACTAAGAGGTAAACTATCAGTAATTCAGTCATCCAAGGAAAATATAGAGACACAAACAGAGCTATTATTAGACTAGGAACAAGAGGTAATGTCTTGAGACACAGACTCAGCCATAGTTAGACTAGAGGTCTTGTCAGTGAGGAGTAAAATCTAGAAATCCAGACTATTAGCAGATGATCTTGTAACGGGTAAAGTCTGGATACCCAACCCCATTATCAGACTTGTCAGTGATCAGTAAAATATTGGTTTAAAAGACAAAGCTTATAATGAAATATTTTATGACCTGAATCTGTATAACAAAAGATCGCAAGGAATGTGTCCTTTAAAAAAAAGGGATGCAAGAACAAGAGATCATGATTTGAAGTTATAAGGTGGAAGAATTAGGTGAGAAAGCTCTGTTTTAGAGAAAGTGTTGTAGATAAATGAAACATTCTCCCAACTGAAGTGGAAGTCATAGTTAAGGAATTTAACCTTACCTGGAATAAGCACAAGGATATTAGGCTAGATTACGTCAAACATTTTTGTAGCTAGAATGGACAGACTATATTGGCTTTTTTGGCTCTTATCTGCTGTCAAATATAGGTCTAGAGATTTTAACTTGTCCATATCATTAAAGATAAAGTCTAGAAATCACAACTTCAGACTAGGAGCTGTATCATCAGTGGGAGATTAAGTCTGGAGACTAGAGTCATATCGTTAGTAAGATGTTTTAAAGACTAGAGGTTGTTTCAATCCCAAACTCTTGTATTCTCATTCTAGTCGTACCATCAGTGAAATCCCAGCTCAGTGCTTTTAAGATTCATTTCCTTCACCTTTGTTTAGTCTTCTGAACTGAATATTTTATTAACTAGCACTTGACCAATTACATTTTTAAGGTCATCCAAATCTGCACAGCCCCAGAACAAGCTTAGTATTTCAATACTAACAAGCCCCCTTAGACCATTTACTGGTCCTCATTGTTTTGAGAGTATCTTCTCTCTCTCCAGGTCATGAATACTTCTGAGGAAGAGCCACGTCCATCCTACTCACAAACCAGGGAGCGTCTGGTCCAAGTGGTGCCTCCTCACCTCATTTGTTCTCTGACCTGTGGGGGCCGTGATTGTCGCTACGAGGGTCCTGAGAGCTGGACTGTGGAGCAGCAGGCAATTCGGGGGCTGTACTCATCCTGGTGAGGACTCCTAAGTTGTGCAGCTATTCAATGAGACATGAGCAGTTGCATAATTCTTCTGTACACCAGACCTTGTATCTGGATATTGGGATTTTAATCTAGAGATAAAACGTCATAAAACATACCTGCTTAGATCAAGAACATTGTATTCAACGTTCTAAGATCAGAATGTAACATTCCTTATTGTTTGGGTTTCAACTGGATGATCTCGGAACCTAATACATCATCCACGTATTGGGCCCCATTTCTCGCTGATTCTCACCATAGTCTCTCGCCCCTTACATGATCACTTTCCATCACATTCAGTCAACCAAGTCCTTTTCATACACCATTACAACCATACATGCTCTTCAAGTCTCATTTCACACAACCTATTCATTACCACCCACTTCTCCCATGACACCATCAAACATGCGTCCTTACCCAAGACCAAGGAAATACCTTTTTCCTATCATGATGTTGTAGAAAATATCTCATACTTACCCCACTTCCCACTCCCTCTCGCAGGCAAAGACACTAAGAAAAAACAGAGTTTATTTCGAAAATATGTGGATGAGTAGCAAACCAACATGGCTGCCACCGATTCACTCAGTCACTGCACTGCTACTGACAGAAATATGTCCAGATACAGCTTTTATATTTGTTTACATAACAAATGAAATAATCCATTCTTGCAACATGGTACGACCCGCTAACAACCAATATAAGTTGATCACATATAGATGTGAAACTGCGAGACGTCATCACGCTTTGCGAGGTGCATATGCGCTCAACGCTTGCGAGACTCGTGAAGCAAGGCGAGCCTTTAACGCGTAGCACTTAGCAGAGGCGAGCCGTTAAAATAGGAGTCGCAGGACTTAGAAAAAAATATATACAAGACGCAAACATTTACGAGATTACCGGCTGAAACAAGAAACCCGAAAAACACACTAAATACACATAAAAAAATTACAAAAAACATCACAGATAGCATGGGGCAACAGCCAGGATGTCTGAGTGCGGTGGAACGCAAATTTAACTCAATTTAGACGATTTTCACCACTCGAAAATCGCCTGAACGAGGATAAAATTGTCCGCAGAAATAAATGAAAACAAGGCTACACAACCCCGGACCCCGCAAAACGCTGCAAAACGCGTAGCACTTTACACATCACACTACGACCTGCAAGATACACTATTACTAAAGCCGGAAAATGCTCACGAGACGCGTACCACATTAATAAAATTACGACTATACAATGCCGCTTTACACAATAAACCAACGGCTTTACCTCGCGCACGCAGCCTATTTACAATGCGCACTTGGAACATTCATTACACTTTATAAGCAGCGCAATAACACTCACAATGTATATTCTATGCAGACGCAAAATACAAACAGATTGTTAGCTCTTCAGCCTATTGCTCGCTGCATATATCAATTATAAATAATTAAAGTATATTAATTGATTTAAGAAATCAGTTATTATTACTTAACTACATATACATAGAAATATATATCTCTTTTAGAGGACCAGAATCCTTTGCACCTTTTACCTTAATACATTCCTAACAAGAACATTTCAAAAGAAAACATAATTATACATAGAACATCAATATATACATTAGAAAATCGCAAGTTTATTAATCCGATATGATTTGTGGAATAATAAAATATCTTTAAAAAAATGGCATCCATAGCCGAAGTTTCACAGTCCAGATATTATAGTCTGTTGAATGAAAGCTTTACAATTTGATTTTAAAGCAGCAGCAAGAAAAGATGAAATCTTGATGGTAAAACAAGTGATCCAGGAAAACAAGTGAGCTTTTTTTTGTCTAAATGTATATAACAAGGGAAGAGTCCAATGGGAAAACATCCACATATGCTGTTATATGTTACAAAGAAATAGTCCAGATAGCGGTGCCATAGATATAAAAGTCAAAAAATTTAAAATAAAATACAATGGTTAATGCAGAGAAAATGGCCTTACTTAATTATTTAACCAATTACCAATAAGTAGGCCATAAGATTTGCACTGATATGACTAATAACCCAGAGTGTATGCATAATAACTTCTTCTTTTCCTAATTACTATTCCTTATCAGATGTTAGTACGTAGTAGATCCTAGCAAGTTGATCGTATAATGTGCAAAATGTTAGAAGCCAAACAATAGTAAAAAGGAAGACAGGTATAGAAAAGAGTAGAAAAAAAGGAAAATGACAACATGGAAAACATATGCTCAGACACTCTTCATACAGGCCTAGTCTTACACTTATCACACATAGTTACATAGTTACATAGTTACATAGGCCCTCATTCAATTGCGATTTGGCCAATTGAATAGGGTCCTAAATAAGCACATAACATATATTTTTTAAAGAAGTTTTTAGTTAGTGAAAACCTTGCTTTTGGATAGATGTTTACTAACTAAAAACTTCTTTAAAAAATATATGTTATGTGCTTATTTAGGGCCCTATTCAATTGGCCAAATTGCAATTGAATGAGGGCCATAGTATTTAAGGTTGAAAAAAGACTTTCAGTCCATCAAGATCAACCTTTTAAGATCTCCTCTGATCTGCAATAGGTAGGTTCACACTTAGGTAGGTTCTTCTTGGTCCATACAGTAAACGATAAACAGGTGGATCACTTTCTTCTGGATGGTGAGATTCTCTGGTCAAAGCATTTAGGCCATCATGTGCAGATCTTCATGCAGAAGACAAGGTGTATGTGGTTTTCTGACAGGTCTTTACATCTTTATTTTCTAGCAGCCGATACAGTGCCTTGCAAAAGTTTTCACCCCCTTGACTTTTTACCTTTTTTTGTTACATTACAGCCTTAAGTTCAATGTTTTGTTAATCTGAATATTATGTGTTGGATCAGAACACAATAGTCTAAGTTGGTGAAGTGAAATGAGAAAAATATATACATAAAACAATTTTTTAGAAATAGAAAACAGAAAATTGGCATGTGCGTATGGATTCACCCCCTTTGTTATGAAGCCCATAAAAAACTCTGGTGCAACCAATTACCTTCAGAAGTCACATAATTAGTAAAATGATGCCCACCTGTGTGCAATCTAAGTGTCCCATGATCTGTCATTAAATATACACACCTTTTATGAAAGGCCCCAGAGGCTGCAACACCTAAGCAAGAGGCACCACTAACCAAACACTGCCATGAAGACCAAGGAACTCTCCAAACAAGTAAGGGACAATGTTGTTGAGAAGTAAAAGTTAGGTTTAGGTTATAAAAAAATATCCAAATCTTTGATGATCCCCAGGAGCACCATCAAATCTATCATAACCAGATGGAAAGAACATGGCACAACAGCAAACCTGCCAAGAGATGGCTGCCGACCAAAACTCACGGACCGGGCAAGAAGGGCATTAATCAAAGAGGCAGCACAGAGACCTAAGGTAATCCTGGGGGAGCTGCAGAGTTCCACAGCAGAGACTGGAGTATCTGTACATAGGACAACAATAAGCCGTACACTCCATAGAGTTGGCCTTTATGGCAGAGTCGCCAGAAGAAAGCCATTACTTTCAGCAAAAAACAAAATGGTACATTTTGAGTTTGCAAAAAGGCATGTGGGAGACTCCCAAAATTTATGGAGGAAGGTGCTCTGGTCTGATGAGACTAAAATTTAACTTTTCGTCCATCAAAGAAAACGCTATGTCTGGCGCAAACCCAACACATCACATCACCCGAGGAACAACATCCCGAGATGTTTTACCGGCCGAGACTGGGAAACTGGTCAGAGTTGAGGGAAAGATGGATGTGCTAAATACAGCCATATTCTTGAGCAAAACCTGTACCACTCCGTGCGTGATTTGAGGCTAGGACGGAGGTTCACCTTCCAGCAGGACAATGACCCAAAACACACTGCTAAAGCAACACTTGAGTGGTTTAAGGGGAAACATGTAAATGTGTTGGAATGGCCAAGTCACAGCCCAGACCTCAATCCAATAGAAAATCTGTGGTCACACTTAAAGATTGCTGCTCACAAGCGCATACCATCCAACTTGAAGGAGCTGGAGCAGTTTTGCAAGGAGGAATGGGCAAAAATCCCAGTGGTAAGATGTGGCAAGCTCATAGAGACTTATCCAAAGCGACTTGGATCTGTGATTGTCGCAAAAGGTGGCTCTACAAAGTATTGACTTTAGTGGGGTAAAAAGTTATGCGGATTGACTTTTTCTGTTATTTTGTCCTATTCGTTGTTTGCTTCGCAATATAAAAAAAAAACATCTTCAAAGTTGTGGCATGTTCTGTAAATTAAATGATGTAAATCCTTAAACAATCCATGTTAATTCCAGGTTGGGAGGCAACAAAACACGAAAAATGCCAAGGGGGTGAATACTTTTGCAAGGCACTGTATGTATTAGCGTATTGTAATATCACTGAGCAAGAGTTTGTATATGTTCTTCATGGGGATAGGTCTTGATTTTAGGCATGATTCTCGTATCCCTCTTCCTCCATGGAATTTTCTGCTAGTTCATTTGACAGGGCGGTCAATCCCTCCAGGGCTTTTGTAATTGTCACATCAGGTGCCATATTGTTAGGGATGAAGGTGCAGCAGGTAGTGCCAAACGGATTTCGTGTACAGACAGGTGCAGGGTTGCTCAGGGTAGTAGTTCGTTTCTCAGGAAGGTGCTGATAAAGGGACTCTCTTGCAGTGGGTCAGATGTATCCAGGAGGTCTTTTCTGCAATTTTTTACAGCTGTCGGGGTAGTTATCAAAACTTGGTAAGGACCTTCCCACTTGGCATCCATCCAGTTTTTCTTTTAACAGGTACTCATTCTCCTGGTTTTATCTGTGTAGGTAGTCCTGGTGTACCTGTATAAAGAGTCTCTTAGTCAGCAAATTCTGTATCTGTTTCTTCATCTGTTGTTATCCGTTGTTATCACAATAGGTACTTGGTAGATAATTTCTCTCATCATATATCAGGGCACGCTTGTCTTTTTTTCTTTGTCTTTACAGGCACCCACTCGCTGTCATCTTCTTCTTGGTTAGACAAGTGTGACAAAAAATCCAAACATACAAGATCTATCATACAAGAAACTTCCATACATCTTTTAACTAGGCATCCTCACGTCATATACACGTACCCTAAATTTTCCCTAACTGTAACATCAATTCAACATATGCATAAATCTATAATAAACAAAGGGTATTATAAATAAAATTAAGTGATAATGTAAATCATGCAAGACTAATAAACATATTAAATACTTGTAAAATATATAATGAACCATTATTTTGTACTCCTGCTAAAGCAGCAAAAATTATAATTAGAACAGTTTCAATACTACTAATTATGTCTCTATAATTGATAAGACATTACTTGATTTATCTTACAACAGGTTGTACATTTATTAAAGGAAATTGCTTATTTATTACTGTCAATATACATTTTCTAATAAACTCTTAAATATTTTCTTAACTCATAAAGTAATCCACCTCTTATGTTTCTTTCTTAGAGGCCTAGAAATACCTTGAAAAGATTTACATAATTGTTTACTAATTTGCACCATGGGGATGGGCCTGGAAGAATAACTGGTACAATATAATAGTGTTTATCCAACATGAATAAACAATAATACAGAATTGGTATGATAAGGTTCTCTAACCAGATAAGATATCATACACAAATTTCTAGTGATATGTGTACTTTCCCTGTGCAGCATTTAGTAGACTGGGACAGTTAAATTAAATTTTAGGATAATCAAAAATGCTGCTATTTATAAAAACTATCACATACAATAGTTGTCAAACTATGAAACGTCGTCACGTGAGCCTGCAAGAACTGCGTCCCCTCAGTTGGGCAGCAAATACGGACTCTAGCGAAGTGAGGGGCGACATTTGCGGAAGGTGGAGGCCGAAGGCTCATTGCAGGCCGCAAATGTGGAGGTGGAGGCTCCCACGTCGGCTGCAATAAGCCGAAGGTTCATTGCAGGCCGCAAATGCGTACCCTCGCAAAGCGAGGGGCCGTATTTGCAGAGGTGGAGGCTTCACCACGCCTCACAAGCGGTTACATACAGCCACAGAAGCGGCACTTTGAAAAAAACAGTCTAACACGCAATGACTAAATACGAGACGCGGGACTTATAAAAAAATAAATTACGGACTTACACTAAAAAAACGTAGAAATAAAAAACATTACGAACTCGCAAAAATACGACCTTAACGGCCAAACCACTCACAGTGCAAAACATTAAAAAAAGACTAAATACACACACAAAAAAAATAAAAAGCTTACCCACAGTAAGGGGACACACCCAGGAAGTCTGGAAGTGAGGTTACACCTCAATTTAAGTGCTATTTACCGAAATCCCCTAAGCGAGAGAAAAAATGGACGCGGAAAAAAACGAAAACGAGGCTACACGACCCCTAAAGACGAAAAGCACCACTAACCACATACGATTTTTCCAAAAAGCCGTACAAGGTACAAGATACACTATTAACAAGGACGCTAAATTTTACAACACTAACTTACAGAATGCGGAAGTACACAGCTGCACTAAAAGCTTTCCCTCGCGCACGCAGCCTATTTACACTACATACTGCACATATTGCTGACACTTACTCCTCAGCTCAACAACAGTGCAAATTGACATTGTATGCTGCAGGAACATCAAAACAGATTGTTAGCTCTTCAGCACAATGCTTCCTGCATATAATAATTACAAATAGGTAAAGTATATTCACTTATGATTTCATTAATGAAAGAATTATCATAAAAACCTACATATACACAAAAAAAACAACACTATCCTAATAAACGTTAAAGTCCTTCACCGTGTGCCTCACAAGGAGCATCAACGGTTCTCATAGGACACAAACTACACCAGAGGAAAGCCCTGCAATAAGCGCAAAAGGAAGATCAGCGCGGACCTTACAATGCCAGCAAAAGCCCCTCTGATAACAAAAAATACACCAACCAAGAGGCTCGCAATTAATTTAAAATATTTTTTCATTTCTTTTTCAAGAATGTTGTAGTAACAATTCGAAAAGCCATCAGGCCCTGCAGCTTTACCAATTTTAAGTTTTGATATGCAGTCATGAATTGCCTCTGTTATTTCTTTCTCTAATTGTATTAGTTGGTTTTCTGTGAACTTGGGGAGGTTTATCTTATTCAGAAATGTTATCTGTGATTTATCTGGTTTAACAAAACTCTGTTTTCCCTCGAGATTGTACAATGAACTAAAGTATTCTGAAAAAGTTTTACCTATATCCCTAGGTTTAAAATGTATCTTACCATTTTTATCCAATATTTTCTCTATTCTTTTATTAGAAGTTTTCTTGTTAATTTGGCATGCCAGTATTTTACCAGGTTCGTTAACGAAATAATAAAATCTCTGTTGTAACAGCCAGATCTTTTTTATTTGTTCTTGTATCTGGGAAATCTTAAGGGTGGATTCCTTATTTATAGAGATTTTGTTTAATTGCTGAGTAACACTCAACCCTATGTATAGGTTTTTTAAGGATTTGCCGCATGATTTAATTTTATATGCCGACCACACTTTAATATCCCCCTTATAACGGCTTTATGCGAGTTCCATAGAGTGACATTAGATGAGACCGACTTCACATTCAACTCGAAAAATCTCCAGTCTCAATTTATTTTTATCCTCCTTTGCTTTAAAGAGAGTAGGATCTAAAAATCTCCTGTTTTCTGAAATGTATCTAAGCTAACCAGGGTCAATGATAGACAAGTATGTTCTGAAATAGAAATCAGATATATATCCGTAGAAGCTGTTTTTTTGTAATGCTGCTTGATCTGTTAGAATGTAGTTGATTCTTGAGTAGCTCTGGTGTCTAGCCGAGAAAAATGTGAAGTCGGACTCATCCGGATGGAACACTCTCCAACTATCATACAATTGGTGTTTCTGTAGACTAATATTAAGGTTTTTGACTAATCTGCCAAGTTGACTGTATTTATAGATTTAGTAATTTTTTTTATCTTTGGCAAGGTATCCAACCATATTAAGGTCCCTGTATATAACCTGTAACCCTTTCTTAATTTTGGAAATATGATTAAAAATGTTATTTAAAAATCTATTCTGGCCGTGGTTTTAAGCGTATACATTTACAATTGTGTATTGAATATTATTAAATTAGACCAATCCATATGATTCATCTTCCTTCTTTATTTATTTCACAATGTTCTTCTTTTATTGTATTTATTTTGTTGAACAGAATCGCTACCCCTTTAGACTTAGATTGGGCATTAGCAAAAATTCTATATTCGTATACTTTTTGGGATATAATTGGTACCTTTTTGTCTAAAAAATGAGTCTCTTGGAGATACGCAATGTCTGTGTTCTCTTTCAGTAAAAAATCCATTATCTCATGTCTCTTAAACTGAGTGTTTAAACCGTTAACATTATATGAAATTAATTTCAGACCCATAGTACTAATTCCCATTTACGCCATGAGCTCCTAGGTTCATCAACATTTCCATATTTATTTAAGTTTTCCATCTTCATATCTAGTTTTATAGAAATTTTTAGGCATATGTTTCCTCACCTCTTTAGTTTCACGTCTCCCTGTTGGCATCCAGCTCACAAACCAAATCTCATTTTTGTTATCCAAAGAAAGACAAATTCTTAAAACTTTATAGAATTTTTCCCGTCATTTCAACCTTATACAATTTAATGTTTGTGATTTAAAATAATTATTATTATAGCAATTACATATCTTGACAGTAGACTTATAATCTTAAATACTGTCATTGTAAGTAGTTAATTTTCTATCAGTATGACAGATGCATACTGATAAAGGAACTAGAATAAGACGCATTTTTATATCTATAGCTTTCTCATTATTGTTCTTTTTTTAGGTGCCAAGGTTCTACCATTTAATATATTCTCTTAGTGTTCCTTATCTGTGTGTGTCTTCTAGTGTCTAATTTATCAGTTTGTATCACATATTCTTTTTAACAAAACATTTTTTTTCAAAACTCTATATCATCTACATAAACCTTTTGGCATGCACTGCCTTCACCATAGTATCCAATTCAATTTGATTATTACTTTACATTTATCTCTTCCCCCACCCCTTCCTCCCAAGGGAGAGGGAAGGGTGAGGGAAAGAACATCGGAGAGCATCATAGTGACTGTTCTCCATCTGTCCCAATCATTAGGACTTAATGTAAATTCATACTTTCTGCCATCTCTGCCCAGGGAGGCTCTTAGTAGGGTCTAGGTTAACCTTAGCTGTGGGTACAAATTGTATTGACCAATCCTTCAAAACTTTTTTCCCCTGTACAGAGTTGACAGTTATTCTTTGACCTTCTTTCACTACAAGGAGCTTAAGTGGGAAGCCCCCATATATAGGTTAAATTCGCTCTTTTAAGGACATAGGTTATCTCTCTGTATTCTCTTCTTTTTCTTTTTTTTCTTACTCGATAGATCTGTGAAGATCTGTAGATCTTCATAAGGTGAATCAAAGGATTTTTTATCTTGTGAGGCCTTCATTATCAGTTCCTTATAAGAGAAGTAGTGCAATCTTAGAACTATATCTCTTGGGATATCTTTCAAGACGTTTTTGGGCATCAGGATTCTATGGATTCTGTCAATTCTATTGTCATCTGGTTTAAAAGGTTTAACCAGATGTTCCATAAAGGTTGATAGCTATGTAGCTCGGTTGGAGGAATAGTTTCAGAAATTCCTCTCATTCTTATGTTGTTTCTTCTAAAGTGATCTTCTAAGTAATTGTTTTTATTCTCTAGTATTTACTACCTTTTGTAGTATTGATTCATTATCAGACCAGAGATCTTCCCATCTGTTTTCTAATTCACTAGTTCGGTTCTGAACCAAATTGATAGCATTAGTAGTGTCTGTTAGTGTCAAATTGCCTGTTGTGTTGTTAAAGTCTCATCAGAGTCTATTTCTGAGGAATTAGAAGTGTCTGGTATGGCAGTATCTGTATTATCTTTGGGCATAATTGGATATTCCAAAAGATATGAATTTTGAGTTCTCGCCCACTATATTAGTGCATCTATCACTTGGGGAAAACAATGGTGTGGATAATCTGGTATTTCCCTTCTTCTCTTTAGACTTATCCTTATTTTCCCCTTTTAATGGGTAGTTGCTCTTTACTGGATTTCATTTTTCAGCCATAACTGCTTTGCTATATTGCTTCAGGGGAAGGGTTCCTCTGTGGGTAAGTACCTATTTTCCCTTTATAACTTTACCATAATAACCAATCTTAGATAGAATTTAAGATATAGATACCCTTAATAAATTTGTATCATGTCCTTGAGACAGAAGATATTCAAGATTTTTTTACAAATCTATACAATAACTTCAATCCTTGATCCTCAATTGGCCAAGAAGGCTAGAAGTAGAGAAATATATGAAAAAAAAAAAAAAAAAGAATGGTCATCAGGTAACAGTTATCTAGTGATGTCATTTATAGGGTCCATAGATAAACAGTCCAGATTGAATTTAAGCTTGAATTTGTGGCATAATATATTTCCTTCCAATTTCCTAAAGATGTTTTTCTTCTGTTTAGTCCCAATTAATCCAATAAGCCCCTGGCCTCATGTGGTGAGGGCTTTTTGGAATTGGTGGTCTATAAAAGCTGTATTGATTTTCTCTATATTTTAAAGCCGAGGTTTAACCTTGATATTGGCTTAAAGGGAGGTAGTTTTAGAGTTCATACAGTGCTGTTGGCTTCAGTATAAATGTTAGGGCTAATACTGATCGCTTTTGGACTTGATAAAGAGAGGCATTATCTCTTGAAAGCTAGTCGCTTTATTATGAATACGTTTGTCCAATAAAAAAGTTATCACTATTCACTGCAATACTCTGATTATTCAACTGGATTACTGGGTCGTCTTATATGCCGGGTGCACTTCAGTTGGGATAGACATAGATACCCATAGTGGCCTTCCGATACTCGCCCGTTGCCCATAGTGGCCTCCCGATGCGAACCTACGTCATTCTACAGCGGGTCATCAGCTTGGCTGCGGCAAGCATCAGCAGCGAGACAAGCCTGTGACCTGTGATCAGCAGCGTGACCGGCCTGTTCTGCTCGGCGGGAAGCAGTAGCGCACCGGCCTGCCCCTTGTCTACGCAGAGCTCGCACAGGCAGACTTGCGCACTAGTGCCGGTCACAGGGAGAGGCAGGGGCGGACTGGAGGCACTGCGGTCGCGTTGCTGCCGTACAATTGTGACAATGACAGGTACTGTAAAGGTGTACGGAAGAGGGGGTAGTCTTATACGGCGAGTATATAACAAATATTTTGAGTGGAAATGTTGGGGGGTCGTCTTCTACGCCCAGTCGTCTAATACGCCAGCAAATACGGGTATATTCTAAAAATGTAAGGATATTTGTATAATTTTACACAACAATGACTGCTTAAGCATTAAGTAGCTTTGACCACAACATCAGCTAGCCCTCACCACACCAGTTTATGCATTGGTGGCGCTAATGAAAGGAGGTCTTTCTGTATCTGGTAGTTCCCCATTAGTACTGTTATCCTCAAGTACTTGGTCCATTTTTTAGAAAAGCTCAGAGGTAGGTGAATTGTTTTGTTTTTTTGATCACATTAAATCTTTGTGAATTTGTTTTCAGAGATTATTATGATGTGACACAGACCTTCCTTTGCCCTCTCCTAATTCCCATTCCCCACTTCCATTTTGTTCTATACCCTGCTCATTGCTCTTATCTACCTCCCTCTCATCCATTTTATTTGCTCTAAAATCTGTGAAATAAACAAAACATTAAGCTTCTAATTTGTTTCTAGCAATCAAATATTAATCCATAAAATTATTAGACTTTTGTTCAGTATTTTGTTGTCTTTTGTTTAAATTTGCTTTCTATTGATCAACAACGCCATCATCACTCCCACCTCCCAAGCCCGTTGTCTCGGGGTTCTACTGGACCCTGCCCTCTCTTTCATCCCACACATACAGTCTGTAACCAAATCCTGTCTTTTCCATCTAAAAAACATATCCAAAATACGCCATTACCTTACACAAGACACTACTAAGATTCTAATACACTCTCTCATCATTTCTCGTCTTGACTATTGCAACTCGCTCCTTGTTGGCCTGCCCAGCACTCGCCTCTCCCCACTTCAATCCATAATACATGCCTCCGCCAGGCTCATCTTCAGTACACGTCGTTACAAATAAAAGTTAATAATTAAAAAGAACAGAATCTATGACCTTAATATGTGTAGATTAGTGTGGGGAGGAGAGAAGAGGGATGTGGAAGAAAGCTGCATATATGTTGATTGATTTATTAAAGTTAAAGAGGGAAGTGAAAAAGAGGAGCAAGAACAAGAAGCTGAAGTTGGAAGATTTAGGGATAATGTCAGAAAGTACTACTTTACATAAAGAGCAGTAGATATATGGAACAACCTTCCAGTTGAAGTGGTAGAGTCACAGTTAAATAATTTAAATATGTTTGGAGTAGGTTGCCAGTTCCTTTGTCAGTGAGCCACAGCATACAGTTCCTGGTATCCTAGGTGGTCTCTTATCTAAGTACTGACCAGACCAAATCCTGCATTGCTTCAGGGTGGTGTGACCTCTTGGTCTCCTGACTGGAATCAAACCCAAGTCATAGTGGTGAAAGCATAGAATCTAGCCCATCAAGGAACCCATAAGGCTAGCTAAAACAATGATGGGCTCTGCAGTGCACCAACAGTCACAGTCACTCGTCTGCTACATATATTCACTCTCAGTTATTCATCCCAAGTAGTATTTTTTTTTTTATTTAGACCTAGAGCCTCGCACACCACCACTGCCCACCACTCTTCTAATTCTGAGCTCATGTAATATGACCTCCATCTACTCTGCCCACACCCGCCCACTCTCCTATGTGTTACTTTATAGTTGCAGGATTCTGCGCTATCACCTCCATTTTTCACAGATGAGGCCCCCACAAGTTTGTGAGTTTTCAATCTAAGGTGTTTGGGAAACAAGCACAATGTACGGAAGATTTTAAACTCAAAGTTAAGACCCTCCACTTTATTCCATGTGTTTAATATTGTATTATTTTTCTTTGTATTTAACCCTTGTATAGAATGGATAATAACAATAAATATTATAACATTTCTTATTATTGATATCTATTTTTATTTTATCTTATTTCCAACCCCTTGGTCTCAGTATTCTTCCCCCAATATTTGTCATTAAAGGATCACGGATGAGATTTTGGCGATGAGTCGCCCGTCAACGAGACTGATGGAGGAGTATAATATCACACAGCAGTTCCACAGGTGAGAAAGATTGGGAGGGTTTATCGGACTCATTAATAACCTTAAAGTATAACTGTGGTTGTATATTTAAAAGTTTCTGTTTTGAAAAACTATACTTGAAAATATGATGCATTTTTTTAGAATGTAAACAATACACAACATCTAATGTACATTTTATATGCAACATTGCCATTAAGCTACTGGAGGATCCACCATTTTGTCTTCTGCTTATTAACGTGTCAAGAATGGTGGAGACTTTAAATGCACAACAATTTATAATTCAGTATGAGTACAATACCGATTATCTGGCATCAGATGGTCCGACACCTCCTTTAATCCGGAAAAAAAGTCCAAGTCCACCCACTCGCCTCATGATTGGTACAGAGCGGGGAACCATAGCCAGGTTGAAACAAGAATCTGCCTCTTATAATTAACAATGAGCATTTTAATATAGAGCAATATAATGTATTCTAACTAAAAATGTGACCTATTAAATATAATCTGGAACTTTATAAGTTTATAAAATTGAAATATATAAAAAGGAAACTGCGCCGCCAAGGGTTTCATAAAACCTGTGCTTAATACCAAATACAATACTGCCGACATAATTGCAGTTATTGTTATCTAATAGTGGGTATTGAAATTGAACCTCACTTACATGTAGAGGTAATTTGATTAAAGTAATTCTCATATGCTCAAAAAAAGCTAATCCTAGGATTATTATATATTTATATATTGCACATAATTAAAATATCTCTAAAAACAAACATGCATAGGATTAAATCTCCTGAGAATAATTATTATTGGTATTTGAAAACACAGCAATAGGTTATATCCGCCTTAATGCAAAAAAATACTTAAGGTTATGCTGCCTATAAGGGAACCTCACTGCGGTGCTAAGCTCTCCATTATAGCCAGCGCTCACCAATGGGACTGTCCTTGCAAGAAAAAATCAAATGCCCACGTCACCCTCCTCAACCCCCCTCCTCAACAGCCCTCCTCATCCTCCATTCTCATCCTCAAGCCCCCTCCTAATCCTCTCTCCTCAACCCCCTCCTCATCCTCCCTCCTCAACCCCCCTCCTCAATCCCCCTCCTCAATCCCCCTCCTCAACCCCCCTCCTCACCCTCCCTCCTCACCCTCCCTCCTCACCCTCCCTCCTCACCCTCCCTCCTCATCCTTCCTCCTCATCCTCCTTCCTCATCCTCCCTCCTCAACCCCCTCATCAACCTCTCTCCTCAACCCCCCTCCTCATCCTTTCCCTTACACCCTTTATTGTTTCTATTTTTTAAATGTTGTTGTTTATACTTTATACAGTATGCCCTCTTTTTTTTACTTAGTTATTAAAAGTTACATTTTAGATTTGTTATCATATTGACCTTGGGTATTAGCTGTGATTCCATATGTCCTTGACCAGGAATGGGCTGTCTTTATAGATAGCCCATATGGTCATCCATATGAGCTGATTGACAGATTTATGCTATTATGTGGATGGAATTTGTCCTTATATAGATCCCGTGAGTTTGGGCTCGATGCCTAGTATATATTCCTCTGTTTATTAGACATGTTATTTACGTAGTTTATATTAGCTGTTACTCTATATTCTCCCGCCTCCACTATGTTTTAATCCAGCAACATTTAACCCCAAACCTGTTGGATTCAGACATTCAACCCATTGCATGGTCAGACCATGACATAGCCAGTATTTCTTTAAGTGACCTCTTACCCCAGGGCCGTGCTCCCTTGTTGGCACTAAACCTGGCCCTTCTTAATGATATAGAAGCAAGGGACAAAATACATAGCACTTGAATATTTTGATTTGAATTGTGGTGGGGAGGTGGACCATGCATGAGTGTGGGCCACACAGAAGGCAATGGTAAGAGGCAAATGTATCCAAGTTGACCCCATCTCTAAAAACCTGGAATTAGCTCAAATCAATACATTAAATAGTAAGATATCAGCCCTTCAAGCCATTTCTCCTCCTATGACCGCCTGGGACCATAAACTCAAACAGGAATTGCATGAGATTCTCCGGAGGAAAGTGGTCACTGTGTTACAAAGAACTCAATCTCAGTACTTCACATACTCGAACAAGCCAGACAAAATGCTAGCCAAAAAGCTTAACCAGCAAGGGGCAAACTCATTCATCCCCAAATTAAAGGTGGAAAATGACAAGACCATCTTTAGGCCGAATGATATCACAGAGGCATTTGAAAAATGATATGCAGATTTATATTCTGCGCCTTCTAGTTCGGGCTCAATTGATCATGTAAATAAAATTTGATAACTTTTTTTCCTCCATTGATCTGCAGAAACTTGATATGGAGCAATCTGATTTGCTAGATGGCCCAATATCACTAATTGAAGTTAAAAATGCAAAAAAAGAGACTAAATCGCATAAAGCCCCTGGCCCAGACGGGTTCACCAATTTTTACTACAAACTATAGATACGTTATCACCCTATTTACAATCTCTGTTAAATGGTTTCTTGTCAGGTAAACCTATGAGATCAGAATTCCTGGAGGCAAAGGTAATTGTTCTACATGAGGAAGGCAAGGAACCATCCCAATGTAAGAGTTATTGGCCTATTTCCCTGATCAATTGTGATGTCAAGCTATACTCTAAAATATAGCTAATAGGCTCTCTCAAATATTGCCTAGTTTAATAAATCCGGACCAGGTAGGATTCATCCAAGGTCGTGAAACTCCAGATAATACTAGGCATATCTTAAATTTGCTTAATGTGGCATCAGTGAAAAAAAACACCATTGATGCTTCTATCCCTTGACACAGCAAAGGCCTTTGATAGAATTGTTTGGGTTTATATGGGTGAGACCTTAAACAAGTTTGGCCTGAGCGACAGATTAGTGAAGGGTATTTTAACACTATATTCAGCTCCAACAGCATACGTTGCATACCAGGGATTCAAATCCAGACCTTTCAAAATAGCAAGAGGCACTCACCAGGGATGTCCCCTGTCCCCTCTCCTTACTGCGCTATGTATTAAACCCCCGGCTATTGCTATTAGAGAAAACGAACATAAAGGGAATCCAGGTGGTAGAGACAGAACACAAATTGAGCCCTTTTTGCAGACAATGTCATGCTTACGGTTGCCGAACCATTAATGAGTCTTCCTAATCTATGTCATGCTCTTGAGCTTTTTGGCGGCATTTCTGGTTTTAAAATTAATCCAAGCAAAAGTGAAGTGCTGAATGTTTCTTTACCAAAACAATTGGAATATTAATTATGAGGGAACTTTTCCTTTAAATGAGTGCCTCCCCACCTTAAAAACTTATGAGTTTACATGCCTAGACAATCTGGCCTAACGTATTCAGCAAATTTTCCTGCGCTTATAAAAAAGCTACTAAATGATATCAACACGTGGTCCTACTATAAAATCATGTAGCTTGGTAGGATACATGCCATAAAAATGAATTTACTACGTAGGCTGCTGTATCTCTTCTGTACTATCCCAACAGCGATCCACACTAAGAACATTTTGGTTCTTCAGAGGGCAAGTCAGCCAAACACAGGGGGAGGGGACTCTCCCTTCCGGATTTACTAAAGTACTATAAAGCTACCAGATTAGCCCAAATAACCAAATGGTTCAGTAAAGGGCAGTTGCCAGTGTGGGTAGAGATTGAAAAAAGTATCATTGGGGAATGGGACCTTTGCATTAACCAGGTGTTATGGCTCAGCCTACACAATAAGTTAAGCAACTCTTCCATTCCCAGTTGTGTAGTTCAATCGTTGGCCGTCTTCACTATAACACAAAAGAATACCACTTCTCGAATCAGGCTCATGGCTCACCCCCCTGTGGTTATATCAGAAGTCTACACCAGTGAATAGACTATCCCAATTTAAATGGTGGATAGTAAATAATTTAACTGTAGCTGCTGATCTTTTATGGGGAAATTGGCAACATCATCTACCTTTAAAGGAATGGCTCAACCTATCTCAGGTTCATGTTAATGTTACCTGATGCTTCAGCTATGACCACTCCTTTTGAAAAATGCTGTATAAATTACCCTAATCGAAATAGCAATATATCCACCATATACAATTCTCTATTAGACCTGACCACACTGTCTAAACTTGACCACCAGCATTCCTGGGAATCAGAACTTGCCACTACCTTAACCAATGTGCAGTGGAACAAAATTCATAAGCTGGCTACAAGTTCCTCCCTAAACACAATCCTGAGGGTAAATGCGCATAAGACCATCATGAGGTGGTACTTGACACCTGCTAGGATGAAACTTTCCAATCCCTCCTTAAATGTCAATTACTTTAGAGGTTGTAGTGACTTAGGCACCCTTAAACATGTCATCTGGGACTGCCCTAAGATTGCCCATATATGGCTGGAGACTTATCATATTTTGGAGAGATTGTGGGGTCACAAGATTCCCCGAAAACCAGAAGAAGCTCTGTTGGGCCTTCACATACAAGGTCTTTGCAAAGAGCCTGAACTTCTGACAAGCCAATTGTTTTTGGCAGTTAGGATTACATTAGCCAAATCCTACAGGTCGGCAATCCCTGCATATAGTAACATTTTGACAAAACTTAAATTTATATATTCCATGAGCATTATTTCAGCCAACCTGGGTCAATCATATAGAAAGTGGGCTTCATGTTGGGACACCTGGACCCTCTGGGTTGGGTGGTAATAATACATGTTTAGTATAAACCCTCAGAGCAGACATGGCTATTTACTCCACCCCTTCTTCCCCTTTTTCACCACTTCTCCTTTCTGTGTATTCTCTGTTTTCTTCTACGTTTTATTATCTTTTTTTTAAACAATGTTTTCAAATGTATATAAATGTGTAATGTGCTATAAGTGTAATTGATGGAAACAACAAAAAAGAAACAAACAAGGTTAAACTGTTTTTATTATAGGTCTTCACTTCTCAAGTGTTGTGTCTATGCCGCTTATGTTTTGCTTGTGATGCTTTTGTGTTATTGTATTAACCTTGGTTCCTCAAAAACAAATTAGTTTAAAAAATTTTTTTTTAAATTGTTCACATTTTAAATATTGTACTTATTGATGACAATTAAAAAAAGTTATAGTTTATCTTAAAATTTCTGTCTGGTGACAGTTAATTTTGGATGGTGACTACTAGTCTTATAAGTATGCTTTTTGTCTTTCCCTGGATATGTTTGAACATATACTACCATTAGCAGCCGATTTCATGTTAATAAGGTACTTACCTAGAATATTTTATGTTTTATCATTCTTTCATATATATATATATATACTTAAATTTAGTAAGAACGTAACTCTTTGCTCAAGTATAACCCTTAGCTACCGTAGAAGAGCTGTACTGTAATGATATAATTTGCTCTTTTCTAAGGTTTGGTGTGCGCTCTCTGGTTAGTGCGCAGCTCCCCTGGGAACATCCTCATTGTGGAGACCCCCTGGATCCTCAGAGTGGGTTCTCTTACAGACCCCAGGACTTCATGGATTCTGGCAGTGAGTTTGAAAATGTCTCTGTGTAATTCTATATGTAATTACATGTCTGTCTCTGTGTATTACTGTGTGTCTCTGTGTTACATTGTGTGTCTGGGTAGTACTGTTGGTATTAATGTCCCACTGTGTGTATTATTGTGTGTCTCATTACTGGGTGTGTCTATTTCTCACTGTTTCTATATGTGGTCTCAGTGCATCACTGTGTGTCTCTATAACAATATTATCTCTTTATCTCTTTAATAGTTTCCTTCTATAACTTTGGTCTCCCTGATTTTGGGGTGGTCCCAGTGCCACGGGTTCTGGATGCGGTGAAGGTCATCGCATTCGCTGTACGTGAGGGACGGGTTGCAGTGCATTGCCACGCAGGGCTGGGACGGACAGGTACTCATAGCTGTCTCTATAACCCTCTCTTTTTGCCAGTCATGCCTTCCTCTGTATCGGCCTATTTGTGACTTCACCCACTGATTCAAATATCATATGCCAATGATACACGGCACTGTCCATCAACTGACCAGGCCAAAGCATGTAAATGCACTTAACTTAAAAATATAATACTGAATAAGTCACTTTAGTATTACATCTCAGTACAAAAACTGTGCCGCCTGGGCATGGGTGCAACAACTGTGCCGCCTTATGGCCACTGGGAGGCATACTTCTTTATGCCAGACCACTGGGAGGCAGACTTCTTTATGACAGACCACTGGGAGGCAGACTTCTTTATGACAGACCACTGGGAGGTAGACTTCTTTATGACAGACCACTGGGAGGCAGACTTCTTTATGACAGAGCACTGGGAGGCAGACTTCTTTATGACAGACCACTGGGAGGCAGACTTCTTTATGACAGACCACTGGGAGGTAGACTTCTTTATGACAGACCACTGGGAGGCAGACTTCTTTATGACAGACCACTGGGAGGCAGACTTCTTTATGACAGACCACTGGGAGGTAGACTTCTTTATGACAGACCACTGGGAGGTAGACTTCTTTATGACAGACCACTGGGAGGCAGACTTCTTTATGACAGACCACTGGGAGGCAGACTTCTTTATGACAGACCACTGGGAGGCAGACTTCTTTATGACAGACCACTGGGAGGCAGACTTCTGCTAGATGACTTTTATCATTATCCAAAAAACCTTCTGTCTTCACCTTAACCTCTCAATGTCCCACAAGCACCTCTTCTCACCATCTTCACTTTGTACTTCAATTAGGTTAAACCAGTGTTGTATACGGTGTGATAACCCCTCAGTTTCTCCTGTTCATACATCTCCCTGTACACCTGGACCTGCATCTACAGCTTTACCAGCACTGCTCTCCTATCTTGAAGGGCCACTTAATTCAGCACAATTTGAACCACAAGAAAAAAAGAGTTAACTCTTAACTATCCTATCACTGTGAAATGCTGGAATCACCTAAACATGTCAGTAATGGGTGAACTGGTCAGTGCAGTCTGGAGTACAGGGAAAAACTGCTATCAATCACACACAGCTTTGCTATCTGTGGTTACTCATACAGCAGCCAGTAGGCAGGGTACACTTTATATATAAACAGACTTAAAACTTCAGATTTGTGTAATTAAAAAAAATAGATAATTTCACTTTCACACCATGAAGAGCACTTACAGTCAGGAAAATGGCCCTTCAAAAACACTTGTCCTTCTTTTTCACAGTTCAATCTTCTCTTTCTCAGGGGTCCTCATTGCCTGTTACTTGATCTTTTCTTGCCGTGTTCGAGCGTCGGATGCTGTGCGTTTTGTACGCCTCCGACGTCCTGGATCCATCCAGACAGGGTCCCAAGTGTCTCTAGTGTGTGACTTTGCCATGTTCTTGGCCTCTCAATGGCCCATCTTCCCCTGTGCTCCCCCAGGCTATCCCAAATTTACTCTTCGCCAGTATTTGAGTTGCCAGCGCCACCTTCTCCATGGACAGGAAGCCAGAAGCCTACGCTATCTTCCCAAGCCAGTGGTGGTGACATGTCGACGCCTGGCACAGCTGGCAGGGGGCAGGAGAGGACGTGGAGGAGCATGGGCTGAGCTTGAGAGAGAGGCTGCCCATAGACTTCTGCGCCAAGTTATTGCCAGAGCCGCCAGTGACCGAGAGCACAGGAGGGCACCCCAACCTACGTGCGAGAGTGAAGACGGGGAAGAGGGGAATGGCAGGAAGAAAAAGAGGGGGCTCCTACAGAGTCAGATCAGCTACGATACTGGAATCCTGCAACTTCTACTTACTGGGGACACATCAGTAAGAGACCAGAGTAGAAAAGATGGATGGGTATATATTCTGGTGTCATTGTGTCACTGCAGGTTCTCCAAGTCCAATAGATGCCTTCTGTCTCTGTCGTCCTGTGGGGGAGGGAGAGACTCTGTCTCATAGCTCCCTTCTACATGTCACCCTGCTGGGGAGGTAGGCACTCCATGTCCATTAGCTCCCTCTTCTTTCCATCTATGTTTCTCTATCTGCTTGTGGTTTATTGTCTAATTGTATTGTGTGTTGGGTTTTGTATCCGTGCCTCTGTTTGTGTTCTGTTACTTTGTGTACTTGTTTATGGATTTGTTGTTCCAGGTGGAGATGGTCAGTAATGGATTGTGTCACCTTGATCTTATTCACACGGCTTCTCCCAGTGCAGAGGTCAAACTCCCAGAAGACCCTGAGAGGAGAGAAGAAACAGATGTGACAGTTGTGAGTTGTAGAGATATGTTAATCACACATATATATGAGTGATTCTTGGTTTGTGTAAAATCCAACCCGATGCTTTGCTTAAAAGCTGTTTAATACAGCGGGCATATGCTGTAAGGGAGCAATGTATAAAGTTGCTATTTTTGGATTAAAAGAGTGAGGTACATTGTATTCTCATTTGCATGTCCCTGCCTTTTAGACATTCAAATGGGCTTATTAATGTATTATTCGTTTTCTGTACTTTGTACGGTGGAGAGCTTTTCTCATTCTTGTGCTCACCATATACTAAAGGATTGTTGTGGAATACCCAATCCTACAAAATCTATTGCACAAACCAGAATCTACCTCATACTGATGATAGCCAAAAGCTTGAAACAGGCCTGTATATGAGTGATTCTTGGTTTGTGTAAAATCCAACCCGATGCTTTGCTTAAAAGCTGTTTAATACAGCGGGCATATGCTGTAAGGGAGCAATGTATAAAGTTGCTATTTTGGGATTAAAAGAGTGAGGTACATTGTATTCTCATTTGCATGTCCCCGCCTTTCAGACATTCAAATGGGCTTATTAATGTATTATTCGTTTTCTGTACTTTGTACGGTGGAGAGCTTTTCTCATTCTTGTGCTCACCATATACTAAATGATTGTTGTGGAATACCCAATCCTACAAAATCTATTGCACAAACCAGAATCTACCTCATACTGATGATAGCCAAAAGCTTGAAACAGGCCTGTATATGAGTGATTCTTGGTTTGTGTAAAATCCAACCCGATGCTTTGCTTAAAAGCTGTTTAGTACAGCGGGCATATGCTGTAAGGGAGCAATGTATAAAGTTGCTATTTTTGGATTAAAAGCGTGAGGTACATTGTATTCTCATTTGCATGTCCCCGCCTTTTAGACATTCAAATGGGCTTATTAATGTATTATTCGTTTTCTCTATATATATATATATATATATATATATATATATATATATATATAATTACACACAGTGATACTTTTTTATTGGATAGACATTTATTTATAGTGATAAGATTTATCAAGTCAGAAGCAATACTAGTTTAGTGGTTTAAGATCAGTGGTTCTCACTGGCCGGGATGAGCCACACCCAGGAAATAATTAGCATTTTAAGCTCAGCGTGACCGCCATTGAGATGCTGCATGAGAGGGCTGAAAGTGATATGCCAGACCTAATCCTCCTGACATCTTGATAGATGATATATCTGGCGGAAAAAGCCTGAAACCCAACAAGAGCTATAAGATAAGTTGCACTTTTCATTTTTTCTGTGGTATATTGATATCAACATCACAAAGTTATTTATCCAAAGTAAAAGATGCCAAGGATCCCTCTCAAGGATTGCACTTTTTATATAATAGCTGTTTAAAGGTCCACACTTGAGCGCATACATCTTCTTAAGTCCTCCAACATTTAAGTGTCAAATAAATATTGTTATTTACTCTGAAACACAGTCCTAAGGACACATTTACTATTGTGCCAATACTCTACCTCAAACTATGTTTGTATAAAGTCTATATTGGCATAACTGTCTAAATGGACTGTCTGAGAATATCTGAAGAGCAGATATAAATACCATACTACTCTATAGGTCTTCACACCGCTTTATTTTCTGAAAGAGCGTTTAGTTGTCTTTTATGAGGTAGTATTCGAAGTAGCAGGAACATCTGGCAGTATCGCATTTGTGTTACTAAATGAAGAAAAAATGACTCTTATTGTAATGAAGAATAAATAGACTGACACTATTTGGTAATTTAAGTACCTAAGGAACCACAGGACTATACCAACTGGAAACATTAACATCTTAAATTTTGCATGGACTTTCTATATGTCATAGGGAAGAAAGAGGTTTTTTTTAAGCTATAAGGGGATGTGTTCTAAATGTGAAAACAGAATTGGAATATTTAAAATACTCCTTTTTGAGACACTGTTTATCTAATTCTGAAGAGTGGCAAGAGGTTTGCCTTTAAAACCCCAAAAAACAAAAGCTGTGCTATTTATGTTGTTTCATTCTTAACAAATCCTAGCTGGATCTTATAGCGTGACCAGATGAAGTGGAGTGGGACGTTATTTTATGCAAATCTCTTGTTATCCTACAATTTTGTAAAAATTTGTGGAATTTGTCGTAAATGGAGTACATTATAGTACATAAAAAAATGGGCTAAATTGGTTTAATACTGTCCTACCCTATGATTAATTGCCTTTTATATAAGCTTTATTTATAAAACTTGGTTAAATAAATGAAGTATATTTGGATACTATGGTCTTAGTAAAAAAAAAGAGACAATCAGATGAATAAAAATAAAGGAAAATATAAAAATACAACTGTAAAACTAGCAGTTTCTTCTCGCCTTTAGAGAAAAGCACTTGTAAAGATAAAATGTCAGCCAACTCTTCTTTAAATCTTAATTTAGAACCCACTGAGGGGCAATTTGGTTTAAATGAAAACATTTAATTATAAGAAAGTATGCTGAGTAATATAGCTGAAGAAGAAACACTTTCAGTACCTACTATGAGATCTCTACTCACTGAATTTCAGTTGGCTATAAAAACAGAATTGTCAAAATAAATCATAAATTATCTTTATCAGAGCGTACATTAGAAATAGATTAGAATAAAAAAGAGATTCTAACAGATCAACAAAAAAATGAAAAGTGAATTAGAAAAGATGAAAGAGAATATACATTTCTTAAAAATAAAATACACTCATTTAGAGAATCGAGCTAGACGCAATAATTTGAGAACTCGGGGTATACCTGAAAGCCACACAGAGCTGACAAAATATAACCGTGTTCCTCTTTCTAAATATGTGTCAGGTTATCCTCCTATATATGTTATCATTAAGCTTTGCTGATAAATAAATAATCTGGAGATTGGCCTATGAAAAAGTAAAGTTTGATCCCCCCTGTGAGAAAATAAAAATCTTCCCAGATTTGTCCACAGAAATACTACGCCAATGTAGAGAATACTTCGAGATTACTAAGATCCTGAGACACAATGAAATTAAATACAGTTGGCGAGTTCCTACGAAAGTTATAGCTAACTCACCTAAAGAAGGGGAAAACCTTCTAAAAAAAAGGGCAATTATTGTAGTTTATACATACTTAATAATTACATTTCTCTATTGACTCCCGCTACTTTACAATTTAGTTCACTTAGTTTTGTTAAGGGTAATTATGAAGTTATAGACATTGTAATAAACTTCAGTATAATAGTGTTTGTAAGTAAATATTTGAGCCTGAGGTTTGGGAAATAGAATATTACCATAACGGGTCACAAAAGTTAGAATAGATAAAAGACACTAACTATATCTCAAATATTTAAGTATTTAAATACCTAGAATGAAGTGACATTCTGATTCTTTACTCAAAATCATATAATTATTTTATTAAAATTAAAGAAAAAATAAATATTCACCCAAAGAAGGTGTAAACCTTCTAAATAATTGGCACTCATGGCCATTTATACATGATGAATAAATTAGATTATTTCACTGACTACTGCTACTTCCCGATATGGTTCACATGCAGCCCCAATAAATTTGAAGCCTGTAGCAGCATCGGCACAATCACAAAGGCTGAGGGCTTGAAATTCAGCTGTGTTACAGAGCTATTAAATTGAACCATTTTTTTTTTTTATTCATTAATTTTTATTAGATGGGAATTGGATCACATATCAGGTAAGACATCTCATTAACATCAGAATTAAAAATATTTCCAAAACATATAATCTGTTATCTGAAGTATTATATAATTAGCAGTAATCCTATGTAACCCAGTTTCCCAACTCCTAATCAACATGGTTACCTATTGTCACCAGTCGTTATCTTTTGTGTCTTATCATTGACTATATATTTACCGATATCTAGAGTCCCTACTTAGTTTATATGGGAACTATCTTAGGTCAATTATTTTCTTTTTTACTTTTCGAATAATCAGTAACAACAAAGAGAAAAAAGAATCAAAAAACATTGGGACACTAAATAATTTAGATGCCAATTTAGAAATACTTTCCCATATTAGTCATATTACTTTCCCACTCTCCGGCAGTCCCACCACATATGAATACATGAGCCAATGGAATTACAGCCCCTAAAGCAATTTGGTCCGCCAAGCATTTCCACTCTGCTAATTTTTCTAGCGTGAGATAAGTACAGTGTAGCACCTTTACATCTGTTTCAAGAATATTATGATTAAGAGACCCCCCTATAGATACTCCCCCAGGAGATTTCCCATTCCCTATGTCCCAATTCTCCAGATACTTCTCCCACTCCGGCATGTAGTTGTTATCTTTGATTGATAGATCCAGGGAATTATATAGATTGTATATACCACTTATTATCCCATTTGCCGTAAGATTCTTGAGACAGATCTGAGATAACCAGGTTCCCCTGGGAAGGACCTGGATTCTGACCATAGAGTCAATAAAGTGTTGAATCCTACACAGGTTTAAATGTTCATGCAGGGTAGGTTAAAGGAGTCTATGATTTCCTTATTGCTCAATAGCTTATCATCTTTGATCCAGGTTCCTAGCCTGTCCAACCTCCTCGATTTCCACCAAGAAAGTGAATCTTCACTGAAGCCCTTTGGAGATTGCGGGTGATGAAGAGTAGGGGTTAGACAGGAAGGGTATGAGAACAAAGTGGAGTGAACCTCGCCCATTTCCAGCATTGTATTGTATGAGGTATAACTGGGTGTCTCATCTTATAGACCCAATCTGGAATTTTATATAGCCAAATAAGAGTGTCCCAAGAGAATGACGCTAATAAGTGGTCCTCCATAAAAACCCATGCCGGTTGATGTTGGGTCGAGTGGATAATAGGTATGAAAGAAAGTTGGGCGGCCCTATAATATTTTCTCAAATCAGGGAGTGATAGTCCTCCTTTCGATTTATGCTTAAACAGTAATATCTTATTGATCCTCTCTAGTTTATTCTGCCAAATAAATTTGTAGACTTTCCTTTGGAACCCCACAAGTTCAGTTAAATTGATGGGTAAAGGAAAGGATTGAAAAAGGTACAATAGTTTAGGGAGCACATTCATTTTGAAGGCAATTATTCTGCCTAGCCAAGATATCAGGAGTTTATTCCATTTTGCCAGATTCAGATTTCAAAATCGGATGGTAATTCTCCTTATATAAGGAGTCCAAAGAAAAGGTAATTTTGAGGCCCAGATATTGAATATGCCCTGGAACCCAATTAAAACTAAACTGTTCTTTTAATGTTTGTTTTAAACGGTCAGGTATGGCAATAGCCATTGCATCTGTCTTATCTACATTTATACATAAGCCCGAAATGAGGCCAAATTTGTGAACAATGCCCATAAGTGACCTTAAGGAGTTGGATGGGTCTGTTAGGGTACACAAGATGTCGTCTGTGAACAAGGAAATTTTATAGTGATGGTGTCCAAATTGCCAGCCCTTTACTGCCGGTTCTGATCGAATGGCCTGCGCTAAAGGTTCCATCGCTAGTGCAAATAGTAAAGGAGAGAGTGGGCAGCCCTGCCTGGTACCCCTAAATATGTTGATCATTGGTTTAGTTAGGCCTGGCAGTTTCAAATGCGCTTGGGGGTTGTTATAATACATTTTAATTATATTTATAAACTGCCCTTGAATGTCGAAAACCGCTTGTAGATAGTTCCAGTCCACTGTGTCGAACGCCTTTTTAACGTCTAAAGCTAAGAGACACAAAGGTGTTTTGGATGAATCTGCTTGATGAATTATATTAATGACCTTCCTTAGATTGTCTCTAGCTTGTCTATATGGGATAAACCCCACCTGATCTTTATGTACCAGCCGGGGTAGAAAAGCTTGTAAATCTACCGCCATCATTTTTGCTAATATTTTAATGTCCCCATTAAGAAGGGAAATGGGTCTATAGTTTTTGATTTCCATGTTGTCTTTCCCCTCTTTCGGGAACAGAACTATCTCCCCTGGTTCATCTCTGGCTGTAGCCGATTACCCCCCTTTATTCAATTAAAAAGGTTAGCTAAGTGTGGAGCAAATACATTTTGAAATTTCTTATAGTACACATTGGAAAAATCGTCAGGCCCAGGAGCTTTACCTACTTTAAGTCCTTGAATCGCTTTTTTTATTTCTTCCACTGTAATAATGGTGTTAAGCTTTGTTAATTCTGAATCTTCTATCTTAGGAAGGTTGCAGGAGGTCAGAATGGTATGAATGCTAAAATCTAGTGGTGAATTCGAGGAGTAAAGTTTTTGATAGAATTTGACAAACGCCTCTTGAATTCTTGACGGATTAGATGTGACTAGCCCCTATCTGTTTTAATACTACTAATTTTGGTTTGCATCACTTTAGCTCTCAGTTGTCTAGCCAAAAGTGATCCCGTTTTATTTGCCATGTTCTAGAATTTATGGCCTGTGCGTCTGCATGCCTTCTCCGTTCTTTCAGCCAAAATCTCGTTCAGATCTGCTCTTAGCTTGTCTATTTGTTGTCTTGCTTTAACCGTATAATTCTTTTGATGATTTTTTTCTATCTTATCCAATTCCTGCATTAGTTTAGACTCTTTGTCTCGTAATGCCCTCTTATACCTCGCAGCTAGTTTTATGCAAAACCCTCTCATGTATGCCTTATGCGCCACCCAGACCCAGCCAAATTCCACGTCAGGTTGAGCGTTAGTCTCAAAGTAAAATTTCAACTCTTTTGCAAGTTGGTCACTATGAGGAGGGGAGGATAGAATGAACTCATTGATTCTCCATTTATACTGAGAATTAACATTGAGGTGTAAGTCAAACATATTTTACTACGGCATGATATGACCATGGGTGCGGTATTATTTCAGCACTTTTAGCACCATCAATCAAGCCAAATTGTGCAAAAATGTAATCTAATCTAGAATATGTTTTATGAGTGTGTGAGAAGAAAGTATATTCCCGTTCAAGCAAATGAGTTTCTCTCCAATTGTCTACCATTGCCATCTTTTTTAGGAGGGCTTTGATCCTCCTCATCTTCTTAGAGAACCTCCCCCCCCCCCCCCCCTTCCCCATAAGATCTATCCAGAGTATTATTCATTATGAGATTAAAATCCCCTCCCAAAAAACCCTGGCCCTGCTTGACATTTTTCAGGGTTCTAAGCAGCTGTAAAAGACTATTATGAGGATCTTAAGGTGCCTAATAAAGAGTATAAAGAGTTATTGGCATGTCATGTACCCTACCAACTAGAATAATGTGATTATTTTTAGAATCCATTTTGTTTCCAATGTAAAAGGACAGTTATTATGTAGTAGTATCACTGATCCTTCTTTTTTGGGGGGATTGCATGTAGAATAAGAGGAGGAATGTAAAAATTTGGGGATGGTTGGCCTGGAAGTGAATCTCCTGGAGGAATACTACCGAGGGCCTGAATTCTCTACAAGTTAGGAAAGCCTTGCACCTTTTAAAGGGAGTGTTGAATCCACGTACATTGTGGATAAATACTATATATTCTGTACAACCCATAGTCAAATTATCGATGTGGAACCCTGTGTGGTGTCCTTTCCTTTAATGTAACCCATCTCACCTCTACCCAGATGAAGACCAGCCACAGAGCAGGACACAGCCACCACAAAAAGGCAGGATCAAAGCAAGGTGATTAGTGACCAAACATCTAGAACAACATAACATAAGATGAACATAAAAACATTTACCAATGTAAAATTATATATTAAAGACCTCCTCACTAAAGAACTATATTTGCATCTATGGTGCCTAGAAAGAGAGAGAGAAATAGACCTTCTTCTTAACCCTAGAATGAGGAAGAACAATTAGCCCCCCAACCCCATCAAAGAAATATCCAACATGTACATTTCTATAAATTGCTCGTAACTCTTTGAGCCTTTGCTGAATCCTCATCATGTAGGAACATTTATACTTGCATTGCATGAACCTTCTGTAGCAGGAGCCCTACTTATTCTCAAGTTTGCCCCTAATGTCGAATCTTGTGTGAAAGGTCTCTTTTGTTTTCTGTTGGCTTGTGTTTCTTGCCATTTCATTACTTGCCTGTCTTTTCTGACTGGAATTTGCTCCAAGGGGATTGGATCTCCCCACCATAGTTGTAGATTGGAAAGCAATTTGAATCCAGGGTAAATACTGAATGGAACTATTCTTTATATTGAAATGTTAGCCGAAATTGGAACCCCCATCTATATTGGATCTTGTGTGTTATCAGCACCTCCAAGACCGGTCTCAATGCTTTTGACCAAAGTCGAAGGGGCCAAGTTGGCGATTTTTGAGACTGAGAGTAGGAGAGTTTGGAGAGAAGTATTTTGCGGTTTTGTTCATTTATATTCTATTACATACAATTTTCCACTTAATCCTTGATTACACATATTTACAGATTACATATAATTGCAGTATACATAATTTAAACAACACACATAGGGACTTATAGAGTAAGGTCACTCCATACACACACACCCATCCCATCCCCCAACAGTTACTAAAAACACATAATACACACATTTTTCTTTCCATCCTATATATACAGCAACACTTATTTTTATTTATCCTTATTTTCTTTTTGGGATTATAATGGAGGGAGGAGAGAGGAGGGGAGGAGAAGAGGTGAGGAGGAGAGGAGGAGAGAAAGGAGAGAGAGGTAACCATGGGGAGTAGTGGTGGGGAGGAAGAAAAGGAGTGGTGGAGGAGTGAGAGGAGGTCGAGGAATAGGAGGCGGAGGAGCCGGAGGAGAGCAGGTTTAGAAGGACGGTGGTGTTGAAGAGGAGGTGGGTGGGGGAAATGGACAGGCCTCAGGGACAGGTCAGAGAGGCAAGGGTTCCCGTCCACAGTCGAGAGGGCAAGAGACTAAGGGTAAGAAGAGGGCCCACAATTACTCACACCGGGAGAATGTGGCCCTCCTCTGTGCTATCCATGGCCGCCCCGTGTTTCTTGCAGGGAGTAGGGAAGTTAGGCCTGGGCCTAGGGCTCAGGCATGAAAAGAGGTAGCGGCTGATGTTACAGCAGTAGGCACATCGCCAAGGGATGTGAGGTCCGTCAAGCACCGTTTGACGACTTCAGGGCCAAGGTGAGGAGGATGATGGCGAAGGAGGAGAATTTGACTGTGACCTATTATGAGTGGGAGAAGGTCGTCAAGGACCTTCTGAGAAAGGTGCCCGCCGCTGGAGCACCAGTACTGGTGGCACAGCAGGATCCAGCCACCATGTCAGGTGAATATCACATACACCAACATGCCACCACATGCATCACACATACTACACATGTACATGATGACCAACAAGGACACTGACATGCCAGCTCCATGGAATTAACAAGGGATAGATGGATGTGTTATTAAATCATGAAGCTGAAAATCACTGTCATTCCTGGGCACCACAACAGTATTCAAGCAATAGCAGTTACAGAATGCCGGAATCAAGATAGCTATAGGAGACAAGAATGATCAAGACCATTACCAAAGAATAGATCACATCTAGCAAATTATAGCTAATCTATGTTGTAATTCGGAGTATCATCCAGGTTCAAGCCTAGATGTCAGATAGTTAGGAATGCACACAAAACAATGTATTATTAATCATACTAATTACATATACCTCTCTTTTATCTCTTTCAGCATCAATGAGGTCTGGGTTCAGTGGGGAGCCAGAGGCATTGGCATCGGCTCCATCGGAGCAGGAATTGGAGGAGCAAGCCCCCACCCAGCCCCCACAAGAGGACCTGAGGGCCCTGGCTCGGAGGAAGAGAATGCCATATGGCTAGTGGAGTCACCAGCAGGACTACCGGCAACACCGCCGGGTTTCCACGCCCTATCCCACTGGCCGCCACCACCACCACCGGGCCGACCCACACCACCGACAGTTTTGCCATGGGCTCCAGACCCTCCCCATTCCCATAACGCCACTTCCCTACCTGCCCAGGCAGAGATTCTGGCCCTCATGCGACAGCAGGTGGAGTTGCTCCAGGGGATCCAGGTATCTCTGCCAATCATCCGGAGGTCATGCCCAGCATGGCAAGGCGCAATAAGGAGCAGAGAAGGCATCATCTGTTGACTGAATCCTACCTGGCCGGGCTGTTCAGGATTTGGGCGGAACAGAGCGCATTCCAAGGAGTCACAGCGGAGGCCATACAACGCACTCTGGTCCCCAGCCCCGCCTCCTCCACCCTGGAGACATCCCCCAGCCACCCGCAGCCCATCCTCTCCTCCCACCATGCCTCCACCACCGCTACTGCAGGTGCCGCTGCCTCCCGGGGGGTTGACTCCCCCTGACACCCCCCACCACCACCAGCAGGGAGACGGTGGCCAGCCGTGGAGGATGTGGGCCCTGTGCCTAGATGAAGAAGGACATAAAGTCTGCGCATATGTTTGTGCCTTCTCAACAGCACTCCTCGTGACAATTTATTGGTCACAATGTTAACCTAATCTAGCCTGGCTACAGAGTCTTGGATATTGGCCTATGTGATGGTGATATTTTGTATGCAGATGGCTACCTCCCATCACATGGTCCATGATCCTCTTTTCTGTGGACACGTAGGGTTCTGTTGAACATGTCACCAATTGATGGTCACTGTGAAATGCTGTTGAGAAGAGATGCTGCAGTCCCTATGATTTTTAAGGCCTTATTTTGTAGGCTTTGTCTTTTTTGTTCTTTTAAAAAAAAAATACAATTTAGGTTTGTGAAGGCATCTTCTGCATCTGCAAGCATTGTGAAGGAAAAGTATGAGGTGTAAGGTTTTCCCCGTGCCTCTCAGGTAGACATTCTTTCAATGCCAGCCCCCCTTAAAATGTAGCTCCCACTATCTTAAAGCTATCATATAGCCAGATACCTAAGACATGATTGTTGTTAGCTGAAATGTAGAGTAATACCGCTATGGCGGAGGACTTGCAGTGTCACAATGGCATTTTAATGATAGCCAGCAATAATATATGCACTAGTGAAGCATGTGGTCCTGACCTCAATATCAGTCTGAGAACAGATCCTTGGTTCTGATGTAAGTAACAGTGAATCTGGCTGCTGACCTTTGTGTCCTCTCCATATTAATGGCTATTTTCCCATATTTCTGATTATCCAGAGACCTAGCTAATAGATAGTAATGCTTGCAGGTGGGAATCGAGTGATTTGGTATATTGGTACAGTATTTACCACTGTACTGTACATGCATGATGGTTAGTTTTTTATCTTGCTTCCGCCCTGTTTTAGTTGATCCCTTCTTTTCAGATTTTAGTTTTTGTCACCACACAGTATGTGTGAAACTGGATTGGATTACACAGTCAAGAGGTTGAATCATCTGTTTCATTGAGAAGATCTAGACAAGTTGTAAGTGCTATGCACATTAATGGTTTCTTCAATTAAATGGAGTGATTTGTGATGATCCTTTTTTTCATCAGATTCCTGTTGCAGTGGTGTAGTGACCACATATGACCCTGGTAGGTGCTTTGCATCATGCTTATTCTAGACTATCACATTAACCCTGTAGGTATCACCTTTTCCCCAAATGCCTCTTGCTCTCTCTGGACCCGCCCACATCACACCCATGATATCAATGCACAGTCTTGTCCATTTCTGAATGTGCTCTGTCTATGAAATAAAGCTTTGTTATACCGTTCTCACTGTATCAATGGTTGGGGTTATGGGACATCCACATACATCACATTTGTATCACATTCCTATATATGTAAACTAATGAGCTCTAGTTACTATGCAATAGATCAATACATATAACAATAACTAGGAATTGTAAGGCTGGCAATGCTGTTTGCCACACAATGTGAGGCTTTTGGTCCTCTGAGCAAGTTTGGCGCTTATTGCGAGCTTCTCCCCCGTACACTTAAAGTTTTCTGCTTTGCAATGATCACCTTAGGCGCTCATCGCAAGCCTCACAATGAACGCCTTCGCCACTCATTGCAAGCCTCTCCTGCTCGCGGTGCTCATTGCGAGCCCCACAATGAGCACCTTCGGTGCACATCGCATGCCTCACAATGAGTGCCTTTGGCACTCATTGCTAGCTTTTCCTCTCGCCTACTGTACGGGCCGCTCATTGCAGAGTTCGTTAACCTGCAAGTTTAGTGCTTGGGAATGCCATGTGTCTCTTTCCAGCATCTCCCCCTGTCCTTTCCCTGTGTCTTTCTACTCTGTTTGCTGAATGTTTGCGTGGTGCACAGTGACTGCCATTGGTTTTATTTTCTAAATCCTGCATGCCTGGCGTTGTTGGTGTAAGTGTTAGTGTGTGGTGTATTTTGTACGTTTTTGCACGCCTGGCGTTGCTGAGCTTTGTTTTCATGCTGTTTCTTAAAATTTGCGTTTTTCGTCCGTCAATTTTTCCTTGCTTAGCCGATTTTGGAGTGCCGAAAAACGCCAAATATGGGTGTAATTCGGTTGCAACCTCACTCCCAGGCTTCCTGTGTCTCCCCCTGTGTGTAAGTGTGTTTATATTTTTTTGTACATGTTTTTTTTGTTTTGGTGGGTTTTTAGAGTTATACGCTTGAACAGTGCTGCGCTGCTGCTTTGCTTTGCCTCGCTTTGCAAGGCTCGCATGTGTGAAGGCGCCGCTGGTATTAAAACGATATTCTCGTATGATATAAATTAAAAGATAAACCAAGCATAAAATTATTTTATTTGAATCGCTTTTGAATATAGACCTGAGGAGTGTAAAATACACTTAAGTTGGTAGATTAATATGCATTTGTTGTAGAAAGAGCAAATTAAGTGGAATAGCGGTTGAGTCTTCTAGATCTTATAAGAGAAATTGGATAGATATAGGTAATTGGAGATCTTCCCTTAAATCTAGACTTAGATGTACAAATAGAAACAGGGAATTTATTATTATTATTATTGTTTGTTTCTAACGTTCCAACATATTCTGTAGCGATGTACATAAGATAAGTTCAAGACAAAGATACATACAAATTAAACAAATTAAACATAAACATAGGGAATAAATATTACAAGGTTTTAATTTGTTTATAATGATTTACAGAAAATTAGTTATATGACATTCCCTCTAGCTGGATAAGAGGAATAAGTAAAGAAACACATATAAGAATATATAAAATTTAAACATAATGGGAACTGGAGAAATGCTATCCTCCACTGTCTCTTTGTATTATATTATCTCCAGGGGTATTCTGGACACCAAAGCATTCGGAATTTATGTGATGCTTCGTTCTGGTTCGAACTCTGCCCAACCCTGGTTTTTCAGGAGTTGGCACTGGTTTCGGGAAGGACCAAGTAAAATCCCTTACTAATTTGTATATAGAAATTTTATAGTCCAGATACATTTTTTTGCATTTTATTTGTTATTTGCGGGGACATGGATTGGTCTCTTTTGGTACCTTGAAATTAATAGAAAGTTAACAGAATACTCTGCATAAATTCTTATGACTCTGAGAATTATTTCACAATATGTACAAGGCTTGAATCATCAGGTCAAAAGAAAATCATCCTTCCATCTCTTTTATAAAGAAAAAGCAAATATATTGTGTCTTCAAGAAACACATTGGCAAACTGATAACTATATTGATAATATATACACTACAAATTATAATTCTACTTTCTCCAAGAAATCAAGGGGAACATCAATCCGGTTCAATAATAAATTAAGTTTAAAAGTTGATTTTGTTCAGACAGATTTGGAGGGCATATTTGTTATTTGGTCTGGATATAGTGATAAAGTCAAGTATACAATTGTCAATGTATACGCTCCCAATAAAGGACAGATTGTATTTCTGAAGTCTACTCTTAAGCAAGCTATGAAATACACACAGGGTTTCTTTCAATCTGTGTCTAATCTAGTATTGGATAAAAAAAATAATATCAAAATATACAAAACTCTAAAGCTTTTTATAACAAGATAACAAACCTAAATTTTATATGATTCATGGAGAGTATTCCATCCACGAGAAAGAGATTATACTTTTTATCAATCCTATTCACGGCTTGATTATTGTTTCATGGACAGAGAAACTTTAGAGAACATAATAGCAGTAGAAATCAGTCCTATCTCATGGGTAGATCATGGCATGGTGAAGTTAATATTAAAAACTCAACAACCTAGAAATTTGATAAAATCTTGGAAAATAGACACTTTCTTGATCAAGGAAATCTCCAATAAAAAAATAATAGAGGATGAATTGAAACAATTTTTTGTCAGTAATGAAAATTCTGTTAAATCAAAGGCCTTCCTGTGGAATACTCATAAAGCATACAATAGGTGATTATTTATAAAATTACAAGCACAACGGAGTAAAAATAGAGGTAAATCAATGAGGGAATTGTATATTGAACTGAATTTGGAAGAGAAGTATAACATCTAGAGAAAATATGGAAAAGATTAGAAATATACAACTACAAATAAAAAAAATTCTCCAAGAGAGAGCAGATAATTCTCTATTGGCTCTATAAAAAAATATTATCAGGGTAATAAAATAGGCAAAATGTTGGCTAACAAATTAAGTAAGAGAACTTGCAGAATTAAAATTGAAAGTATAAAAGATGAACGAGGTAACCTCTTTTCAAAACCAAGAGATATAGGCAATGCTTTCTCTAATTACTATCAAAGCCTATATAACTTGCAACAAAAACAAGGAAGTTATAAAACCGTCTATTCTGGAAATGAATACATTTATAGAACAAAAATAAATTGCCTAAATTATTGACTAATGAACAGGAGAATGTAAGTCAAATGATTTCAGAAGATGAAATTAAATTAGCTCTCTAAACTGAAACTGCATACAATCCTGGGCCCTGATGGGATTGTAAATCAGTATTACAGGAAATTTTAACCTTATTTGATTAGACAACTTAAAAATGTATTTGACAAGATGGCAGTTTGCGCCATAAGATGCTAAATGTGACAATCATTAATATTCCTAAACCCGGGAAAGACCCTACATATTGTAGAAATTACCATCCAATATCTTTACTAAATACTGACATTAAAATATATGCCAACATTTAATCAATTAGATTAAATTCAGTCATGGATCAATTGATTAAAAAAGATCAAGTAGGCTTCATTCCAGAAAGACAAGGTACTAATAATACAAAGACGTTGATAAGTCAGATGTCCTTTGCTAGGAATAATAATATTCTCATTATGACTGTGTCACTAGACGCAGAGAAGGCCTTCGACAGAGTCGGATGGGGTTTCATGGAATTAACCTTATCAAAGTATGGCTTTGGTGAATTTGCAACTAAGACACTTAAGGCCTTATATGATTTCCCATCCGCCTTGTTGTTGGCCTAGTCCTTAAGTCGGATAAATTCTCAGTTCGTAACCGCACTAGACAGGAGTGTCCCCTGTCACCCATAATCTTCGCCTTACTAATTGAACCTTTGGCAGCGATGATTAGATCCACAAGAGCTATAAAGGGAAAAGTAGGCCAGGGAGAGCATAAGATCATGCTTTATGCTGACGACATTATATTAACCTTAACTGATCCAAGGAGATCATTAAATACCTTACAACAAGTAATTGATAATTATAGTCTAGTCTCTTATTATAAATTGAATATAACAAAAACTGATGTTATGCTAATGAATATCCCACATGAGCAGATTGTAGATTTAACAAGCAAATTTCCCATTAACTGGACTAAAAATACAATCACCCATTTAGGCATTATCTTCAATCTAACAATAGATCAAATTATTCCTATAAATTATAAAAAAAATATCTGATAATATTGGAGACCTACTTTTATCTTGGAAAAAACATACTCTTTCACTCTTAGGGAAAATGGACACAATAAGGATGACAATTCTTCCCTAAAATTAACCATTTAAACCAATGCATTCCATTAATCGATTGCAAGAACTAATCAATAATTTCATATACAATGAAAAAAGGCTGAGTATTAAACTATCAATTATTTCTAGAAGAGAGGGAGACTAGCATTTCCTAACCTAAAAACTTTTCATAATGCCACAATGATATCTCGTTTCATTAATTGGCTTAATGAGGGCAGTAACTCTGGGTGCAATAAGATAGAAAATCAAAACTTGCTGAAGGGTAAAACCAATTAACTGGTTTGGCCTTATACGAGTTATCACATATTATTATTGTTGAACTTTGAGACATCGTCACGCTTTGCGTGGTGCATACAATGGCTCTTATCGCTTGCGAGCCTCATGAAGCAAGACGAGCTGTTAAATCAGAGCACTTAGGCTAGTTCAGATAGTAAGCTCGGTTAAATTGCTTTTAGCACGAAAATTTAAGTGTTCAAATACTCCTTCCTGGTATAGGATAAAATTAGAGGTACAAAAGAACTATGAAATGGAAAAAGAGTTTTCCGAAACTGGAATTACAAAATGGAAACTATGGGAAAAGGGCTATTTGGATAAGGAATAAACTTATGATAGAAATTGATTCAAGTCACCACGAAAACAAATAATTCAGAGTAAGGTCCCAAGGAGAATCCGCTCAATGTCCCAAGTTTGTTTAATTTTGTCTGGTATTATATACCTATAACCTGTGGTCACAAATGTTCTTATTGTTTATGGTTTTGTACAAAACCTGAATATGTATATCATGTAAGAATTAGTCAAAAATGAGATTCTGACTTGTAAACAAATCAGATTTTGTTACTATCTACTGACTCCTTTAGAGAAATGTGTGATAATAATGTTATATTTAAAAAAAATGTATATGTATTTTTTCGTTTCTGTTATGCATGTTGTTTCTTTTTTATGTGAAATCAATAAAAAAAAAAAAGAAGATCAATGGTTCTCACACCTCTCCTCTGGGCCATGATTTTGGTTTAACACATAGGCAATTAGGGTCTGTTGAATCATGATTGCTCCTCCTATGTTCACATAGTGTTAGACTGAAAGCATGGCCTGTCTGGAGGGGAGGTATGAGAACCACTGGTTTAGATGTTACTTAGTTCTGTGCTCCTGGTTCTGATTGGCTGTCTCTTGCTGTGGTTAGCTGTCTTAGTTCTGTGCTCTAAGCTCTGATTGGCAGTCTTTTTTATGCTCCTGAACCTGACTGACTGTCTTATGTTGTGCTCATGGATTCTGATTGGTGTCTTGGTGCTATGCTCCTGGCTCTGGTTAATTTCTCTGCTGCTGTATTTCTGGTTCTTATTGTCTGTCTTGACCCTTTGCTCTTGGCTCATATTGGTTGTCTTGGTGTTGTATCTCTGGTTCTGATTTTCAGTCTTGGTGCTGTCCTCCTGGTTCTGATTGGCTTCTCTTTCTCTTCACAGATTGGTCACATAACTGGCCAGGAGCAGATACGAACTTCCCAACACGTTCTGTGCATTGCAGAAGCCATGGCTGACCAAGAGCAACCAGACCCAGAGACCCGGCAGAGAGTGTGCAGTCTGGAGGTCAGAGACGAGTTTGACTGGACTGATTGACTGGTTGTTGGAGCAGGTTATACAGGACTTGGAAGTCTACATGTGGTTGCAGGAGGGTGTATGTTATTGGTTAGTGTGTTGTGGGTGATTTCTTTGGAGAATGAGCTCTGTGATTTGTTAATGGTTTGGATAGGCTGTATGCAGCTTTCTCGTTCTTTATTTATGTCGAGCATAAGTCTTGGATGCATTATATACAATCCAGCTGAACTACTGGAGCTTCCCGATGTTGGTTTTGTTAACAAATTGTCCCTTTAAGATGCACTTTGGAGTGGATGTGCTGCGTCTACCCCAAGTGGGCCTTCACCATTTTTTCTTGGCAGACTGGATTCAATACAAATCGCAAGTACTAGGCATAATATTGCCTTTATTATTACAAATGTACTTTAATTATTGACTTATAAAACCCTTGATGCCCAGGTTTAATGGCACAAGAATCAATATATGTGCATGGAATTATATGTACTTGCCTCAATAGCTCTGCTTCATATAGAATTGTTTCCATATAATATTGGACTGATTTATATATTTTTGAGACTCTTTGCACACCACCCCTTCCTTTTTTCTGTTTATTTTTATTTTCACACACTGTGTGTCTACAAACTGTTGTACAAACCTACGTACCATTCTCAAATAATCCTGTGATTTAGCAGACATACTTGCATATGAGGATTATAAGAACAAAAAGCATGTTTTAGTATATGACTAGCCATTATCATGGCCCTACATACAGTTATTTGTCACATAGTGGGTCATACAAACATGTAATTTACTTATGTATGTATGTCCTAGGACATTGACGTTCTTTTGACCCCATTGACTTATTTCAAATTATACCATATACTTGCTTTTTAAACCTTTATATATACTTATATTGAACTTTGACAATATGGTACCTATTTTTAATTTCAACACCACAGCGTTTTTCCATTATTTTATTTATTCCTACTTCAATCCTCTATTGTAAAGTTTTATGTGAACCACTAAGGAAATTATAGGTCATGATAGATATACGGCCCATAATTGGCAGTTGGCCTCCCTGATAGATACCCATGCCAGAAATGTGGAGAGGTAGATAAGAGAACATACAAAAGTCATAGCGGCTTAATCCAAGAAAGAACTAACCTATGGTCGTGATAACCCACCCTGAGCAACCTCTTTTTCCTCATTTGTGCCCATAACGGGGAGAAATATCCTATAGTGTATCAGTCTGGTCTCACCCAATAGAGTGACCCAGCCCCGAAATACCAGGCAATTCTACCCTGAACAGGAGAAACGGCAAACCCTAGACTGATGAAGCCCAATCAAGGCCAGAGATTACCTGCACCTTAGAACTATCCCACATAAACTAAGTAGTTTATGTAGTTAAACAAACTAAAACCACCATAACTATTCAACCAACAATAAAACTGGAATCTTTAATGACACTTCGGAAAAAACAACATACAGGAGTCCAAAAGTACTTCTTCCAATCATAGGCTGAATAGGGAACACAACAGGTAGCTTGGTTTTGGTTTTAAGTTTTTTTAAATATGAAACCCGAGTACAACTTTATTTAGGCTATATGGCGATTAACACAACATATATATCTTAACCGTATTTGCAAGCTTCACCACATTATGCCACCACCCTATTTCAAACATAAGTGTTTGAAGTACAATCGTGAAGTAATTGAAAGATCTCCTTCATGTGTATGGCTGGAAGTGATGTCACTGTGGTAGTAATGGAGAAATATAAATACTCCCCCCATGTGTATGGCTGGAAGTGATGTCACTGTGGTAGTAATGGAGAAATATAAATACTTCCCCCATGTGTATGGCTAGAAGGGATTTCTATAAATATAATTATCTACTTCTGTCCCCTAATAAATTTGCAGATGACCCCTGACCTGTTGTGGGGCCCAGAGTTTCACCCTCAGTATCTCCGACACTGGCTGAATGTGATTAGATATTGAAAAGGTAGTCTGTGTGTGATTGGTCACTGGGAAGCTGAGCTGTGTGTGATTGGTCACTGGGAGGCCGAGCTGTGTGTGATTGGTCACTGGGAATTAGGGCTATTTGTGATTGGTCACTGGGAGGCAGGGCTGTGTGTGATTGGTCACTGGGAGGCAGGGCTGTGTGTGATTGGTCACTGGGAGGCAGGGCTGTGTGTGATTGGTCACTGGGAGGTAGGGCTATTTGTGATTGGTCATTGAAATATGGGCTATTTGTCCATCACAGAGTGAGAGGCTGTCTGTGATTGCTTACAGTGTGCACACTAAATTCTCCAAACCTTTCTTGTCCACAGACACTCCTGAATGAGGAGGGGGCATGGGCAGCGGTTTCTGTAGAGAGCAATCCCAGAATCCTCAGCACCCTTCTCTGGGATTGGCTGCAGCAGCTGAAGGTTAGCTACATGATCTTAGTTGCAGGCTCCATATATTGGCATATTGTCCAAATGACAAAATAGGAACATATATTCTTAGAAAATTTGGAGCACTAAGGTGTTACCGCCATTTGGCACAAAGTGTAAACTAAGTTATTATTATTTTATTATTATCTATTATTATCTATTATTACACAGTTAACATATGCACATGGCTCAGTATACACATACATTCTGTAGAACTGATGCTTCAAGCTTCTGTTCTAGATCTGGTTGCTGTGTCTTCAGACCACATCCACCTACTTCTCCACCTCCACCTACTTCTCCACCTCCACCTACTTCTCCACCTCCTCCTAATTCTCCACCTCCACCTACTTTTCCACCTCCGCCTACTTCTCCACCTCCACCTAATTCTCTAGTCACTGCCTCTGGAAGCACAGCTTTTCAAAGAAACCTACGGCAACCTTATTGTCCACCATTTAGACTGACAATCACAAATAAGTGCCTCATAGACAAAGAAAGCTCAAATAGGGGAAATATTTATAGAACGTAAGATTTATAATTCAGAGCGCTGCTCGTACTGAGCTCTGTCACAACCACCGGCAGAGGTCCACCAATGTCTGTCCTCCGTGGCATATAATATCCCAATATTTTGTAAGTTTGGAATCTAAGAGCATACTCTAAATATATAACTTCAGTGGTCCTCTAACAAACCGCAACTAAAAAATAATGGAGATTTCCAGACAGATCCAAAATCCAATCACCCGGGTGATAATAATCCTGGCAGCAGATATCATGTAGGTCTAGGATGCTCGTGATCCCTCTATCTCCATTTCGTTCTCATGACTCCTCTCCCTATTTTTGTCTCTTTCTCTCTTTCCCTCCTCGTTCGTTTCTCTCTGTTTCAGGAGCCGGTGCTCAGTCAGGAGGATGTAAATATGTTTTGTGATGGAAACTGGAGACAAAATCTCACCAAACTGAGCCGGGTGAGACTGCGTCTGTGATTTAAACCTGGGTGTGTGATAAATATATTTGTGTGTGATGTAAAGAACTCTCTAAAAGGACCATCTCTATGGTGGAAAAAGAAACAATGGACTGGAAAAGGATATTCAAATATATACAGGCACAAACAAAACATCATAACATATAAAAACCTCAGCCTTGCCTATTAAACTCACACTATAAAGTATGATTCCTCTTACAGATATGAAAAGGTGAAATCCTAGTTAGCCATTCTGGAGACCCATAAAAAAGAGGGGCAGGAGTATGCTTTCTACAGTCCTTTCAGGACATGTGGGGGCAGGAGAGCTTAACAGGCTGGAAGTGAGAGAGAGAGAGAGAAAGAGAGGAAGTATAATGAACTTATACCTCCTGCATGGTGGTACAGCATGGTGCAGATACATTGCCCTTGCTCTATTGTCTTGTTTGTCCTACTATAGTGCAGCATGCTGCAAGGCAGCCAATTCACATCCACCGCCTCCCCACAAAAGACATTTTTCTCAGCTCCTGGCTATGATACATAAACAAACTGAAATTTAGGTGAGAGAGATAAGGAAGAGAAGGAAGTCTTAGTGTTGCAGTGTCACATGGTGTGTCTTTGTGTCGCAGTGTGTCTCTGTGTGTCGCAATATGTGGCATTGTGTGTCACATTGTGTGTTTCTGTGTTATTACATTGTCTTTGTGTTGCAGTGTGTCATACAATGTGTCTTTGTGTTGCAGTGTGTCACATAATGTCATACAGTGTGTCTTTGTGTTGCAGTGTCAGGGGGAGACCCTTTGCTGCCTCTTGCAGTGTGTCAGTAAGTTTGCGTCTCTGCCGCCTGCACTGGAGGAGCTGATATTGCTGAGAGTGATCAGAGCCCTGACACAGGTGAGTGAGACTCCTCCCATCTGTGTGACAAGAAACCCCTCCCCCAGGTATATAATGGGAGACGCCCCTCTGCCCTATTACATATTATTGTCAGCAGCTAATTTTAAGGAAAGTCCCACTGAGTGTATCTCATGCATGTATTTAACTTGTTAGTATTTTATGTGGTAGGGACATGTGACTTCAGGACAGGACATATAGTTTGTACTCCCTGGTGCTGGAATCATCGCACTGGTTTCATGACAATGGAGCCATGACACTGGCGCTGGAGCCGTGAAAATGGTGCTTTACCTATGTCACCAGGTTCATGACGCTGGCGCTGGAGCCGTGATGCTGGTGTTGTACCTATGACGCCAGGTTCATGACGCTGGCGCTGTACCTATGACACCAGGTTCATGATGCTGGTACTGTACCTATGACACCAGGTTCATGACGGCAGCACAGGAGCCATGATGCTGGCGCTGTTCCTATGACACCAGGTTCATGACTGCTGGCACTGGATCCATGATGGTGGTACTGTATCTAAGACACCAGGTTCATAATGCTGGTGCTGGTCCTTATGACACCAGGTTCATGATGGCGGCTCTGGAGCCATGATGCTGGCGCTGTTTCTATGACACCAGGTTCATGACGCTGGCGCTGGAGCCATGATGCTGGTGCTCTACCTCTGACACCAGGTTCATGACGCCAGCGCTGGAGCCTTGATGCTGGCGCTGTTCCTATGACACCAGGTTCATGATGCTGGCGCTGGAACCATGATGCTGGCGCTCTACCTATGACACCAGGTTCATGATGCTGGTGCTATACCTATGACACCAGGTTCATGATGCTGGCGCTGGAACCATGATGCTGGTGCTCTACCTATGACACCAGGTTCATGATGCTGGTGCTATACCTATGACACCAGGTTCATGATGCTGGCGCTGGAGCCGTGACTCTGCCGATAAAATACTAAACAATGTGTGAAACATAAACAATGAAACAAACTAAAAAAAGAAAAAAATACTGAAACACCCAAAATCCAGGAGCCTCAGTTTGTGACTTTGACTGATGGAATACATCCAAGGGCACTGAGGAAACTGGGTTTTTTAATAGCCAAACCATTATATTTAATTTTTCAAGATTCACTCAACACAGGGTCTCTACCAGATGACTGGAGAAAAGCAGAGGTGATACCTATATTTAAAAAGGGAGCAAGAGCAAATCCGGGGAATTATAGACCAGCGAGCCTCTCTTCTGTGGTGGGGAAGCGTTTAGAAGGGTTAATAAGGGATAACATACAAGAATATGTCTATTTGAACAGGATTATAAGTAGGAGTCAACATGGATTTATGAGCGATAGGTCATGTCAAACAAATCTAATTAGTTTCTATGAGGAGGTTAGTAGGAACCTGGATCAAGGCAACTTTTTGGATTTTGCAAGGCTGATACAGTGCCACATGGGAGACTATTGTGCAAACTAAGAGATACAGGAGTTGCAGTAAATATCTGCTCATGGATTGAGCGCTGGCTAAAAGACAGGAAGCAAAGGGTTGTTGTAAATGGAACATACTCCAATTGGACTAAGGTGGTAAGTGGGGTCCCTCAGGGTTCAGTATTAGGTCCTCTCCTTTTTAACATATTTATTAATGACTTAGAGGTAGGATTGGAGTGTGGTGTCTCCATTTCCGCTGATGACACAAAGTTGTGCAAGGTAATTAAATCAGATAATGATGTACTTTCCCTCCAAAGGGATTTACATAAAATGAGGAATGGGCATCTAAATGGCAGATGAGATTTAATATGAATAAATGTAAAGTTATGCATCTGGGAAGGAAAAATAGCCAAGCAATCTATAATCTTAATGGAGCAAATCTAGGTGTATCAGATATTGAAAGGGATTTGGGAGCTTGTGGACAACCGCCTAGGTAACAGCGTCCAAAGTCAAGCAGCAGCTGCAAAGGCAAATAAAATATTAGCATGTATTAAGAAGGGTATAGAAGCCAGGGAAGCAAATATAATTCTGCCACTATACAAATCCCTCGTACACCCTCATTTGGAATATGGAGGACAATTTTGGGCACCACTTCAAAAAAAGGACATTTTAGAGCTGGAAAAGGTACAGTGGAGGGCAACAAAACTAATAAGGGGAATGGAGGGGCTAAGTTATGAAGAAAGACTAACGAAATTACTCTTACCGTATTTTCTCTAGAAAAAAGGCGTCTAAGAGGAGATATGATTACCTTTTATAAATACATCCAGGGTCAGTATAAAGATTTGTCGGGGGAGCTTTTTGTGCCAAGAGATTTTCAACTGACAAGAGGACATCCCTTGAGGTTAGAAGTAAAACGATTTCACCTTCAAGAAAGAAAAGGGTTCTTCACAGTAAGGGTGGTTAATCTGTGGAATTCTCTACCAGAGGGGGTGGTGACAGCGGATTTGATAGATAACTTTAAAAGATGACTGCATTTATTTCTAATTAAAAAGGGAATTCAGGGATAGCATGGATAACAACGAATTAATTAATAGTTAATCCGCATATTGCATATCAGAGGAGATCTTAAAAGGTTGAACTTGATGGACTGAAAGTCTTTTTTCAACCTTAAATACTATGGGCCTCATTCAATTGTGATTTAGCCAATTGAATAGGGCTCTAAATAAGCACATAGCATATTTTTTAAAAATACGTTTTTAGTTAGTAAAAATCTTGCTTTTGTATAAAAGTTCACTAACTAAAAATTTATTTAAAAAAAATATGCCATGTGCTTATTTAGAGCCCTATTCAACTGGCCAAATCGCAATTGAATGAGGCTCTATGTAACTATGTGGTTGTTTTGGTCCTGCAGTTCCAGTGTTTTATCCGGTTAGTAGCAGGGCACTTGCCACTTCTGGATCACTACCTTGTCGTGTGTACCTCAATGAAGCTGTGAGCTATACCATGTAGGGTCACCCAAGATGGGCAAATCATAGCAGAGAGGTCAGACAAATCACGGTCCATTCCAGTATCTTTGCCAAGAAAACCTTATGGATAAGCACAACCAGAGACATATAGATATAGGGTCCATTGGGTTGCGGAGAGTCGGACTAGACTGAGTGGCTAAACAAACAAGCACTTAGATACCGTATATACTCGAGTATAAGCCGAGTTTTTCAGCCCTTTTTTTAAGACAAAAAAGGGCCCCCTCGGCTTGTACTCGAGTCACTCTCCCCCCGTGTCTCTCTAACCCCCCCCCCCCCGTTTGTCTCTAACCCCCCCCGTGTGTCTCTCTACCCCCCGTGTGTCTCTCTACCCCCCCGTGTGTCTCTCTACCCCCCCGTGTGTCTCTCTACCCCCCGTGACTCTTTCCCTCCCCCCTCCTCAACCTAAACCACCTTCCTCTACCTAAACCCCCCTAAATACCTCCCCCCTCTCCCCTCACTTACCTGCTTGTGCTCCGGCCTCCGCTCCTTGACCCGGCGCGGCGCGCATGTGACGTCACATGTGCGTCACGTCATTAGCATATACCGGGTGCATATGCATATGCTAATATTTTATTTGCCTTTGCAGCTGCTGCTTGGCATTGAGCACTGTTACCTAGGTGGTTGTCCACAATCTCCCAAATCTGATAAACCAAGATTTTGCTTAAGATTATAAATTGCATGGCTATTTTTCCTTCCCAGATGCATAACTTTACATTTATTCGTATTAAATCTCATCTGCCATTTTAGATGCCCATTTCTCTAATTTATGCAAATCCCTTTTGGAGGGAAAGCACATCATTATCCGATACCCCTAGATTTGATTATTTCAAATGAGATATTACTTCATATTTTACTTCCCAAATGCATAACTTTACATTTCTCTGTTAAATCTCATCTATCACATTTTTCTAGTCCCTTTGCGTTAAGAATACATCATAATCTGATTTAATTACCTTGCACAATTTAGTATGATCAACAAATATGGAGACAATACTTTCCAGTCCTACTTCTAATTCATTATGTCACTAATACTGAACCTTGAGGAACCTCACATACCACATTAATTCATTACAAAAAATGTTGTGTCATGTCGTTTAGCTAACTAACTACCCATGTACATATATTTACTGTGATTCCTGTATTCATTATTTTGTACAATAGTCTGCCATGTGGCACTGTATCAAAATCCTTTGCAAAATTCAAATATATCAATTGAGTTTAGTCAATCCAAGTTCCCACTTACCTCCTCAAATAAACTAATTAGCTTAGTTTGATGACCTATCACTTATACATCCGTGTTTTCACTTATCAATACAATTCATTAGCAATCCTTCTAAAAGTTTCCCCACTACAGAAGTGAGGCTTACAGGTCTATAGTTCCACAGATTTATTAATATAGGTATTATTATTATCTTTATTTGTCACGTGCCAACATATTCTGTAGTGTACCACATCCGCTTTTCTCCAGTCTTAAAATATTAGAATCAATTGTTTGACTGATTACAGTCCCCTCAGTACCGTTGAATGTAGTCCATCTGTATATGGTGTTTTATTAACATTTCTTTTTTTCCAGCCTTTTTTGGATTTCTTCCTGAACTAACCAAGTCTTCTGTAATGGTATAACAGACCCCTTTGTGCAGTGCCCCTACAATTCATACCTCCCTGTCTTTCCTTCTATTAATGTCTGTCTATCTCACTATTTAAGGTTTCAATAATATGTCTGAAAATCCTTTAAGGCTTAGTCTTAATCTACTTTGCCTGAAATAGAAAATGACAAGTTAATTACAACCTAATGGCAGTTATGAAAGGCCTTTATTATAATACTTGTGCGCGTTAAGCTGCCCTTCTCTTATAATTCATGGTAATTATGTCTTGCCTTTTTTTATGAATCATTATTACACCACATGGGTTGTCATTTAGTTTTTACTTTTAGTTCCGCGTGGTATGTGTGATTATTTACCTAAATGTGTCTATTTTTGTATTTTTACCTTTTCTCAGCATATATACTGTAGTGATGCCCTTAGACTATTACAATTTGCTGTTTAAAATGTTGTTTTCTTGTCCTTTTTATAACTTTGCTTTTGATAATTAACTTAAAATGAAACTGTATTATGATAAAATGATTCCCCCACTTTTAGCATGTGATATCATACATCAGTATTATTGTGAGTATTAAATCCAAGATAACCTAATGTCTTGTAGGTTCCTGAACCACTTGGGTCAGGCCTCCGGGAGCTGTTCTGTTGATCCAAGTTATCCATGGTATTATTAGATTCTGACCATACTTCTTCATTTCCAATCTGTAACAGTAATGTCCTCACTTTCACTTCTATTTGGGGATTTATTTCACACCGGTCACCATGTTTTGATAGATGGACATCCACAATTTATTTCCACCACAAGGCTGCCATGTTGTCACTAGATTCACCATAAATATCTTGCCTGACTGTAGACTTCCAGGGTTGACTATTGGCCCATGTAATAATGAGAGCAGATTTTGTTCTCTGTTCATGCTCTAGAGCAGTTGCTCCCAAACCCCTCTTCAAGACCCACCAGACAGGCCATGATTTCAGTCAAACACTACATGAACAAAGTTGAGGCAACTAGTATTCAGTGAGGCTGTGGAGCCTGGAATTGCTTCATCTCGCTATAAACACAGTGAACATAAACCTTGGCTGTCTGGTGGGTCTTGAGGAGGGATTTGGGAACCTCTGCTCTAGAGTGCCACTTTCATTTACATGTGGAATTTTTTTGTGATTTTGATAATATTGGAAGACATATGCAGCTTTACTTTGATAAATATAGTGAATATTAGTTTATGTGTGCTAAATGATAATCCTATATTAGTCTAGCCCCAGAGGCAAAATTATTGAATTAAGGTATTAAATAAATCTGAGATGATATTGCAAATTTATTTGCAAACCTTGGATGTGGTCGGGCAGGACCACCATGTGTTTCCATATGTTTATGAGTTCTTATAGTGGAACATTCTTGAGGCATCTAAATACTATGCCCCTATTAAATTCCAACAATTACAGAGCCATCAAATTGAACAAACCCGCAGCTACCTGGACGAAAGCCTAAATCGTAAACCATGTTACTACCAATTGAGAAACAGCCAAAAGTAAATGAGACCGTCATCATGACATCAGTAAAACATGGGGGTTAAACCACAATCAATTAGTGTTTAGAAGTCTGACTTGCGATCGAAATCGCAATACAGAAATTAATGAGTTCAATGATATGTATGGATCAATATAACATGGAAATTATGCATCAAAAAAAATATTTGTTATTGCCAATTTGCGGGCTTGAGACTGTTGTGCAATTAATTCTAATGTCTTACATCGCTTTACCCGTCTGTGCAGTATTTATTTTTTATTTGCTTTTACAGCGCTACCATCAGGTCTTTAATGCCCTTGCGAGTCCTCTAGGCTACATTTGCCATTTACGTATGTGAAAACAATTGTGGGCTTGAGGAATTGTAGCAATTTAATATAGATTTGCGATTTTAGCGATTACAGGCTTGAGAGATCAAAGGCTTAGATGGGTCAGAGTTACGATTTTGACAACCGTAGCTCGCAAATAGATTGCAGGTAGCCAGAGGAGGCCAATTTAGTAGCAGTAACTTTTGCGGGCGACAGTAACTGCAATTTGGAGAATTCAATAGGGGCCCATGTCTGTCAGGTGTTCTGTATAACTAGTAGAGAACTTTCATGTTGGTTTCTAATCGAGACACATTCATTCAGCTCTGTGCCTGCTGTTCTACAAGAATGGGCCGCGTTTCATCTAAAATAGAGTTTGGTTCTAAAATAGAGTTTGGTTCTGACTTCTCATTGGTGTTTAAGCTCTGAGAGCAGATCTGGATTCACAAGATTAGGTATGTATTAGATAAGGGGGGTAATGTGACTCATTAAGGTATTCTTTTTCAAAGCTTGTCGTAACCAATATTGAATTATGAATGAAATCTGAGTTATGGTTCTTGGTTAGTTTGACCTTGTGATATATAAAAAAATTGTCTGCCGAATTTCCAATTATTTCTGAAGGAAGAGGATTTCAATCTATTCCAATACAGTCGCAAATTTATTTCTGGACCTAACCTGAAAAAGGGATGTTAGATGAGCCAGGGGGAAATATGAGTAATGGGTATCATTGCAAGTGAATGCATTTTAGCACATACTTAGACGTCTTCATTCCAGGATTTAGTGAGACCTGGACCGCATGTGATGTCATAATTTCTTGACCACAGCACAATATGGCCAGAAGGAACCAGGTTTGATAAATAGTCCAATGGCAAAACCGCATGCTACGACATCATTTCTAGATTCAGTATTCGGTGGCATCTCTCTGGCTGTATTGTCTCTTGGGGTCCAAATGTAAACTCTCCTGCTGGTGACACAATTTTATTTGCCACCACCCAAATCTTTCTGCTTGTGACTCTGAGTCTTGTATCACATTGTGAGAACAATTTTATCTTCCTGAAAGGGTATAGAAAGTCTCAAGTGTTTGAGCAGGTGGTAGCAGGAGGCTGTAATGAGGGTCACAAGCAGAAGGTCAGGGCAGGTACCACAACACATACATTGCCCCTGCTTCACTGATGTTTGGGATGACTGATGCAATTGTAAAAAAAAGGAAACCATACATATAGTCCGTGAGTGCCCTATATGTATGTCTCTTAGTTTTGTTCAATTATTAAATCATATAACGAGCACCCATCTCACAATCATGGTACAAACTGTGTTTTTCTTTTTAGGTGTGGGTTGGCAAATGTAAGGCACATTATATGAAACATACATGTGCAGGGCATGATATTTTTATTTTATTTGCAGGTCCCTATTGACGGTGATAAAATACCCCCCAACATTTTTTCACAGCTTCGCACTATTGTGGGTGAGATAAGATTGCAGGGGATCACAGCCAGGGGGCAGCGCAAGCAACAGCGAGCACAGAAAGGAAACCAGGAAATGGAGAGTGGAGGAGCAGAGAAGAGGAACAGCCCCATGAAGGATGAGCATCAGAACAAAAAAATACAGAGTTCAGGTCCAGAGCAATAAATATAGGGAAACATAAACATAAAGAGGAGCAGAGCAAGACGATGTGGAGAGGAGGATCCAAGAAGCAAAGCAAAGAAATACAAAACCAAGATGCAGACCCCTTTTCCCGTTCCTGGATCTTAGCCCATTGAGCCACCATAAAGGACAGACTGCTTGGTTCCAGCCACTGGACTATGTGCATAAACACCTCCATTGTATTGTAATCTGTTTTATCTCATTGTTCGCCAGATAAAGTTAATGTACTCTATTTGAGGTCTGGACAACTACACATGGAGACAGTATTATGTGTATTTTGAGGTTGGCCTATTGTTCCCAGGGGCCAGAAAGGATGCCAGACTATTAGACCCTGTGTGGAGTCAATCTCCTCTGTTTGTCTGCCACTCCCTGTCATTGTTTGTTGTATACACCCCCTCTGTATCTAACACCTATAAATATTGTTGACTTTTAAAAAATAAATTATAGACCAGCGAGCCTCTCTTCTGTGGTGGGGAAGCGTTTAGAAGGGTTAATAAGGGATAACATACAAGAATATGTCTATTTGAACAGGATTATAAGTAGGAGTCAACATGGATTTATGAGCGATAGGTCATGTCAAACAAATCTAATTAGTTTCTATGAGGAGGTTAGTAGGAACCTGGATCAAGGCAACTTTTTGGATTTTGCAAGGCTGATACAGTGCCACATGGGAGACTATTGTGCAAACTAAGAGATACAGGAGTTGCAGTAAATATCTGCTCATGGATTGAGCGCTGGCTAAAAGACAGGAAGCAAAGGGTTGTTGTAAATGGAACATACTCCAATTGGACTAAGGTGGTAAGTGGGGTCCCTCAGGGTTCAGTATTAGGTCCTCTCCTTTTTAACATATTTATTAATGACTTAGAGGTAGGATTGGAGTGTGGTGTCTCCATTTCCGCTGATGACACAAAGTTGTGCAAGGTAATTAAATCAGATAATGATGTACTTTCCCTCCAAAGGGATTTACATAAAATGAGGAATGGGCATCTAAATGGCAGATGAGATTTAATATGAATAAATGTAAAGTTATGCATCTGGGAAGGAAAAATAGCCAAGCAATCTATAATCTTAATGGAGCAAATCTAGGTGTATCAGATATTGAAAGGGATTTGGGAGCTTGTGGACAACCGCCTAGGTAACAGCGTCCAAAGTCAAGCAGCAGCTGCAAAGGCAAATAAAATATTAGCATGTATTAAGAAGGGTATAGAAGCCAGGGAAGCAAATATAATTCTGCCACTATACAAATCCCTCGTACACCCTCATTTGGAATATGGAGGACAATTTTGGGCACCACTTCAAAAAAAGGACATTTTAGAGCTGGAAAAGGTACAGTGGAGGGCAACAAAACTAATAAGGGGAATGGAGGGGCTAAGTTATGAAGAAAGACTAACGAAATTACTCTTACCGTATTTTCTCTAGAAAAAAGGCGTCTAAGAGGAGATATGATTACCTTTTATAAATACATCCAGGGTCAGTATAAAGATTTGTCGGGGGAGCTTTTTGTGCCAAGAGATTTTCAACTGACAAGAGGACATCCCTTGAGGTTAGAAGTAAAACGATTTCACCTTCAAGAAAGAAAAGGGTTCTTCACAGTAAGGGTGGTTAATCTGTGGAATTCTCTACCAGAGGGGGTGGTGACAGCGGATTTGATAGATAACTTTAAAAGATGACTGCATTTATTTCTAATTAAAAAGGGAATTCAGGGATAGCATGGATAACAACGAATTAATTAATAGTTAATCCGCATATTGCATATCAGAGGAGATCTTAAAAGGTTGAACTTGATGGACTGAAAGTCTTTTTTCAACCTTAAATACTATGGGCCTCATTCAATTGTGATTTAGCCAATTGAATAGGGCTCTAAATAAGCACATAGCATATTTTTTAAAAATACGTTTTTAGTTAGTAAAAATCTTGCTTTTGTATAAAAGTTCACTAACTAAAAATTTATTTAAAAAAAATATGCCATGTGCTTATTTAGAGCCCTATTCAACTGGCCAAATCGCAATTGAATGAGGCTCTATGTAACTATGTGGTTGTTTTGGTCCTGCAGTTCCAGTGTTTTATCCGGTTAGTAGCAGGGCACTTGCCACTTCTGGATCACTACCTTGTCGTGTGTACCTCAATGAAGCTGTGAGCTATACCATGTAGGGTCACCCAAGATGGGCAAATCATAGCAGAGAGGTCAGACAAATCACGGTCCATTCCAGTATCTTTGCCAAGAAAACCTTATGGATAAGCACAACCAGAGACATATAGATATAGGGTCCATTGGGTTGCGGAGAGTCGGACTAGACTGAGTGGCTAAACAAACAAGCACTTAGATACCGTATATACTCGAGTATAAGCCGAGTTTTTCAGCCCTTTTTTTAAGACAAAAAAGGGCCCCCTCGGCTTGTACTCGAGTCACTCTCCCCCCGTGTCTCTCTAACCCCCCCCCCCCGTTTGTCTCTAACCCCCCCCGTGTGTCTCTCTACCCCCCGTGTGTCTCTCTACCCCCCCCGTGTGTCTCTCTACCCCCCCGTGTGTCTCTCTACCCCCCCGTGACTCTTTCCCTCCCCCCTCCTCAACCTAAACCACCTTCCTCTACCTAAACCCCCCTAAATACCTCCCCCCTCTCCCCTCACTTACCTGCTTGTGCTCCGGCCTCCGCTCCTTGACCCGGCGCGGCGCGCATGTGACGTCACATGTGCGTCACGTCATTAGCATATACCGGGTGCATATGCATATGCTAATATTTTATTTGCCTTTGCAGCTGCTGCTTGGCATTGAGCACTGTTACCTAGGTGGTTGTCCACAATCTCCCAAATCTGATAAACCAAGATTTTGCTTAAGATTATAAATTGCATGGCTATTTTTCCTTCCCAGATGCATAACTTTACATTTATTCGTATTAAATCTCATCTGCCATTTTAGATGCCCATTTCTCTAATTTATGCAAATCCCTTTTGGAGGGAAAGCACATCATTATCCGATACCCCTAGATTTGATTATTTCAAATGAGATATTACTTCATATTTTACTTCCCAAATGCATAACTTTACATTTCTCTGTTAAATCTCATCTATCACATTTTTCTAGTCCCTTTGCGTTAAGAATACATCATAATCTGATTTAATTACCTTGCACAATTTAGTATGATCAACAAATATGGAGACAATACTTTCCAGTCCTACTTCTAATTCATTATGTCACTAATACTGAACCTTGAGGAACCTCACATACCACATTAATTCATTACAAAAAATGTTGTGTCATGTCGTTTAGCTAACTAACTACCCATGTACATATATTTACTGTGATTCCTGTATTCATTATTTTGTACAATAGTCTGCCATGTGGCACTGTATCAAAATCCTTTGCAAAATTCAAATATATCAATTGAGTTTAGTCAATCCAAGTTCCCACTTACCTCCTCAAATAAACTAATTAGTTTAGTTTGATGACCTATCACTTATACATCCGTGTTTTCACTTATCAATACAATTCATTAGCAATCCTTCTAAAAGTTTCCCCACTACAGAAGTGAGGCTTACAGGTCTATAGTTCCACAGATTTATTAATATAGGTATTATTATTATCTTTATTTGTCACGTGCCAACATATTCTGTAGTGTACCACATCCGCTTTTCTCCAGTCTTAAAATATTAGAATCAATTGTTTGACTGATTACAGTCCCCTCAGTACCGTTGAATGTAGTCCATCTGTATATGGTGTTTTATTAACATTTCTTTTTTTCCAGCCTTTTTTGGATTTCTTCCTGAACTAACCAAGTCTTCTGTAATGGTATAACAGACCCCTTTGTGCAGTGCCCCTACAATTCATACCTCCCTGTCTTTCCTTCTATTAATGTCTGTCTATCTCACTATTTAAGGTTTCAATAATATGTCTGAAAATCCTTTAAGGCTTAGTCTTAATCTACTTTGCCTGAAATAGAAAATGACAAGTTAATTACAACCTAATGGCAGTTATGAAAGGCCTTTATTATAATACTTGTGCGCGTTAAGCTGCCCTTCTCTTATAATTCATGGTAATTATGTCTTGCCTTTTTTTATGAATCATTATTACACCACATGGGTTGTCATTTAGTTTTTACTTTTAGTTCCGCGTGGTATGTGTGATTATTTACCTAAATGTGTCTATTTTTGTATTTTTACCTTTTCTCAGCATATATACTGTAGTGATGCCCTTAGACTATTACAATTTGCTGTTTAAAATGTTGTTTTCTTGTCCTTTTTATAACTTTGCTTTTGATAATTAACTTAAAATGAAACTGTATTATGATAAAATGATTCCCCCACTTTTAGCATGTGATATCATACATCAGTATTATTGTGAGTATTAAATCCAAGATAACCTAATGTCTTGTAGGTTCCTGAACCACTTGGGTCAGGCCTCCGGGAGCTGTTCTGTTGATCCAAGTTATCCATGGTATTATTAGATTCTGACCATACTTCTTCATTTCCAATCTGTAACAGTAATGTCCTCACTTTCACTTCTATTTGGGGATTTATTTCACACCGGTCACCATGTTTTGATAGATGGACATCCACAATTTATTTCCACCACAAGGCTGCCATGTTGTCACTAGATTCACCATAAATATCTTGCCTGACTGTAGACTTCCAGGGTTGACTATTGGCCCATGTAATAATGAGAGCAGATTTTGTTCTCTGTTCATGCTCTAGAGCAGTTGCTCCCAAACCCCTCTTCAAGACCCACCAGACAGGCCATGATTTCAGTCAAACACTACATGAACAAAGTTGAGGCAACTAGTATTCAGTGAGGCTGTGGAGCCTGGAATTGCTTCATCTCGCTATAAACACAGTGAACATAAACCTTGGCTGTCTGGTGGGTCTTGAGGAGGGATTTGGGAACCTCTGCTCTAGAGTGCCACTTTCATTTACATGTGGAATTTTTTTGTGATTTTGATAATATTGGAAGACATATGCAGCTTTACTTTGATAAATATAGTGAATATTAGTTTATGTGTGCTAAATGATAATCCTATATTAGTCTAGCCCCAGAGGCAAAATTATTGAATTAAGGTATTAAATAAATCTGAGATGATATTGCAAATTTATTTGCAAACCTTGGATGTGGTCGGGCAGGACCACCATGTGTTTCCATATGTTTATGAGTTCTTATAGTGGAACATTCTTGAGGCATCTAAATACTATGCCCCTATTAAATTCCAACAATTACAGAGCCATCAAATTGAACAAACCCGCAGCTACCTGGACGAAAGCCTAAATCGTAAACCATGTTACTACCAATTGAGAAACAGCCAAAAGTAAATGAGACCGTCATCATGACATCAGTAAAACATGGGGGTTAAACCACAATCAATTAGTGTTTAGAAGTCTGACTTGCGATCGAAATCGCAATACAGAAATTAATGAGTTCAATGATATGTATGGATCAATATAACATGGAAATTATGCATCAAAAAAAATATTTGTTATTGCCAATTTGCGGGCTTGAGACTGTTGTGCAATTAATTCTAATGTCTTACATCGCTTTACCCGTCTGTGCAGTATTTATTTTTTATTTGCTTTTACAGCGCTACCATCAGGTCTTTAATGCCCTTGCGAGTCCTCTAGGCTACATTTGCCATTTACGTATGTGAAAACAATTGTGGGCTTGAGGAATTGTAGCAATTTAATATAGATTTGCGATTTTAGCGATTACAGGCTTGAGAGATCAAAGGCTTAGATGGGTCAGAGTTACGATTTTGACAACCGTAGCTCGCAAATAGATTGCAGGTAGCCAGAGGAGGCCAATTTAGTAGCAGTAACTTTTGCGGGCGACAGTAACTGCAATTTGGAGAATTCAATAGGGGCCCATGTCTGTCAGGTGTTCTGTATAACTAGTAGAGAACTTTCATGTTGGTTTCTAATCGAGACACATTCATTCAGCTCTGTGCCTGCTGTTCTACAAGAATGGGCCGCGTTTCATCTAAAATAGAGTTTGGTTCTAAAATAGAGTTTGGTTCTGACTTCTCATTGGTGTTTAAGCTCTGAGAGCAGATCTGGATTCACAAGATTAGGTATGTATTAGATAAGGGGGGTAATGTGACTCATTAAGGTATTCTTTTTCAAAGCTTGTCGTAACCAATATTGAATTATGAATGAAATCTGAGTTATGGTTCTTGGTTAGTTTGACCTTGTGATATATAAAAAAATTGTCTGCCGAATTTCCAATTATTTCTGAAGGAAGAGGATTTCAATCTATTCCAATACAGTCGCAAATTTATTTCTGGACCTAACCTGAAAAAGGGATGTTAGATGAGCCAGGGGGAAATATGAGTAATGGGTATCATTGCAAGTGAATGCATTTTAGCACATACTTAGACGTCTTCATTCCAGGATTTAGTGAGACCTGGACCGCATGTGATGTCATAATTTCTTGACCACAGCACAATATGGCCAGAAGGAACCAGGTTTGATAAATAGTCCAATGGCAAAACCGCATGCTACGACATCATTTCTAGATTCAGTATTCGGTGGCATCTCTCTGGCTGTATTGTCTCTTGGGGTCCAAATGTAAACTCTCCTGCTGGTGACACAATTTTATTTGCCACCACCCAAATCTTTCTGCTTGTGACTCTGAGTCTTGTATCACATTGTGAGAACAATTTTATCTTCCTGAAAGGGTATAGAAAGTCTCAAGTGTTTGAGCAGGTGGTAGCAGGAGGCTGTAATGAGGGTCACAAGCAGAAGGTCAGGGCAGGTACCACAACACATACATTGCCCCTGCTTCACTGATGTTTGGGATGACTGATGCAATTGTAAAAAAAAGGAAACCATACATATAGTCCGTGAGTGCCCTATATGTATGTCTCTTAGTTTTGTTCAATTATTAAATCATATAACGAGCACCCATCTCACAATCATGGTACAAACTGTGTTTTTCTTTTTAGGTGTGGGTTGGCAAATGTAAGGCACATTATATGAAACATACATGTGCAGGGCATGATATTTTTATTTTATTTGCAGGTCCCTATTGACGGTGATAAAATACCCCCCAACATTTTTTCACAGCTTCGCACTATTGTGGGTGAGATAAGATTGCAGGGGATCACAGCCAGGGGGCAGCGCAAGCAACAGCGAGCACAGAAAGGAAACCAGGAAATGGAGAGTGGAGGAGCAGAGAAGAGGAACAGCCCCATGAAGGATGAGCATCAGAACAAAAAAATACAGAGTTCAGGTCCAGAGCAATAAATATAGGGAAACATAAACATAAAGAGGAGCAGAGCAAGACGATGTGGAGAGGAGGATCCAAGAAGCAAAGCAAAGAAATACAAAACCAAGATGCAGACCCCTTTTCCCGTTCCTGGATCTTAGCCCATTGAGCCACCATAAAGGACAGACTGCTTGGTTCCAGCCACTGGACTATGTGCATAAACACCTCCATTGTATTGTAATCTGTTTTATCTCATTGTTCGCCAGATAAAGTTAATGTACTCTATTTGAGGTCTGGACAACTACACATGGAGACAGTATTATGTGTATTTTGAGGTTGGCCTATTGTTCCCAGGGGCCAGAAAGGATGCCAGACTATTAGACCCTGTGTGGAGTCAATCTCCTCTGTTTGTCTGCCACTCCCTGTCATTGTTTGTTGTATACACCCCCTCTGTATCTAACACCTATAAATATTGTTGACTTTTAAAAAATAAATCAGTTTACTGCTGAGACATATAGAAATGTTATGTTCTCCTATTTGCGCCTGTGGCTGCGATACTGATCCTATCTCCACCCTGAAAGTTACTTTTCCTGGTCACTACCACAGGAAGATTACTGAGACTCCTGGAAGTGCTAAACCCTGATGAAGAGACTGATACAGAAGACACATATCAGGGTGCTGGTCCCGAGACCCAACAGTCCTTGTGGGTAGTTAACCTGTAGTCTATAGCAGGTGGCCCTGGGCAGTAATAGGCCCTACCACTGGAACGTCACACAGATAAATAAAATAAAAAAATAGGCGCATAAGAGCTAGATAATAAATAGAGAAGCAAATAAATTAATAGCGAAGAGCAGATCCAGAAGGAGGAAGATCGAAACCCACCATTAAACCCTTGTCTGAAGGGGAGAGACAACTACAGAAAGCAAGAACAAAGCGTTAAAAAGAGACCTGTGTTACAGTATCTGGGTCATGAAGTAATTTTACTTTCTCATGACACAATTGGGAAGGTTTCAGTGGGTTTTTCTTTTTGCTTCCTGTGGATCAATTAACAATGAAGCAACATATTATAAGAATGAGAGGAGATCTAAAAAGGTTGAATTTGGTGGACTAACCTCAATTACTATGTAACTATAAAGATCCTGGAGGAGCAAGAAAATTAAGAGAACAGCAGAGATGAAGAATGAACAGAAACTACATAAAACAAAATGGTTGGAATGTGACATTTTGAAAAGCAAGATCAATAAATCCAAATATAACATTTTACAAAATAGAGGCCCAACACAAATAGAAAAATTAACTTTACTTAGCAATGGTAAACATATATCTAAATGCTACAATATATGAAAAAAAGAAAGAAAGTAAGTTAGATAAAACTATGGGAATGAATTAGCTTAATATAACAATCCCAATGGTTTAAAGCGTTTGATCTTATTAAAATGATTAAACATCAAGCATTTAGAGAAAGCTATTTTAAGGTTATTCAGAGATGGTACCTAATGCCTGTTAAAATAGCAGCAATGAAAAAAGATGTGAATTTGGGAACATGCTGGAGACAATGTAACCAACAAGTCTCCCACAAGCATATCTGGTGGGGGTGCGCCTAAATTAGGAACCCATGGCGCTTATGTTTTGAATTTATATCTACGATTTGTAATATAGCCATTCTTCCAACCTTAAAAATGGTTTTGAAACATATTTTTCCTGATAATTGGAAGTTTGGCGAGAAAGCTTTGGTCATTCATGTAGCATGAGTGACCAAATGGTTAATTGCAAAACATTGGAAACCAACTGCTGTTCCGTCTATTAGGAAAATTAGAGCAGTTTTAAGTAAGACAAGAGAATTGGAAAAAGATAGAGAATTTGGGTATTGAGATATCATCTGTTAATGGATGGGCTATTTGGGACCAGTATTGTAAAGTAAAGTCATTATTAGCAGAAGAAAGACGATGATTTAGATTTGTGACAAATACCATATATATATATATATATAGTTGTCGTGACTGCGAGTGTGTTGGTAACGCTATGTTAAGAATTATGGGCTTGCGTAAGTGCAATGAGCGACAAAGGTGCTCATCGCGAGGCCTGAAAGTAGAAGGAGGGGAAGAGTTTTACAATGAGCGCCGAAGGCACTCATCGCAAGTTCCGCAAGTTAGAGAGGGGAGAGGCTCCAAGGGGCATCCAATTAACTTATTAAAACATTTTTTTTGAAGCCTGTAACTCTGTCAGAACTTTTGTATGAATAAAGTTCTATCTTATATGGATATTATAGTATAATATGATATTCCAATTATTAACCACTATTTTTATATCCATTGTATTAATATTTTATATTGCTGTATATTTATATATATATACCTATGCGTGCAATTCTATTACTTGAATATATCTATGTGAAAAATATGTTTTCACAGCTGCCCACAAAAGAGCTATCCATGGCTGAATAGTTATTTGTTCTGTAAGAGATAAATATCTGAGTGAATTCCTAGGTCTATAAAGATAATGGTACCCTCCTTAATATTTCACATGTGAAGAATTTGTTTCATAGACACCAAGTCTAATAAACAGAATAATAAATCTGTCTAGGGATATCTAATTGATAAACATTCTTATGACTTCATTTTGTTTATAGGTTGTGGGTCAAAGGGGTCATTAGTTAATTAAAAGGGATGAAAATGCAAAGGTCCGAGAGTGCCATCTTATGGTTTAAGGAATAAATGTCTCTATAGAAAAATATATTCATTATAAAATTTAAATATGTGATGACATCATGAAAAGATTCTATTGGTTACTAGATACTTTTAACTGATTTGGGATTCTGATAGGCAAATAAGCAAGAGATATAATAATGGATAGAAACAGGATCTGGTGAGAGAAAAAGGACAAAGACAAAAGAGGAAGGAGAGATAGAAACTTTTATCTGTGGAAAAGGCAAAACAACTTTGGAATTAACCAGTGGAATCTTGTCATAATTGGTAATGTATAAATTGAAATATTTTATTTTATGATATAATTGAAAACCATTACCATAATTTCTCCGTTTGGTTTATTTCTTATCAAAAAGTTATTTAGATTTCCTTTTGTCATTGAAATTTATAAATCCGGATATAAATTTTAATACAAAATTAGATATCTCATTTTTCTTTTTGACCAATACAGATAAATTAATTTTACTTAGCTAAACTTATCAATTATATTATAAAATACTTTAATTGTGTTATATTTAATACATTCCTGTATAGCTATATTATAATATCATTAGACATTGTTAGTACATGCTAAAACGTTATTTTGGGTGAATTTTTATTAATTGATTTATCTGATTTTGTTCTATGGGTTGTTATTCCAGGTTTTATTGTTCATGTGAATGAGATAAACTTTTGTATTGAGATTTAGGACTGTATAGAAGATATCTTAATAATAAGTATTACATATGATGTATTAATTTTCTTTTATTATCTGGCTGGTTATATTGTGTTTTATTTGCATTTGATTTGATATATTACATTTTATCATTAGACTAGTTGAGTTTGTTATTTTCAATAAATGTTATTTTATAAAAAGGAATATGTGTCTATAAATTGATTCTGAACTCAAAAATTCATTATTCTATATTATTTAGAAAATATGTCGTATTAATCCCGACAACTCGGATTTATCCGCCGCCATTTTTTTTCACGCCTGTAACTCGTATGCCGTTAGGATGCTGCCAAAAGACGCCAATTGAATAGGAAAGTAGCTTGCAAGGCAGGGAGTTCATAGGTGAGGTTGAAAGCTAAGACACTGGAAGAGACACGGGGATGGAGAGTTGGAGAGAGAGCAGTTAAGGCATTGAAACACACAGGATTTAGGCAAAATGAGCGGTGAAGGCGCTCGGCAAGCAGGTGAGGCATTCAAGCACGCAGGATTGATCCTGCAAGCAACTAAGAAATGTGGGACTTACTTAGGCTGCACTCACACACAGCATGGGGGGGCTGGGGTTGTTGGGAACACCAGGATGCGAGGATGCACGTGAATTTTAACCGAATTTGCATTGTTTCAGCACTCGAAAATTGGCTAAGCGAGAAAGAAAATGGTGGCTGAAAAAAATGAAAACGAGGCTAAAGGAGACCAAAGCGTGCAAATTTAAGCCAAATTTTGACACTCAAAGATCAGCTAAGCAAGAAAAAAAAAAAGCAGTCGAAAAAAATGAAAACGGGGCTAATGGAGACAGGCGCGCAAATCACCGCCAGGCACGTACGAGTTAGCCAGGAACGTAGGAGATACAAAATATACCATTACAACGGATGGAAAATGCTCGCGGGCCAAGTTACGGGCTTGCGCATACCTGTAAGTAGAGGGGGGAGAGGATCGCAATGAGTGCCAAAGGGCGCTTTTTACGAGACCCATAAAGTAGAGGTAATTAGAGAATGTTAAGTCAAGGGGAGAGCTTGAGGCTGGGTAGGAAATCAAAAGAACGCATTCTTCCCTTGACAAGTCCTGTAGGTGGCCATGGATGGTAGTTATGATGGGACAGGAGGCACAAATCGTGGGCACAGTGAAGAGGAGAAATGTAGTTTAGATGTAGGGGACTACAGTACTGTTGAATGCTTTGAAAATTAGGCTTTTGTTTTCTCTATAACATAGGGAATCACTTAAGGGACCGTCAAAGATGTATGAGCCCGACAGACTGCTCAGGTGAAAACGGACTTGGAGGAAAGGAAGGATTTGGGAGACATTCCAAAAATGGAGACCACAGAATTTGGTTAGTGATGAGATGTGGCATGAAGGAGAGGTTTGAGTCGAGCGATTGTAGTTTTATCTATAGAAACTCAATCTTGGAAATGTTAATTAATAGATATTGGTAAGCCATCCTGAAGGACATATTTGAAGGACATGTTATGACACAAGTTAATAGGGAGGCGATCGGCCTGGAGAAGAAAGATCCATTTGTTTAGCATCAGCAGAGAGATGGTACTGAAACCCACCAGATCTCATAATTTTGCTAAGTGCAGACTGAAAAAAAAATCAAATGACCTACATAGTAGATGCAAGGAGGTGCCACAGAGAGACACGGAAGGAGCATTTAGAGAGGCCTATACTACAGATGCATATTCAGGAGAGAATTTGCAGGTAGGTCAAGAAGTAATAGTAGAAGTTTCCCTTTGTTTTGGCTACGAGCAAGTCATTTGTTATCTTGGCGGGTGTTGTTTCAGTTCCCCCAGATCCATCTCTGCTCCCCAATTTCTTCTCTTCCCTCAGATCCCCCATCACCTGAATACCTCCTTATATTTCCTTCTGTGCATCAGGATCTCTCCTACCCCCATCCTTGGAGATCACATCTCCCCATATCACCTGAAACATCCACGATACAATGTAGCCCCCAATATAGTCAATATACAGACAGATGTGAACAGCTGCTTTTAAATTAATTTTATTTCTTGCTTTATTACATATTTGCACAAAAAAGTTGGACCCAATTGTGTGCAGTTAAAGCTTTGAGACATGTTTGATGCAGACATCGCACAGGATATACAATGGGAACTTAAACTGGTAACAAAAGCTTTCAAAATCTTGTAACATTTCATTTTATCAAAGCCTTGTACACAGACTTGTATGAGCCTCCTCACTGGAGACTGGAGGTCCAACAAAGCAGAGAAGCACAAACATATTGTAAACTCATCTTTTACACAAAAATATGCAGCATGTACAGACATAAAATATAGTTCAAAAAATTGTCATCTGGTGCGTTCACAGTGGAAAATATTAAAATGGATTATTTGCAAATTCATCCACAGAAATGGGGCCAAGCATCTGTAAAGAAAAAGTAGGCTCAAATTCCAACCTGAGTAACTTCATTCCTTTCTTTGTAACAGAACATGGATCCGTAAAGAAAAATCATGAAAATCCATTTCCAAAAAGTTCTAAAAAATATGGACTCTTTGCCCAGAGCACAATCACAGTTTTGTATTACCCAGCATGCTATTCAGTGAAATAAAATTGGTTTACATTACTAAACCTGAAATGGACAGTGATTGTCCAGATGAGACTACCCTAGAACACAAGGTCATGAGCAGACCACCGGTAACAGGTTCCAAGGAGCATAGAGGAAGATCACAATGTCACAACTGGTGGTTTCAGTTACCCAAAGGAGGTGCTTCCATCTGAGGGGCGCACCCAGGCCAGATATGGGCTGTACTCTATACAATAAATCTGACAGTGTACAACCTTTGGACAAAGCTGTGAACGACTCACCATAGCCTAAAGACGGAACATTCCACCGTCAGACAGGTGCAACTCTTCCTCAAAATGTCCAAACCCTTAGAAAACGCTAAATCTCAGAGCGATGCTCAAAGAAATAGTGAATGTGGCCTTGTCCATTGCAAAAAGCTTCTATTTTTATGTTCCAATTGTTGAAGCTTTGTTCACTTGGTCCGTATTCACTAACAATAGGACTTAAGAATATGGAAAAACATTTATTTGTTGATGGTTTCTTGAACAGATAAATATAACTGAAACCAGGGAGCAGAGAAATGCAAGAAAAGCAGCTACCTACACAAAGCCAATGGAAGAGTGGCGCCAGGAGGCAGTACGGCTGCATTATAATGGCTTAGTAATTACAAAGTTGGAGGTTACCCTGTATTTCACAGTAGCCAAGAGAAGTATCCTGCCTACCTGAGAATATATTGCTGGCTGGAAGAGTATATGTAGTAACACGAAGCACTAACAGTTCTCTTAGGTCACACTTGCTAACTATTGTACTGAAATATAAAAATCGGACATCTAGTAGGACCCATGGATGAGCAGTATTAGAATCTACAATTTAGAAAAGAAGAACTTTGGCCAAATTAATCTCCATCCAATGTGCGTGTGCCGAGGTCACATTAATATCACTGAAATATACAGCAAAACCAAGAGGTTAACAAAGGACAAGCAACATGTTTACAAAGGTGAATATTACGTGGTCACCCATTTGTGGTATACTCCAAGCACAATGTAAGGTTACAAACATTTAGTATTTTACATTTTCTACAGTACACAAAATACATTTTCTCTTTAACAAATCATACAAGTTATTTCTTTACACGTCTTACTTCTCTAAGATCTGCTACTTTATTAGAAAGCCTGAGGAGGTTAAACTTCTGGGAAGTACAACAATTTCACTTGTATAGAAATATCCTTGCTCCGGCATCTTTTGGTTTTCTCCTGTTTTTGCAAAAGGAATCCAATGAAAGCATTAGTTGGAGACATCAGCAGGCTACAAGCAGATCACATGAAAAATCTGTTCAATAAATATAAAATATTATGTTTCAGGTCAGTTACATCATATTGCAGATGGGTAGACTTACCCCATAAATATATTACAATACAAGGAACCAAGGTGGGAATTCTCTTATATTATTTCGGGCTAGCAGAGAATGATGTTATCATGCCAGCTCCCATGATGCATTTGTAAAACCAAAGCACCTAAAAACGGTGCAGAGCGTGGCTTTCTTTACACGTTCCGTGGATGTGGCAACACTTTTAGGCTCAACTTAAACATTGCATGGAAACGAACATTGGCAAGGGAATGCAACGGAGCATTGGTCTCCTAAACATGGGTCAAACCTACAGGAAATCCAGGGCCCTATTATAACTCAGGATTGGCCTGAAAGTTTCAGAGGGTGAAAACTGAAGTTAAATACGACATAAAATAATGAAGCCATAGTAACATTGGAAGTCTTCAGAGGTAATTATCACCAAATCGGCAAAAACAGGGTGAATCTAGACAGACTTGGAAATGATAGTCTACTAAAGAGTAAGAACAGACACAATGTGTTATCAAGCAACTCCACCGGAGGACCTACTCCAGAATAGCTTCAAGAGAATGTTGGACTACCAGATTTGGCCTTTCCATAAAAACATGTATTTTGTGCCTCTTGGTTTGGGTTGGGATAATGTAGGAAAGGTGAAATACTAATATAATGGAGAGGCATTAGCATGCACTAACCCTATATGCCTCTCAACACAAACAATGACTTCCGGTCCTTTGTGGTGGGCAACTAACATATAAAGGATGCTCACAGCTAAATGTGACTACAATACATAGAATATAACCTTAAAATAATACATCTCTTTCATTATTTTGGTAAGAAAGAATCACATGAGATGTTCATACTTAGTAAAGTTTGAGGAAAAAAATTATAATAATTTCATGGGAGACTTTCAGGTCAAGTTGTGCAACAGGACTGGCTCCATGCATCAAGATAACTCAACCCTGTAACATCTAGACATCCAGTACAATAAATTATATATAATACTATAGTGCCTCCAGATACTCTTTTGCATTCAGTGTGCATGCTCCGTTCTAGATATGGATTGTCTAAATATTCTGTATGGGAACCAGAGAAGACCCTCAATGTCTGTGCCTCTCGGCTTACAGGAAATGGAATGTGGTTACTGAAAAAAAAAAATTTGAGCTCAACAAATAAGATTATAACTATTGTAAGAGTGAAAACTAGTGTTAAGAGGATTGTGCCTCTTTATATATCAAATTCCATCTAAACGCAAGGTCATTTTAGAGAAGAAGTAACTGTTCTAGAACATAATTTTGCCAGTCACTGCTCTGAGGAGAGCAAGTGATCATTTTTCTCTAAACTTGATCATTTGCATTAGTTTTTTTTATGTTCCTCACCAGCAGACATTGCAGAGTAGCAATAAAAGGCAAGTCTTATAACTTTTACACATATATTTTTTAACTTCTTACATGCAATAACTTGAGTTTAGCTGGAACTTCCCTGTTAATACACTGAAAGGAGCTTTCACTAGCTGCAAAGCCTGGCGACATGCTGGGGTGCCCTTCAGCGGAGGAAAAGCTAGGGGTGCCCTTCAGCGGCGGAAAAGCTGGGGGTGCCCTTCAGCGGAGGAAAAGCTGGGGGTGCCCTTCAGCGGAGGAAAAGCTGGGGGTGCCCTTCAGCGGAGGAAAAGCTGGGGGTGCCCTTCAGCGGAGGAAAAGCTAGGGGTGCCCTTCAGCGGAGGAAAAGCTAGGGGTGCCCTTCAGCGGAGGAAAAGCTAGGGGTGCCCTTCAGCGGAGGAAAAGCTAGGGGTGCCCTTCAGCGGAGGAAAAGCTAGGGGTGCCCTTCAGCGGAGGAAAAGCTAGGGGTGCCCTTCAGCGGAGGAAAAGCTAGGGGTGCCCTTCAGCGGAGGAAAAGCTAGGGGTGCCCTTCAGCGGAGGAAAAGCTAGGGGTGCCCTTCAGCGGAGGAAAAGCTAGGGGTGCCCTTCAGCGGAGGAAAAGCTAGGGGTGCCCTTCAGCGGAGGAAAAGCTAGGGGTGCCCTTCAGCGGAGGAAAAGCTAGGGGTGCCCTTCAGCGGAGGAAAAGCTAGGGGTGCCCTTCAGCGGAGGAAAAGCTGGGGGTGCCCTTCAGCGGAGGAAAAGCTGGGGGTGCCCTTCAGCGGAGGAAAAGCTGGGGGTGCCCTTCAGCGGAGGAAAAGCTGGGGGTGCCCTTCAGCGGAGGAAAAGCTAGGGGTGCCCTTCAGCGGAGGAAAAGCTAGGGGTGCCCTTCAGCGGAGGAAAAGCTAGGGGTGCCCTTCAGCGGAGGAAAAGCTAGGGGTGCCCTTCAGCGGAGGAAAAGCTAGGGGTGCCCTTCAGCGGAGGAAAAGCTAGGGGTGCCCTTCAGCGGAGGAAAAGCTAGGGGTGCCCTTCAGCGGAGGAAAAGCTAGGGGTGCCCTTCAGCGGAGGAAAAGCTAGGGGTGCCCTTCAGCGGAGGAAAAGCTGGGGGTGCCCTTCAATGGAGGAGAAGCTGGGGGTGCCCTTCAATGGAGGAGAAGCTGGGTTAAATGTATCGCAGGGTGTAGGTCACAACAGTAGCACAGACAGTGCCGTCGCATATTAACCAAATCCTATAGGGCACCAAAACTGGTTTTGTCACGTTAACCCTTCTGTGCTACAAAATAATGTAACAGAATTGCAGGTGAATAAAATAATGACTTTGCATCTGAATAAAAAAAAACTAGTTGTACGCAGAGGTGGACGCGCGCGGATCTTTTACCGTGTTCATTGCATGCGGAGCTACTTAATATAGAACAAAAAATTCCCAGGTTATAAAGAGAATTTCTGGAATTGATCACCCACAAGCTCCTTTTTGCAATGTTAATATATGAGAGCTCTTCATCAAACACCTCAAGCATCTTAGCGTGTAACATTAAATGAGCAGTATCCATATTCCTTTTAACCATTTGGCTCATTGTTGGGTGCGTTCTGGTAGCAAAGGATTTTAATATACCAGGAAATTGAATATAGAGACAGTAGAGTGAAATAAAATGATTGGGTACTGAGTGTTTTTAAGTCTACTAGTTCATTACATTGAGTGATAACATGAATGGCAGTAATTAGGGTGCTGTTAAACCCTTGAAGTCTTTCACACACCCCAAGGAAAGGTCTTCGTAGTGCAAATCCGCCACAAGGTGAGGCAGTAAACATTGCCACATTGGTAATCCTGAATAACTGGAGGAGGGGGAGGTGCGTGGAGCCAGGGAGGTCAGAGGTCGCATCTCTTCAATGTATCACTTGTTTGGTTGGGACCAGAGTGGGAATGTTGGGAGTTGACTTGCGGTGGCCGCGTCTGCTCGTCTCAGTACAGCCGCTTCTCGTAACTGAAAAAAAAAAGGAGGATTAGTGTGAAAAACAAACAGCACAAGACTGCTTAAATTCTGCTTCACACATTCAGATTGTGGGCTTTCATATTTTGCCTGATTTAACTTTAAAGGACCACTGCAGGGCCTGTACAATAGGGCGTCATTTGTTTGTTCAGTTATAGATTAGCAATACAATTAATATTTGAATTAAATGAACCTAAAGGGCCACTATGTGCACTACCTGGTGTGAAAGAGCCTTAGACGGTATGGTAAAATAAAATAAAAAATGTTTTCTTTACACTAAACAACTAAAAAAATATTAAGTTGTAAATCTCTGTTTACATACAGTCTATTCTGCCCACTGGCTGTTCCATGACTCCATTGGGGGGGGGGGGGGTGAGGCTCTATGGGGGAAGAATGAGATTGATAGTACAGCATCCCAGTGGACTCAGAAGTGCTACGGGTTAACTGGTCAGTGCAGTGTAACCTGTTTTAGACAAGTACCAGTATTCCATGCCTGCACAGATAGATGTGGTAAGGGTTACATTTTTGTTTGTTGGGATCACTGCACATAGCGATAACCCAGCCCTCGCCCGCTCTCCCTGGGCTGGTCTGCATAGCGCAAATTCTAGAGAGGCGAGTGTGTAGAAACCTGAATTTCCTACCGTTAAGTAAAAATAAACCCATTACAAGGTATGTTCCCTTCAAACTGGAAATATATGCAAGCTGACAAAAACCTTAGCATTGACTTGAATAGGGGGAACACATACCTGCAACCCTATTGGCTGCAGTAACAGAGCAGGCTGTGGGACGTATTTCAAACATACATAGAATTTATTTTATTGGATTTCTCAGTTGAAAATGCATGCGTTGCAAAAATATGTCTAAAAAAAAAAAAAAAAATCGGCAAAGTTTCAAGATAAGTCAGTTCAGTCCCTGGCAGTGTAAGAAGTCAGCCACCTGCTGAGGATGCTGTGACGCTTTATAGATACATCAATAACTACTATGAAACGCACAAGATGGTGGATGGAACAAATAAGTAAAATCTTTGTAGTATAACTCAGATTTATTTTTCACGTTCACTATAATGTAGTGATTTAAGGAATTATTCAACCCTTGAAATGCTCGCGTTTGGCTGGTACCTGATCATATTTTAAATGAATCTGCAGTAAATAGTACTTTTGTGTTCCCATTTGAATGTCTAAAAATAAAAGTATTTCCTGCTCAGAATACCCAGAAATACAGTTATTGAACTGCACTCTGGAAAACTGGGCAGGGACATGCAAATTAGTACACAAGGCATTTCCACTCTTTAATCCAAATTCCACTTTACATATGGCTCGTAACATATGCCTGCTGTTATAACACCGCTTTGAATCATAGCATAGGATGGATTGTGCACGTGTAAGGAGACAGCACTGTTTTGGTCTTGTATGGGGCTCATGAGGTCCATTAGATAGAAACCATGACTAATCTGCATAATACTCTAATTGACTCGTCACACTGATTGGACCACTTTTGCTCAGGTATGTAAATTCTTAAAGGGACAAGGACGCAGTTTTTCATGCATTAAACATTTGCAACACCGCGTTTCTCATGAAGTAAAACCTGTTAAACAGGAGGTGCAGAGTATACATATATTTGTAGATTGCATCAGCAGACAAGTATGACGCATCTATATTGCTGCTCACTGGAAGTTTCCAGTACAGTTAAATATTTGAATCAGTTTTTATGCAATACGGAAAAAAAACACAAAAAACAAAAACACACTGATACATGATTAAATACCCTTGTTCAGATGCAAACAAAAACATCCTTTCAATGTCACTTTAACCCTTAGGCTTTTTGTGTTTCATAGTGCACTTCTTGCATCCTACATCTCTACGCGGCGCAGACGCTACGGAGTGAACTAGAACTTAATGTTATAAGAGAAACCTCCGATGTATTGGATTCTAACACTAGCGCACCTCAGGCTGATTCAAGATTACCACCTATGGCCCACACGGTGGTGAGGTTTATGTTGTAGGTATTACAAGCAAAGGTTTTAATATCACCCCTTACTGAAGCCACTCAACGGTGAGGTTCACAAAATGTCCGTCAGCATGAATATGGCGCTCATTTAATCGTCCTCATAATAGAAAGTGTGACCATAATAGGCGTTTTTCTAATCCACTTTATTCAGAAATCAATTTTTTTTCCTTGTATACATATACAGTATTTATAATTGTTTTTAAATATTCCATGTATGACTAAAGATACTTCATTGTATCCATACAAATGGATTGAAATAAAATATAAAATATTTAATTGAATCAAGAGTATGTGTAAGATTATATAATCTAAAAAGCACCACCAACCAGGAACGCTGGTCCATCAACTACAATCGCGGTCTAGACACGCGGGACTAACAATAACAAGAACTCCACATACAACGCCTTATAATACCTCATACCTAGAGCAAGGTGAGAACCATGTATATACGTGTGTGGTGCTTGTCCCCTAATAACCAAGATATCTACACCAGGAGCTTTTTGCGCCGTCTCCCCTTTCCCTCTTATTTACAAACTAGCGACTTGCCCGTCAAAAATGACGGGGCAATAAAACTGTACGGCAGGTAATGGTGTTTGTCATTAATTTTTTTGGTGGTCTGAGATCCTTCGGCGCTCCTTGCGAGCCTCTTGGTTGTTGTTAAACCAGATAAATCACAGATAACATTTCTGAATAAGATAAACCTCCCCAAGATCACAGAAAACCAACTAATACAATTAGAGAAAGAAATAACAGAGGCAATTCATGACTGCATATCAAAACTTAAAATTGGTAAAGCTGCAGGGCCTGACGGCTTTTCGAATTTTTACTACAACATTCTTGAAAAATAAATGAAAAAATATTTAAAATTAATTGCGAGCCTCTTGGTTGGTGTATTTTTTGTTATCAGCGGCGCTTTTGCTGGCATTGTAAGGTCCGCGCTGATCTCCTTTTTGCGCTTATTGCAAGGCTGTCCTCTGGTGCAGTTTGTGTGCTAGGAGCAGCATTGGCGCTCGTTGTGAGGCGCACGGTGAATGGCTTTTGTGTTTATTGCTATAGTGTTTTTTTTTGTGTATATGTAGTTTTGTATGCTAATTAAATAATTAATTTAATAAACTTTACCTATTTGTAAGTAATATATGCAGGAAGCATTGTGCTGAAGAGCTGACAATCTGTTTTCATGTTCCTGCAGCATACAATGTAGATTTACAGTGTTGTGGAGCTGAGGTGTAAGTGTCAGCAATGTGTGCAGTGTGTAGTGTAAATAGGCTGCATGCGCGAGGGGAAGCCATTCGTGTAGCTGTGTACTTCCGCATTCTGTAAGTTAGTGTTGTAAAATGGCGGCGAATGTGGATGTGGTACGCGGGTGTGGATGATTTAGCGTCCTTCAGCTCATTGCAGTAGACGTTGGAGCCTCCACCTTCTGCAAATGCGGCACCTCGCGATTTGCGTCCCAAACTGCGTTCCTCGCTTTGCGAGGGCCGCAGTTCTTGCGAGCTCACGAAAGCATGATGACGTTTCGTAGTTTGACAACTATTATGTGATGTATCCAGTCAAGTATTAGGAAGTGGACCAAGGGAAACCGTAACAAGAGCACATTGTGAGTGGGCATGTTCTCATGACCCCCAACGTATAAAGCCCTCAATAACAGTGCACCCCCTTATATCTCCGCTCTCGTCTCCAAATACTCCCCCAACAGACCTCTTCACTCTAATGACCTTCTTCTCTCCACCTCTCTTAACTCCTCTCACTCCACCTTACAAGGACTTCTCGTGCTGCCTTTATTCAATAGAACTCCTTGCCTCACTCCAATAGACTCCGCCTGCCTCAAAATCTCACTAAAAACTATCTGTATAAAGAAGCTCATGCCCTTCAGCCTTAATATACACTCTACATGTAATATCACCGACACCCACAATGTACACACCCACAATTTATATATATATATATATATATATATATATATATATATATATATATATATATATATATATATATAATAATATTAATAACATAAAACGGATAGTTAAAATGAACTACCTACTCATAAAAAGGTCCACAACACAGGCTGAGATCCCGCTCCATGCTAATGATAGCCAGTAAGCTTGAAACAGCTGTGCATGGATTGGATACTCAGCTTGTGTTTATTCCAACCTCAGCTTTGCATTAAAGCTGTGTAATACAGCATGCATAAGCTTAAAGGAAGCCATGTTTGATAATGGCTACGGAATGAAGAGCGAGGCATTTGTGGCCACATTTGCATGTCCCAGCTCAGCTTCCCAGAATGCAGTGTAATAATGTTTTTTCTCGGAACTCTGAGCTGGAAGCAGGTTTTTTAACTTGCTTTAGACATTCAGATGTGAACACATGTACTTTTTATTTAATATATATATATAATAAATAAATTAATTAAAAGAGCAGTAGAGAGGCTCGCAATGAGCGCCAAACAGGATGAGCACCAATCACGCTCAGCTCACAATGAGCGCCAAGGGTGCTCAGAGAAGCAAAAGTACACAAGGGGAAAGGCTCGCAATGAGCGCCGAAGGTGCTCACAGGACTAAAGCCTTACATTATGTGGCAAACAGAATTACCTGCCTTACAATTTTATTGCCGTAATTTTTTGACGGGCAAGTTGCTAGCATTATATAATAAGACTAGCGACTTGCCCGTCAAAAAATGACGGCAATAAAATTGTAAGGCTGGGAATGCTGTTTGATACACAATGTAAACCGTTTTATACTGTGAGTACCTTCGGCACTCATTGCAAGGTTTGTGCTGAGCGCCTTTGGCGGTTATCGCATACCTTGCAATGTGTGCCTTTGGCACTCATTGCGAGCCTCTCCTGTCGTGTACTTTTTGTCCTCTGAGCACCGTCATGAGTCATGATAAAGAGAGATATATATTTCTATGTATTTGTAGTTAAGTAATAATTAATGATTTATTCAATAAATTAATATACCTTAATTATTTATAATTTATATATGCAGCGAGCATTAGGCTGAAGAGCTAACAATCTGTTTGTATTTTGCGTCTGCATACAATATACATTGTGAGTGTTAGTGCCCTGCTTATAAAGTGTAATGAATGTTCCAAGTGCGCATTGTAAATAGGCTGCGTGCGCGAGGTAAAGCCGTTGGTTTATTGTGTAAAGCGGCATTGTATAGTCGTAACGTTATTAATGTGGTACGCATCTTGTTAGCATTTTGCGGCTTTTGTAATAGTGCATTTTGTATGTGGTTGTTAGATGTGTAAAGTGCTACGCGTTTAGCAGTGTTCTGCGCGGTCTGTGGTCGTGTAGCCTCGGTTTCATTTTTTCGGCGGCCATATTTTTCCTAGCTTAGGCGATTTATAAGTGCCGAAAATCGTCTAAATCGAGCTAAAATTTGCGTTCCACCTCACTCCCAGACGTCCCGGCTGTTGCCCCGTGCTGTCTGATGTTTTTGTAATTTTTGGGGGGTGTATTTCGTGTGTTTTTATAGTTTTTTTTGTTTTCGTTGTTCGGCTGGTAATCTCGTAATTTTTAGCGTCTCGTATCTTTTGTTTCGAAGTCCCGCGTTTGTCAACCGCTTGCACACCAAGGCGATCCAGCGTCTAGGAAGTGTTTTTAGGCTAAGTCCTGTGTGTTTCATTGTCTTTTCGTATTTGTGCTGATAGTTGTAGTGCGTTAAAGTGGCTTACTGGCTCGCCTCGCTATGCGAGGCTCGCAGGTGATGAGCGCCTTTGGCGCTCATCGCTCATGTGCTACGCATTAACGGGGCTAAGGCTAAGTGCTACGCGTTAACTTCGTACGCACCACGCAAATCGTGACAACGTCTCTTAGTTAGACAATTATAATATGTGAGGCAGAGAATTCACTTCTGAGCAGCTCAGACCCACGTCACAGGGAAGAGCGACTAAACCACACCGAGCAGAACTGGTTACATACTATTCCACCGATTAGTTGCTCAGTATTGGCAATAGGCCCCTTCTGGATCTCTACTTTATTGTGGTGAAGGGGCTTGTGTACCTCAATGAAGCTGTGAGCTAAATCATGCAGGGAGCCCCAAGATGGGCAGGTCATAGCAGAGTGGTCAGACAAATTCGAGTTCACTGGAGAAGGAATTGGCAATCCGCTCCAGTATCTTTGCCGAGATAAACTTATGGATAAGAATGGCCAGAAACATAATAAAATAAATGTCTGGCATGCTTAGGTCCATAGGGTCATGGAGAGTCGGACATAACTGAACGACTAAACAACAAATGGCAATGGGAGATAATCAAACTCAATAACAGCAGGCTGAAACATTGTATTAGTCCTTTTAGTTACCCTGTTTGGAGACTGGATAAGAGATAACTTATATGAATCTCGAGAACACCCTCTGTGATTATAAATGGAGATAAATCATTATCTCAGGTGTAAAAGAAGAGCAGGTCAGAAGATTATAATCCTACATTGGAGTCCTAATGACGAGCATTCATATGCAATAATGATTAGAGTACAAACCATCCAACAGAGAACGCCGAGGGAACAAGAGAGGAAAACAATATATTTTATTGCATTCGACTGTAAAAGCCAATTATTGTCCAACAAAAATGCATCACTATGTACTGTAATACTCTTATTTCGTATCTATACCTTTACTAATGTGATTAGAAAGATGTGTGTGATATATATTTATGGATAAACCTTCATCTAAGCTATTAACACCATAAAGATCAACAATATGAGATTTAACCCTATATTTGCCTATTCTGCAAAGTCAGCCAGTTAATGTAGCCATGACATATGGAACCCAACATAAGCAATTGTTTTTTTTGGTTTTTATAAATAATAGTGACTGAAGACAACTTATCTTGCTTTTACATCCATAGCAAATGTGAACTTTAAATAAAAATATCAATGTTATCAATAATAATAACGATATTATTGTTATTATTGATACATTTATATTGTGCTTTTCTCCCAGAAGTGACCCATTTTTCCTCTATCTTTGCTCCGTCTGTGTAGTACTACCCTCCACCCTTGTTCAAGTTCTTGGAACTGGAATAAACATTTAATTATTGTGTAATTGTTGCCCTCATTCAATGGAGTTGTCTTGATGTGCGATGGCTGCATGTTTTTATCACTTCAGCATATAAAATAAAAATGTTTTTTGGTTACTTACATGGAAGAAATGTATAGCTAGGATGGACGCATGGGCAAAAGAAAAAGACAGGATTAATATGTGCCTGGGTTCAGATGAGTGGTTCTCCCACCACCAAACAACGTGCACACAAATACATATATGCTCCACACAGTCACAATATTTGGAGCTTTAGGAATGAGCTTTTATGCAGATTCCAGAGCTCTAGAATTGTGTGGTCTATGCCAGTAGGATTCCAGAGAATTATAATTCACAAGGTGCAAATGAGTCCGACATTACAATACATAAAGGAGCCGGGTTATTGGCATAGCAACATAAACATTGAAAAAATAAATTAATTAATTAATTACCGTATATACTTGAGTATAAGCAGAGTTTTTCAGCGCTTTTTTTAAGGCTAAAAGGGGCCCCCTCGGCTTATACTCGGCACCCGGTATATGCTAATGACGTGATGTCACGTCACATGAGCGCCACGTCAAGACCCGGAAGGAGCGGAGGCCGGAGCAAGAGCTTCAGATGCAGGTGAGGGAAAAGGGAGAGGGGGGGGAGGAGGAAGGGAGGGAGGAGGAGGAGGAGGAAGGGAGGGAGGAGGAGGAAGGGAGGGAGGAGGAGGAAGGGAGGGAGGAGGAGGAAGGGAGGGAGGAGGAGGAGGAAGGGAGGGAGGGAGGAGGAAGGAGGAAGGGAGGGAGGAGGAAGGGAGGGAGGAGGAAGGGAGGGAGGAGGAAGGGAGGGAGGAGGAAGGGAGGGAGGAGGAAGGGAGGGAGGAGGAGGAGGAGGAGGAGGAAGGGAGGAGGAGGAGGAGGAGGAGGAGGAGGAAGGGAGGGAGGAGGAGGAGGAAGAGGGGGAGGAGGAGGAAGAGGGGGAGGAGGAGGAAGAGGGGGAGGAGGAGGAAGAGGGGGAGGAGGAAGAGGGGGAGGAGGAAGAGGGGGAGGAGGAAGAGGGGGAGGAGGAAGAGGGGGAGGAGGAAGAGGGGGAGGAGGAAGAGGGGGAGGAGGAGGAAGAGGAGGAAGAGGGGGAGGAGGAGGAGGAAGAGGGGGAGGAGGAGGAAGAGGGGGAGGAGGAGGAGGAGGAAGAGGGGGAGGAGGAGGAGGAGGAGGAGGAAGAGGGGGAGGAGGAGGAGGAAGAGGGGGAGGAGGAGGAAGAGGAGGAGGAGGAGGAGGAAGAGGGGGAGGAGGAGGAGGGGGAGGAGGAGGAGGAGGAGGAGGAAGAGGAGGAGGAAGAGGAGGAGGAGGAGGAAGAGGGGGAGGAGGAGGAAGAGGGGGAGGAGGAGGAAGAGGGGGAGGAGGAGGAGGAGGGAGGTTGAGGAGGAGGAGGAGGAGGGAGGTTGAGGAGGAGGAGGAGGAGGGAGGTTGAGGAGGAGGAGGAGGAGGGAGGTTGAGGAGGAGGAGGAGGAGGGAGGTTGAGGAGGAGGAGGAGGAGGGAGGTTGAGGAGGAGGAGGAGGAGGGAGGTTGAGGAGGAGGAGGAGGAGGAGGGAGGTTGAGGAGGAGGAGGAGGAGGGAGGTTGAGGAGGAGGAGGAGGAGGGAGGTTGAGGAGGAGGGAGGTTGAGGAGGAGGAGGGAGGTTGAGGAGGAGGGAGGTTGAGGAGGAGGAGGAGGGAGGTTGAGGAGGAGGGAGGTTGAGGAGGAGGAGGAGGAGGGAGGTTGAGGAGGAGGGAGGTTGAGGAGGAGGAGGAGGAGGGAGGTTGAGGAGGAGGAGGAGGAGGAGGGAGGTTGAGGAGGAGGAGGAGGGAGGTTGAGGAGGAGGAGGAGGGAGGTTGAGGAGGAGGGAGGTTGAGGAGGAGGAGGAGGGAGGTTGAGGAGGAGGGAGGTTGAGGAGGAGGAGGAGGGAGGTTGAGGAGGAGGAGGAGGGAGGTTGAGGAGGAGTGGGGGGGGGTTGAGGAGGAGTGGGGGGTTGAGGAGGAGTGGGGGGTTGAGGAGGAGTGGGGGGTTGAGGAGGAGTGGGGGGTTGAGGAGGAGTGGGGGGGTTGAGGAGGAGTGGGGGGTTGAGGAGGAGTGGGGGGTTGAGAATGAGGAGGGGGGAAGAGACACAGTGAAGGGAGGGGGGAGAGACACAGGGAAGGGAGGAGGGAGAGACACAGGGAAGGGAGAGGGGAGAAGAGACACGGGAGAGAGAGGGGGACACGGAGGGCAGCACATTTCCCACCCTCGGCTTATACTCGAGTCACTCACTTTACCCAGTATTTTGTGGTAAAATAGGTGCCTCGGCTTATACTCGAGTATATACAGTAATAAAAAAAGAAAAAAAAAGAATGAATGAGCATGAATGATGAACTAACAATTGTATTACAAACAATACTATAAGACGGACCACCCAGCTAGGACAGGTTGATAAGATTGAGCACTAATGGATATGAGGGACAAAGACCTTCATGATGGGACATGATATAACAGATATGGAGCAGTACAGCAATTGATATCTCGTCTCAAAGGGAAGCCATGACACTATGGCTCGCTTGTCAACTGTTATTTATTTGTTACGAACATTGTGTACATGAAAAAGCTAATTGAGACACTATGATAAAGGATGTTGTACAGTTACCCTCTTGGGTTATTTGTCACCAACTGCTGTGTTGCTTGGGGTCTGCAGGATTACGGCTTTAAAATATCTTACAAGTCATAAGGTATGTTCCTAGACCCATGTAAGAGACATGATGAGCTCCTCTTAAGAAGTCAGGATCTTCCTGTCAAACAGGCAACGTAATGTAGAAGTAGCTGTTAATCAACTAAACAACAACATATTCAGCATCATCTCTAAGGGTCAGTTAGATCTGTCTTTGGTGCCAAGCTTTATGCAGGGTGCACCCAACTCAAGACAAAAACTTTTCTTGGGCAATACACGTGGAAAAAAATGTTTAAAACTAAACAATATAAATAATATGTATGTTAAAGTGTACATTATCATCTATGGACCACACCTCTCCGGATTAATCAGAATTTTTAGTTCCTATAGGATTTCTTTGCTAAAATTTAGCAGAACCTTGGCAGTAATATGTAGCTTCTGGTTTGTGTAGGAAATCATTACGTTAACTAGTAATGTCTGGCCAACACGTCATAAAAAGATAAATAGCATATTTAGAAAGTTTTTCCTAACATACTTGTTTAAGATGTGTGCTAATAAATGAGTCGCACCATATAAATTAACGCAACCCTACCCACCTCCCTTTCATCTATTCCATAATCACCCATCAATGTCTTTATGGCTGCACTGGTGGTATAACATGGTGGTCAGCTCTTCCCATCAAACCAAATTGAACGGGTTTGAAAGTTCAATTCCCTCCCACCTCAGTCTTTGATGCGATCCTTAAAATGATAAAACATGACTCTTGGGATAGAAAAGGTTAATTGCTTTTCATCTCCTTATGATCTGTCTTCCGGTGTATATTGTTTTTCAGAGCCCCTAGCTTTATTTTAGGATAAAGAGAGGCAAAGATTCCTATAGCATCACGAATAAGTACTTCCAAGGATAAAGGAACAAATGTGCGCTTTCCTATAGCCTTGACCTATATATTTAAACATGTGCTCCACACATGGTATAATATGGAAGTAAAAGTCAATGTGACATGAACTTTCTTCTCAAGTTTCTGCCATTACATTGATATCTCGCTTCAACAACTGCAACACCAAGAATTAAACAACTACTTAAACCAGGCGTATCCATGTCAGATGCTTGATGACCATGTCAAGAAAGATTATTAAGATATACTTTTTGTGTGAGAACCAGAGAGTAAATCAAAATGATTTAGCTGCTAAAAGTACAATGCTATTTGGCTTTCTAAACCTGGATCTTGATAATTAAGGGGAGTTTTCCCAGCTTTGGATGGATATTAAACTCCAAAAGTTTTGATGGAGCACAAAGATCTCACAACCATCCCCAAGAAACACAAACATAATGCACAGGTCCCTTTACAAAGATCCAAATGAACAGATATAGCAGAAAGTTATCACACGCCTACGGCTGAGAGTCCGTGGGTAGGTGCAGATTTTAAGTACTTAAAACAATCTAAGTGTGCCTCAAAGATCATGTAGCGCTAGCGCAGCAGCACATGAATATAATAATAATAATAATAATAATAATAATAATAATAATAATAATTAGCTAAAATGTATAACTAACAGTGAATGGATGTTTTTTGGCCAAAGCTAGGTTGCACAAATAACCAAGCTGAAGAACTTGCATACTTTACTTAAACTATATTGGGATGAAAATATTTATTTCCTTGTCCTAAGACCGGTTGATGAAGACGACCATAAAGATTAAAAAAGGAAGTTATTTTTCTGAAGTGTTTTTATAAGATTAGGCATGAGACATTAAATAAGATTGGCTTAGCATCATCTCCAAAAAGGTTAAAAATGTATTTTGTAATCCTTCTGAAGACCAAGTTTACAATGTCAGGACATTAGGGTGTATCGTGTGAGGTCACAGGACCAGTCGAGGTATGTAGCTCTAGAAATACTTTCCTCCCTATGGACTATTTGACATGGAAAACTTGTCTGACGGACATACTGATAACATTTCCACAGTATTAAGTATTTTAACCTTTGCACAATATCTTTATCAATGCAAACGGAAATGTTTCTTTTATTTAATATGACTTTGTAAGGGTTCCATTGGTGAAACAAAAGTGGACATCCTTGAATGCTATCATTTGATATTAGAAACGAGGAAGAAAGAAGTCCATTAACTGTAACTGTTTGATATAACTCAATATACTGAAGCAGGGCTTGACAAACCCAAGCAGACAGGGGGTCAGAGAACCAAAAATATCACTTCTGACTCCTTTTTGTTGTGCTACATCTAGCTCACAAATTTGTTATAAAATATACCAAAACTGGATTTAAGGGATAAATATTAGAGACTGACTTATTAATAAACCAATTTCCTGTTATAAATGTAATATATAAATTGATTTGGACTGATTAGTGATCTTTCCCTTTAGGACTGCGCCAGCAGTGGCAGCAGCAGTTGCAGCAAGGCGCTGCCAATATTTTGGAGGAGTTGTAACCATAGAAGGCTACCCTAACTCTTAAACTCACCCTATGATCTAGGCACAGCTGGCAGTGTGGTGGCGAATTAAAAAAATTAAAAAGACTCTGATTAATCCAATCAAGCCCAGTATGTCAACATATCTAGCTAAATGAATTAAAGACCTACAGAAATATTTGTGAAAGGAAGTGGTTGCCATATTAGTTGGTGGCATCTCATCACCATCCCCTTAATTTGTTACAATTGCTAAGATGATCCAAAGTTTTGACTTAAGAACCCCTCTAAATGTAAAGCTTTTTTTTTCTTCTTCAATGTTTTAACTAGGTTTACTTACTTAATTTTTTCCTTCTCATTATAAACAGACATAAAATGTACATTTCACTTACTTCTAAGAAGACCACATGGTAACTGCACCCCTTCTTTCTGTATGCTCTCAAGAGTGCTGCCATTTTTCACATCTGTGACCTAAGGTCACACCCAATTGCCCAGAGACACCCTTTAAGTAATGCAATTGTGTTGGAGAAGAATTTTTATTTTCTTTCAGCAGAATTTGCAATTTAAAGGCATATCTAAGTGAACTGGATTATGAATGCATCTGATAAAGGAGAATTATTAGTGTATGCAAACTTGTTTTGCATGGGAAAAAAAATCCCAGAACAAACATTTAAACACTTACATTGAAGTCAGCAAAATATCTTGTAATTTTGACAGTTTCAAATTAGGGTTAACACCCTCCAAACAGAATAAATTACCATCAAATTTAAAAACGATTTGTTTTGGCCAATCAGGTTAGCTGAAACATTTGATTAATACAATGGGGTTCCTGTTTGTGCTGTAAAGCAGCCTGGGATATGTAGTGTATCACTGATATGTGCTATGTATTGCTGCTGACAGAGACAGGAAGCTGCAAGGAGATTGCCTAAGCAAGCAACAGCAGGTAAATAGTACGTTAATATTGCTCCCCTGATGCTGCATGGTGATTGGGGGATCAGATGCCTGTGTAGACAACCCCTTGATGTGTCAACATAATCATTAGAGGGATTAGAAGATCTTGATAAAAATAAAATATACACATAAGCTGCTTTTTGCCTAAGGATTGCAGAACTGTATTAATCCATGAAACTTTGATATGCCTTTAAGATCTACATTACAAAGTGTGTGCTAACTGCAAGTCAGAGGTATTATTCTGCCTAATACCACTTAGTTAATACACTATTATTGTTTCTCTCTCTGTTTTGCCCAACTTCCATAATAAAGATAAAAAAATAAAATAAAAACAAACACCTCTTGGTGGTTACAAGCAGTTCATATACAAGACATTACACAGATATTGCACCACAGATACTCACGAATGGAGACCGTGAACTCCTCCTTCTACTTGAGCAGACATGGTCCTCTTCTCTAGCTTGAGTTCTCCTGAATACATCATGGAGCTGCAGAAAAGAAAAACAGAACACATTAAAATTGAGGAGCTATGTAGGATTTCTGACGCATTAGTAACATTTCCAATATATTGTGTGTAAATGTGTATTAAACAATAAATACTTCCATACATGACTCTGGTTGTTTCATGAACTATCACCGATCGGTGACAGCAATGATTTAGTGCTTACCGCAGTATTGATAGGCTCTTAGCGCCAATATCTTGACAGCCGTGCTGAATGCCTGCAATCAGGTATGGTACAAACTTATGGATGGAGCCTTTGTCTTGAATAGAACCAGATACACCCTGGGCCACTTTTACTTTATCTCCTTCACTGCAGGAAAAGAGAGAGGGACATTGGTGAACATCTCAAACAGCAGAACAAGGGTAGAGATTTCTCCATTCTCTAGGAACCTTCCCAATGAAAGTCCATGATCCTGGAAAAATGTGTAAGTGGAATAGAATGAAAACCTAAGCTAGAAAACATCACCCTCACTCCAAAAACATATAAAAAAGACTGTGCGGATATTTATACATATAAAACACTTACCAACAGAATGTGAAAGTTAGGATATCAGGTCAGCTGTTTCTTCAAACCTGCTTTGTTAACTTGGAACATTTACATTCTAGTCCCTATCGCTAGTAACTGCAGCTTATACTAATAATATAAGTATATAATAATAATAATAATAATAATAATGCAAGAGTGAACAAATCACTAGAAAAGTACCTGAAATATCTCTTCTGACTGCTGGTATTCTTCTCCATGGCATCCAGGGAGCCCATTCCTCTGTACTTCTTAAGCCTTACCCCATCGGAGAAGAAATATTCACCAGGTGCCTCAGTGGTGGCAGCCAGCAAAGAACCCATCATTACTAAGCATGAAAAGAGCAAATAAACCATTAATAAAGTAAAAGAATAAATACAAATTTTACCAAACAGGATCTGAAAATGGCACTTATAGAACCCGATCATTTATAACAGATTGGAAAAAAAAAAACATATCAAGGATATTGTTAAACAAATTATGTAGGGCTAGTGAATTAGGAAGTGTACCTGTAGAGGCCCCAAGAGCTAAGGCTTTCACCACATGTCCCACCGTCTGGATCCCTCCATCCGCTATGACTGGAACTCCAAACCTTCGAGCATATTCTGCTACTTTGTACACTGCAGTTCCTTGGGGTCGGCCGCAGGCCATTACTATAAACATACATACACAACTCATTAGCAACGTATAATAATTACAATTGTATTTTATTATTAAAAGCAATGGTATGCATATTAGATAGATTCTATTTAGTCTGTGTTTATATAAAAGTGAGCTAAGAGAGGTTGCTCTCAGAGTGGCTTATCATGGCTATAGAACTAACCCATTAAGGTTGGTTTGTTCTCTGATGAGCACCTCTGACTTTGTTGTTTTGTCTATATAAAAAGGGACTCAATTTTTTAATATTATTATTTGTGTTCCTACTAGATCATTTTTGAGAACCACATATTTATTTATTTTTGCTCTTATTGGTGGCCCCCGAAGACCAGCTGGGGCAGGCACTTGTTCTAGGACTTGCTGCTGAATATGCCGTCTCCATTGATTATATATATCTATATATATATTTCCACTCACCTTCCTGTGTAATACAGATGGAGCCACATCCCATCCCGACACGCAGTGCATCTACTCCAGCATCAATCAGATTCTTAGCTTGTGCTGCTGTAACAACTGTAGATCCAAAGAAAAATGGCATGCATGTTATAATCACAAAATGATGCAGGATTGTGGTTCATTGGCAAGTCTAAATACATTTTATATCAGAACTCACCATTCCCACCAACCACTTGCAGGTCTGGGTACTTCTGTTTAATGTAATTAATCATATTTATCTGATAAACTGAATTTCCCTGGGATGAGTCCTGTGAAAACAAAATGGGAAACATTGGATAAGAAACTCCATTTATGTTGGCCTTGAACCTTTTCCTTTACAAATATACGACAGAGTGAACAAAGAACCAAAAACTTATGTAAAGATATTACAATATAATACATAAAAAAAGGACACTGTCACCCAAACAGAGTTTTTTTCATTTTAAAGAGCAAGAAAATCTGGCTATACAAATGTGCAGCTCAATATGCCAATAGATAAATGAATAGATTGTAAGGTTTTAATTAGTTTTTTTATGAGTGCTGCTGGCACTGGGGAGCTACAGGTCATTGAGGGAACCATGAATGCCAACATGTACTGAAGCAGAGCATGATCCCTCCCTTCGGAGACTGGGCCGCAGGGCAGTATCACATATATAGTTGTGAGCATGCGAGTTGTTGCCAACGCATGCGGGCTTGCGCAGCGAGCCGCGGGCCTCAGTTGCTGGCATGGAGCGCCTTTGGCGCTCCTTGCCAGCAACTGAGGACCTCGCAAACTTCACGTTGCAACGCAAATAACATGACACACAAATTACGACACTCGCTAAATTTTAGGAGCAACGCAAACAACATACGACACACGTTCACACACATTACGGCCTCGCAACACTTGCACGCAACTCGCGAACATTACAAAATTCGAAACACAATACATACACACAGCACATACATAAAAAGCTTACCTACAGCAACAGGAAGCATCCAGGACCTCAAAAATGCAACTTACACCTTAATTTCACTCAAAATAAAAGAGTTTAGACACTAAAAAATTTGCTAAGCAACAGAAAAAATGGCCGCCGAACAAAACGAAAACAAGGCTACACACGCAAACACCATACGAGACACGTTACCACACATTACGACCTCGCAAACATCGGACGCAGCACGCCGACATACAAACATTTACAACACAATAAATACACACAACACAAACATAAAAAGCTTACCTACAGCAAGAGGAACCATCCAGCACCTCAAAAAACCAAGTTACACCTTCATTTAAATAAAAATAAAACACTTTAGACACTAATAAAATCGCTAAGCAAGAGAAAAAATGGCCGACGAAAAAAACGAAAACGAGGCTACAGCGCTCTCAACACGGAAAACACCACAACACACTCGCAAAACACCACACGAAACTCGAAAAACAACACGAAGCACCGACTGATAATCCGCGAAGACGCATACCACAGATTACCCGCCATTTTACGCCAATGCGGAAGTACACCACTACGCTAACGGTTTGGTCTCGCGCACGCACACTATTACACTATACACATTCACCACGCTTACACAGCACCTCCACACCACTAATGCTGCAGCAACATCAAAACAGATTGCCAGCTCTTCAACACAATGCTTCAAAATAGGTAAAGTATATTCATTTATTAATGTATTATATATTTTATTATACACCAAACGGCATTACATATTCATTTATTCATGTATTACATCTTTCATTATTATACACCAAACAGCATTAGCTACCTTACAATTTCATTGCCGTCATTTTTTGACGGGCAATTCGCTAGTTCCAACATAATAACGACCCCAAACACACCTCCAAGACGACCACTGCCTGGCTAAAGAAGCTGAAGGTAAAGGTGATGGACTGACCAAGCACGTCACGAGACCTAAACCCTCTTGAGTATATGTGGGGCATCCTCAAACGGAAGGTGTGTGAGAGCAAGGTCTCTAACATCCACCAGCTCCATGATGTCATCATGGAGGAGTGGAAGAGAACTCCAGTGGCAACCTGTGAAGCTCTGCTGATCTCCATGCCCATGAGGGTTAAGGCAGTGCTGGAAAATAATGGTGGCCACACAAAATATTGACACTTTGGGCCCAATTTGGACATTTCCACTTAGCGGTGTACTCATAGTTTAGACATTAATGGCGGTGTGTTGAGTTATTTTGAGGGGACAGCACATTTACACTGTTATACAGGCTGTACACTTACTACTTCACATTGTAGCAGTGTCATTTCTTCAGTGTTATCACGTGAAAAGATATAATAAAAATTTACAAAACTTTATATTATACACATACACAAAGAATATATATTTAGGGGTAAAATATAACACTTAGGAGCCAGGTCGATTTTGTGGGAGCCATATATTGTGTGTAGAATCCAGGAAGGTAGTTCATTCGTAAAGAAAATATTTAGGAGTTAAAGGTAACATTATGAACTTGACTTGAACTTGGATTTTTCCTATCTCTGTAAAGATAGTATACAAAAGATAGAGCATATTGTGTGTATTTTCCAGAGTGCATAACACCATCCAATTTCCAATGACTAAAATATGTAAGAAATGAAAAATAAGAATTATATAAACATTTCTGGATGTCAAAAACTACTGATGTGATTAAATTAATGTATTTTCTCTGCACATACTTGACACTGTATGTCCCTTATATAAAACATGGCAACACTGTCATTATTGTGATCTGTATTTAGTTATCTCTGTAAAGATCTTCGTTCTTTTGAGTATGTTCAGGAGCCAAAGACAGAGAACCTACAGATAAGGAGGACCTTCCTATACCCACCAGAACCACTACATCCACACCGGCCTGCATGAGTAGATCTAGTCTGTACTTGTCATCTTCTCTGGTTCCAATGGCGGCTCCACACAGCAGCTGCTTCCTGCAGTCCTTTGAAGCCAGTGGGTAGTCTCTGTTCTTTTTAAGATCTGTCCTGGCAATGATCGCCACCAGCTCATCGTTGTCATTGACAATGGGCAGCTTCCCTGCAAAGAGTAAGAGATAAAATATTTAATGACTTCATCTGCATGTTTCCAAAAGTGAAGGCAGCTTGGCATTTGTCGAATGGTCTTATATGTAAATATATATATCCATTTCTATACACAGGTTCATCTGATGTGCTGGTTATGTAGATTATTCATTTACCGCGTCACAGGCACAAATGACAAAAAATGTCTACTTTTCCAGCAAATAAATTGTAAAAAAGGCTTTTGCAAATTATTTGTTATCAACCTCAAATTCATTTAACATATGGTGGGCAAGAGAGTGAGAGAAGATCTCCATTGTGGGGAGTACAACAAAAAAGAAATAACTAGAAACAGTACAATATATGGATATATGTACATTTGCATATCTAAAATAAGTTAAACTTCTTTCCTGCTCAGTATCACAATAGATACAGTGTTTACACTGTACTCTGCGAAACTGGAAGGCCAAGCAAATATACCCACAAAGCATTTTCATGGTTTAATTCAATGCCATTTTAAACATGGCTCCTTTAGAGCACATGCCTGATGTTACAACAGTTTTTTAGACCAGCACAGGATGAATTTGCCGGAGTCAGGAAAACTACTCATAGTGTATTTTGAATCTTTTGAATCTCTTGTGGACTCAATAATAGGCTATTTTTGTAGCCAGCCAAAGTTCTGCTAAACAAATCCTTACCGTCACGTCCTGCTGTCTTCTCATGGAGACGCCCCCCTTGCGAGGGGAGACTGCCCCTTTTGATAGTGAGGAAGAGGATATCTTGTGCAGGGTCTTGCCCACCTTGAGTCATTGAGCAATTCCAAAATAACCAGGTAAGACACCACATTCAAAACTTAAGTCTACTGCCCCTATTAATCTTTCTATTAGACAAGAACAATGTGTGACGACAACTGGAATTAATAAGTTATGAATGTCCTGAGAGCTTTTACATTATGGCATAAGGGCTCATTGATACTGCACAACTGATTCATCCGAGGCAGACCACCACTTATTCAGAACTTCACACAACCTGATATCTATACTCTTCTACTTAGGGTGGTATTGTTCCCAGAAAATAAAATAATTGTTCGGCGTTTGTGAGCACTCAACATCCAGCTAATATCTAATATTTCTTTTTACATAAAAACAAAATTGTGAAATACAAAAACTATCACATGCTAGAAGAATGAATCTCATGGAAAAAGAGATTAAAATATCTATCTATATCACATTCTCACAAGTGTATCTGCTCAAATTCTTCTACATGGAGACTGCAAATTTAAAAATAAAACTTCTAGATGATGGAGGACGCCATATAATTATCTCTCAGAAGCTGCTCAGGAATGTTGGGCACATCCGGTAGAGTCCAATAAAGGTCTCAACAAGATTTCCTTAAGAACATTGAAGAGCTTCTTTCAGTATTCCAGATGTGGTAACTAATACGGATTGTACGAGGGTGGGGGGCGATGTACAGCTTTATTGGACGGTTTACACAATTCAAGGTATGGAATGAACACAAGTAAAAGTACTTGGTTCTGCAGCAATGGGTCACATCCGTTGACATTTTGGGGTTGTTTACAAAGTTCTGGCTTCGAAGAGGAATCCATATTGAAGAGAGATGGTATTTACTTTCGGCTAGACCGGGTGCGCGAGGCGTCGCTGCTGGTTAGAATACCCCAGCATTATTAGAATCTAGCACAAGATATGGCATTTAGTTCACTGCAGCATACCATAAAGATGGCAGCATAACAGCAGTATATTAGTGAAAACTTGATGCTCATCACAAAACACTTGATTTTGTGAATAAACCTCTTTCTGGAATGTTAATAAAAAAGTGTACTGCACATTTGGCTGAAAACCCCAATTTCTTTGGTCAGAATAGATAAAATGATATAGAAATATTAACATGCAAAATGGTAATCAAATGATGATGTAAAAAAAATGTACATGAAATAAAATAAAACCACGATAGCATTTCTAGAGAAAATGTTACAATTAGATGGCCAATTGTGTAATGGAGGAGTCCATCTTTGATTGCTAGTCTGACAGTGACTTTACAGGAAAGGTTATCCTAAAGGTGCGGAGAAATACAAGGCGTGTATGCGAGCCACAGATCTCTTTAGAGCACATGCCTGATCTCTTCCCCCAGTAGAACTGCATTGTTACCTTTTCTGCTCGGCTGCACCTTGGCAGACCTGATTTAAGACTCCTGGATTATAGAAAGGACTGTTTATGGAATGACTGTTTGTGACTTTCTCCAGCTCAGACAAACTGCCTACAGTGAGACAGCAGCCTGCAACTTGTGAACTCTTGGAGCAGAGTGGAAACCTGGAAATCTGAAACAGTTTATTTTACTCCACCCTGGTTTAGCTGGATGAGAGCTAGATAGTGAGGAAACAGTTTGTTAGTTAAGGTTGCAGTGCTGCAGTGGAGTCTAGGTCTATTAATTTCTTGGATTTGTTTTGGGTTATTATTTATCATAGCACTGGTAACATTTTAGTAAACTTGGCTCTTGTATTGTGTCCTCCATCAAAGTGGCTAAAACACGGTCACAAACTCATAAGAGACGGACAACTTGTCATAGCATTTATTCTTCAATTGTCAACTATACGGATTAGATGTGCAGTTTTCAACAGAACTAAAATCACATTTCCTGCCATGTTTCTCATCCTTTTTAGTAACAAAGACAAAATGTCTCATTAAAGCAATGAAATCATCATTAGAGCAACTAAATAAAACAGTTTTAAGATTAAACTCTATTTACTGTGCAAAATATTTTAATTAATTACATTATATAATTATGACACTTAACTTGTCCCTTAATTAGTAGTAGATACTTTACATACTTTATGGAAAGTTAGAATTACCAGGTGGGAATAAAACTGGCTGCTCAGACGGCATCTACATGAATACGGAGTAGTTCAAACTTACACTGTTCTTTTATTATAGAAGGGAAAAACAGGAATGGGTCTTGCATAGCTCTAACAGAAGTTATGTAAGTGGATTATAATGTCCTGGTAACGGGACTTGCATACTTCAATGGAGCTGTGAGCTATACGGTGTAGGGTCACCCAAGATGGGTAGGTAATAGCAGATAGGTCAGACAAATTGCGTTCCACTGGAGAAGGAACTGGCAACCCCACTCCAGTATCTTTGCAAAGAAAACCATATGGATAAGTACAACCAGAAACAGCCAGATGTGCCTGGCATGCTACATTGAAATGGTCACCAAGTGTCAAACACAACTGAACAACAAAAGTTCTTCTCAATAGTTTGTAATGGGACAGAGTTCACATTAACAAATGCAAAGTATAATATCATAAAAATCTTCTTGAGCGAGCACTATCACATTAGAAAATTGTCTTATATGCAAATTACGGGCACAATACATTAATACATTTGTACTGGATTATAAATAAATATATAAAAAAAAATTACATTTAACCATGCTCATAAAAGAGAGAAAATACTAGAAGACCACATTATGAGTTAGGAGTAAAATGTGTTCCTTAAAGAAAGCACAAGATCCAGAGGCTGAATCATGGTCCTAGAGGTTCTTGGACATGCAGATAGTTAGGCCCATTTAGATGCACAGGGAGACGAGTCAAGGTTGGGGTTTGAGTTTACTTCAGAGCTAGCATACAAAAATAATATAAAAAGTACAGAGTGGGAAAGTGTGGCGAGGAATATATAAGGGATACTGGAAATGTATAAGGATATAAAGCTCACAGATATGCAAAATAGACAATAAAAATATGGAAGATGAACGGATGGAATGAACGGAGGATATAAAAAGTGTGAATGTAAGATCATTATGCATTTATAAAAAGGAGATGGTAGTAATGCTGTAACTTTAGAAAAACAAAATGGGTTGGAATATATCTTATTCCACAAGTAGAAGGACTCAAGTGGTATTTAAGTTGTAGTAGCAGTCTTCGGTGGCTTCTTCAAGGACAGAAACTGGATAGAGGTTTGTATTAATCAGAAGCTGTGGCACACATGGAGAGATTGGGGAGGTGAAGCAAATGACATTTATAAAAGGCAAGGGCACTACAGCAAATCAGTCAAGGGAAAAATTGAATTAAAAAAAATGGGGTCTCCAAAAGTAAGAAGCATTACTCCATCTACAAACATATCAAAGAAACACATTCTACTTTTATATCCAGAATGAAGATTTCTTGGCAACAATATGAAGCTCATGGACTGCTGTAGAAATTCTCTGGGAATGGAAAACACAAAGTTCTCTCTGAGCCGACTACAATGTTATCATCTCAATTTTGCAAGTTTATGATGGCGGAGGAAAGTAATTTGAGTTTTATATGCAAGGTGCAAAGACGTTGCCAAAATAGACATCACGCTGGGAATCTGAATGCACTTATAAAGATGTATACAATCTTCTCAAGACGTCCAAAAATTCACAATCATAAGTGCCTATCTGCAATAAAAACTCCTACTGGGGTAGGGACACATCAATAAAAAGCAAAATGTTCCATGTCCCATGAGGACAATATGACTTGTAAGATCGGGTAAGTACCCTCAGAGCCTACTAGCAATGACATGGAAGTCAGGAAGAGACCATTTCCATTCTGTAAATGAAGTGTATGATCCTTGGTGGGCTCCTGACTGCAATCATTGTATGTATTTCACCTTTTCTACTCAACTGATAAATACATTTAGCTTATTATCAAGTGTAGTTTTCTAGAAGACGATATAGAAAACAAAGTCATTCATGTTGTACTCAATGAATGACTCTCCAATGTGCTGACCACACAGGCCGTATTGAGGAAATGAAATGGGGGGGGGGGGGGGGGGAAATCGCAATTCCGTTGATCCTTGTCCAATTCCCGTAGTAGGGGCATAAACTGCTCCATACACATGGAAACCAGTGGTCAAGACTACCATGTCTTCTGGAAGTAAGAACCTCTGGGGAAATGAAGGGTGCAATAGCTCAGAGTTATTAAAGCGCATAAGAAAGACCTGGTATATTTTTTCTCTTCCCTCCATCTACCTTCGCCCCAATTTCCATGTAAAGAACAAATCAGAAGGAGAGATGAAATGTAAACCATTGCTTTCCGCTCCGAAAGAAAGATGTGCAAATAAAAAAACACACACACATTATTTACTGTAAAGACTAACAGGGTTAGGTTGTACTCCAAGAAACTTCGCTAAACTAGTAATTTAACCGACTCAAAACCATAGGAATCCAAAAGCTAAAAAGAATTTGATGCAGCGTATAAACTGCTGCCTTTTACCAAGAATACACACAAATTGCTGTATGAAAAGAAAAATGATTTGTTCGGAGAAAAAATACTGATGAAAATAATCTAATTTAAAAGCAACTAATCAGGATATTCATAATACTGGTAATTCCTTAATTTTCAGTTTATAGTGCGCAATAAACAGAATTATAAACAGTGTAGTAGATGTGTATTAATATTCATGCAATGGTTTGCAGAACATATTTTAGACATAACTACAACTAATTGTAACCTACAAACTATTTTATACTCTGGGAAAATTAGCACTTGTGAAAGATACTAGAAATAAAATGATCAACACAAATGACATTAAGCTCTTTCTTAATGAAGAAATGCTCAAGCCTTACACAAGGGTTCAAATCTGAATTTGTGTACAGTAAGATAAAGAATAGATAAGTAACAAGTGCTGGGTGAGGACAGACAGCACAGTAAAGGTTAAGTTTATGGGATTGTGTATAATGTTTCAGTAGGAATGTGAATCGGAGGGTGGTAATGAGTGCCTGAAGATTCTTCTTGAAGACCTAAGAGCATAAGATTGTATATTAAAATTATATATATATTTTTTTTTTACTTAAGAAAAAAATAAACCCATTAAAAGTTCTCTCAATGTGCTTTTAGATCTTTACAGCGATTTGCTCCAACTTGTGCTGCAATAAATATTCATTTAGATGGGAATTAAAATCTAGAATTTCATTCTCAAAAACCTTACATGTATTTTACTTGGACATTTGATAGAGTTGCAGATAAGTGAAAGCTCACTGGATCATTAACAAATTGGAAGGGATTAAACCATTGTTTAGCAGAATAACTTCACGACTAAACTAAGTCAACTGTGTGATCACCTCTAGGGTCTGAATCTAATAAAATACTCCATACCTTTCTTACTGCGCTGTAAGATTTCATTGGCTTCTTTCAGTGTGACACCTGCAGGAGCGACAACCAGATCATCTCTTTTGGTCATTACCTGCAAATAAATATTAGGCTTAATTGATACATGTGCACATTTACACACAAATATACTAAACCGAGAAAATATCACGAGCACCTGAAACTTTGCACACAAAAAGTCTTTTGAAGAGAAATTAGTGAAAGACATGAAAACTTTATGTGCAACTAACATTGACAATTCAAATTGTTTGTTTAACATAGATAAAAAAAAAAATCTATCTGTAATGATGGCTATGATCCCTGAAGGATGCCTCTTATCGGGAAGGTGCAAATTATTTATTTAATTATTGATTATATTTGTTTCCAACTTTGATTCTATTGGTAGTTTCTCTAGGAACTTTTGAAAAAATTGGAAATGTACCATTTTGTATTACTAATTATTAGTTATAATTAAAAGGACCCTATAGTCAAAGTTGTACCATCATGCATTTACATGAGAATGTTTTAATGTTCATTTTCAGATCATTTGTATTGATGTATAACTGACTTCATTGCAGAGCCCATTACCAAGACAAGTTGTTAAAAAATAAATTAAAAAAAAATGCTATAAATATGGCAGCTCAGCAACCTTTTAAATGCACACCCCTATATCTCTGCTCTCGTCTCACAATACTCCACCCAAGCGCCCTCTACATACTTCTTCTTTCCACCTCTCATCACCTTCTCTCACTCTTTTCTTGTGCTGCCCCTACTCTATGGAACTCCTTGCCTCGCAGCACTGGACTATCCTCTGTCCTCAAAACCTCACTAAACACTCACCTGTTTGAAGTACATCACCTTAACCCTTAATATGCACAACTGCAGACTTTACACGTATCTGTCCCACCCACAATCTGCAGTGCAGCACACAGACGCAAAGTGTTTGAGCCGATTACCTTACACACCGCCTTCTTGTATCTATTGCCTTCCCGTATCACACCCAAACCCTTTAGATTGAAGTTTGTGAGTTTTCAATCTTGTGTCTGTGCTCTGGGAACAAGCTCTAAATTAGATTTGATTTTAAGCTCAAAGACAGGCCCTCCATTCTTTGCAATGTGTTAATATTGTTTTCGGTCTTGTACTTAACCCCTTTATTGCACTACGAAAAATGATGGTGCTGTCATGGATTATTTATGAGAATAAAAATAAGGGTCATGTAAGTCCATGTAAACACTATCAAACTGGATTCTTGTTTACACACACTCTGCGGTCTTAGGCCCTCATTCAATTGCGATTTTGCAAATTGAATATGGCTCTAAATAAGCACATCACATATATTTTATAAAGAAGTTTTTAGTTTGTGAAAAACGTGCTTTTGGATAGATTATTAATAACTAAAAACTTATTTAAAAAATATATGTGATGTGCTTATTTAGAGCCCTATTCAATTGGCAACATTGCAATTGAATGAGGGCCTTAGTATCTAACAATTTAGGAGAGTCAGTACCTCACTAAGATAGATGATGTAGTCCTTCTCCGTTAGGAAGTCAATATCTCGTGAGGTGACAATTCCCACAAGTTTACTCCCCATCTTCCCCGTTTCAGTGACTGGGATTCCTGAAAATCCATGACGGTTTTTAGCTTCAAACACGTCCCCCACTGTGTGGTTTGGGCTCATAACCACTGGATCGGTAATAAATCCTTGCTCAAACTTCTGCAAATAAAGAGATATTTGGGGTCAACAAAATATATTTTAAAAAAAATCTAAATGATAGTACTATTGACACATTAAACATACTAAACAGAAAGGTTCAGCTGTGCTTGAATCCTTAAAGACCTGCTTACTTGTAAAAAAAGTAAGGTCCAGATCACCTTATAAGTTTAATGCACTTACCTTAACTTTGCGGACTTCATTGGCCTGAAACTCTGGAGTACAGTTGTGATGGATAATTCCAATACCTCCCATCAACTGCAAAACAAAGATCATTTAATCCTGTCCAGAAAGTCTTTACTTCACAATCCCATTGCATCAATATTTTTTTTAAATTAAAAACATGTTTTATTAATTATATTGCTGTTTTTCACGGGCTTTGCCTGATGTACAGCATGCATGTACAGATCCCATGGTTCACAAAGTCGATTTAATAAAGCTGCTTAGGTGTATATGAGTTATAGAATTTGTGAATTACCAATTTAACATTTTTTCACAATCACAACTAAGGAGGTTAATAAGCAGAACCTAATGTAATAAAGTAAAAACTAGTACCCTCTTAGAGTTTATTCTATAAACAAAAAATAAACAAAGTATTATTCAAATTTGGAAAGCATACGAACACAGATATGTGCACAATGAAAGGACTCTCACTGGAGTACTGCTGGGCTCTTGGTGGCCTTTTTGTTTTCCCAGGGAGAGTTGTGGAATAAATACAATCTTTTTTATACCAGAGTCATGACCCCAAAAGGAGATGGCCATGGCAGGATTTCTTATTAGGCCAACCTAGGGGTGCGCCTCATTTCACACTTCAAAATGTTCCATAGCATAAAAAGGAAATACTGCAGTTCACAGACTTATTACTAGGGGCCAAATGCTAGAGCCTAGGGGCGCCAGCAGATCAGCTACAAACTACATTAAAATGCATTAAGCTGGTTGACTGGAGCAAAGAATAATCACGTAAAGTTTCTTTTTATCAGACTGTCTTTAGTGAAGTGGATGCATTTCGTGTTTACTTACTGCCATTGCTATTGCCATGTCCGATTCAGTCACAGTGTCCATAGGAGAGGAGATCATCGGAGTCTTCAATGTAATTTTACGAGTCAAGGCCGAAGTCAGGTCCTGAAACACACAAAATGTAACCAACCGTTCAGGAAATCTCCATAAACTAATGGAAGAAATTAGGCATATTTTTTTTAATGTTTCCTACCAAGGAAGCTTATTTTTACTTCATTAAATTTTTTTTTACGGTAAATGTAAAAAAACACTGAAGACTTAAACACATACAAAACATATTATACAATTTCACTTACTGTGCTCAGGTTTCAGTTGGAAAATCTACTTGGATCTAAATTAATATACACTGCACTATGCATTTGACATTCAATTTTTTTTTTTAAATTATTATGGACAAAATGCTACAGAAACTCCTCATTTCAGTTACATATTCAGTGGCAGCAGAGGGCACTCTGAGACCTAGAATCACTCAAGCAAATAGTAAGATTACTGACACAGAGCGCCTCTAGGCGCACATTTTTCACAAGTCATCCTACAAGTCTCTTGTACTAACAGCAATGTGCAGTCTCATTCACACGTTGCACAAACCTCTAGCCCTTTTTCTAAGAATAATTTCCCTAGAGAATAGGTCAAAGGAGAAATATCAATTTAAACAAAAGTATTCTCAAGTTTATATTTTGTTCACGACTTGCAGCACTTTACAATCTACACAAAATACCTTAAACTTAATCTGTGTGCAAAAATATCTTAACCACATACAAATCTAGTAGATTTGCATGTACTGCGGTTTCACTTTCAACCATCTCTTAAAATACCCTGGTAAAGAGAAACAAATCCTGGAAAGATGCACAGAAATGATATGCACGCGGGCTTACTAAACACAGCAAACCCCAGACGTATATTTTGGATTTAGCTTAGCCTTATGGAGCTCAGCTACTGAAGAGAAACCCAACTAAGGCTCAAACGTACGGGTTTGCGGTTTCTCCTCTTCAGGGTAGAATTGCCTGGTATTTCGGGGCTGGATCCCTTTTGTGTGAAGGACACAAATGGCTAAGAGAGGTTGCTCTCTGAGTGGGGTGTACATAGAACTAACCTATAGTTCATTCTCGGAGCGCCTCAATTTTCTCTTGTTGCTTAAAACTAAACGTTAGCCATTTTTACCTGTCAATTAACCTTCCTGACGTACCCAAGGATAGGGAGATACCTCTTTCTAATGAGATATAGTGAATCAATACACTAATAAGTAAAAACAAACTAACAACATTAACATAAATGATACAAGTGCAGACAACCTCGATGTGTGTCTGGAAGTTACAGAAGTTACCTCCCCAGAAGTGAGAGGTGTCGGATATTTGCGTCTCTCGGGTATTTAGGTCGTTGTTAATAATTGATCATTTTAATATAAAAACGTACTAATAAATACTTTACTTCTGTTAAGAGAAAATTGAACAGACTTACCACTTCATCAGCGGTAAAGTCAATAAATCCAGGAAGAATCAAGAAGTCACTGTAAGGGGAAACAAGACAGAATATTAATTATAGTTGTGGATCTGAGTATTAATTCAAATAGTTTCGAACATGTTGTGATTATACAGTCTCAGATGGAATATATTAGAGTGATTTAAACTACATCTTGAGAGAGATCGAGACACACACTAACACACATATATATCACAGCTAGTCCAGATACTGCTGCTGAGTTAATGGAGTTAGAGCCATTTGCACTTAAGATTTAAGTTTCTTGGATTATGAATGCATCTGATAAAGGAGAATTAGTAGTGTATGCAAAAACAAATGTTTTGCATGGAAAAAACCCAAAACAAACATTTACAAATTCACCCTGATGTTTGCTAAATCTTTTCAATTTGCAAGCTGATGCTTTTGTCAGTTGACTCCCCTGAAAATCCCTGCTAAGATTAGCATAATTAGTTTTGGCCATTCATGAGAAAGCAGATACATTTGTATCATACTCTGGGGTTGCTGTGCTGCAAAGAAGCCTTGGATATGTAGTCTCTTTTTCTATAGGTCCTTGTGATCCGATTCAGTTGTAAACTCGGACCCCATCCAATGTGATGCAATCCAGCACGAATTTCTTATTTTGAAAGGTCAAACCCCATACCCAGATACATTTCCTCTGCATACTTGGTAATGTCAGTTTCCTCTGGGTGTACTAAGCTGGAGATTACTCTCCTGCCTATAAATTTGTATAGAAAGGAACTTTTCTATAGAACACATTTTTCTGGTAATCACTGCCCGTTTCTTACTAAACATTTGAAACCCAGGAAACGGATATATACCTTTAAGTGGCGCAATTTATTTGGCATAATACAGATTTGCCTGTTTCTCTACACATTTTAGGTCATCAGCAGAAAGTGTCAGTATGAACAGGAAATGCATTTTTGCCAAGAGGTATATGACCCAAATCTACATCCTGCAACATACATACATTAAAAACAGAGCATATTTTAAATATAAAAAAAAAAAACTTGTTAGAACAAGAATAACCTTTTGTGTCAAAAAAAATAAATAAAATGTAGCCGTGTCACAACATGTGCCTTACATCATACAAATATCATATTTTGCTTTCCCAATTTTTGATGAACAGCGCACAAATACAAAAAACAAACATGAAACGAAACAAATAGGCGGTGGTACAAGAGATTGTATCGGATAACCCAGTGGGTTTATTGTCCCAACTGCCCCCAAAAGGTTAAGGAGACCAAGGAGCCGGCACTTACTTTCCCAATTACAGACCATGGCACCATTTTGTTTACACGCTCAAAAAAAAAAAAATGTGCATATAAATGCACTACTACTAGTTGAATGTACATTTGTTTTGATTTTTTTGTATCCGTCTACTGTTGATCAAAAATTAGGAAAGCAAATACAACCTAGAATATTCAAAACAATGTGTGGATGTGGTGTGCCAAACTGGTAACTGAAAGGTTTGATCATGAGAAGACAAGATTCCATAGAAAAGACTCTGATGGGGGGGGGGGGGGGGGAGATTGAAGGCACGTGAAGGAGGGGACAACAGTGGTGGAGATGGATAGATGGTCATTGGAACAACAGCCTGGCGTGCTGTGGTCCATAAGCATGACTAAAAAATAAAACAAACAGAAATCCAATAAAAGTTTCTCCTCCTTACTGCTTTTTATTACTAGAAGTCAACATATACTTAATATAATTAAATCTTAAACCCATTCAGATTGTGACTGTAAAAAATAATTTCTGACATCGATCGCCCTTCTGCGCTCACAACGATTAGTTTGCTTCAGAGTTTACTTAAAAAGTGAATTTTCAAAAAATGTTGCATCTTATTTCTCAACTTTGTGTTTATGGAATAAAATATAAAACCTCCAACAACTAACATTTTATCTTCAGAACCTGTATGGTAACCAAAACAGGAATAGTGTATCCTTCAAATTGTAACCTTGACTGTGAGCCAGCAGCAGATCTCCAGACAAAACATTCATTGCCATCATATTTTACGTTTCTCACTTTTATCACTAGAATATACTCAAGCAAAAATAATTAATTAAATTCAATAATAAACAGAAATCAACCGTGAAGGCAGCGCAGGAGGCCGGGTCACTACAGAAAAATGGCCCCCCAAGAGGAGATATGATCAACACAAGCACAGCTTTCAACTGACAAGAGGACATCCTTTGGGATTAGATGAGGAAAAAAAAAAAAGGATTCCACCTTAAGAAAAGGGGTTTTCACAGTATGGGTGGTCAGATGGGGAACTCTCTACCAAAGCAGGTTTTGACAGTGGATTTGATAGATAACCTTACAAAGGGGTTGGATATATTTTTGAATAAAAAAAGGGCATTCAGGGTTATCCTGGATAACTAGAGAATGAGGATGGATCCAGAGAGGAATCTAATCACCAGTATCTAGGATTAGGAAGGAATTTGATATTTTCCCTTATAAATTGGAAATATTTCAATTATTTTTTCGCTTTGCTTCCTCTGGATCATTTACAATTAATCCATATATTACAAGAATCAGGGGTCTTTTTTTCATCCTCAAACACTATATAACTATGTTTCGGGTGGGGGGGGGGGGGGGGCACAATCACTATATGACTAAGGATTTTGTTTCGAGAGAGATTACACTGACCGAGCTGTAAGAAACCAGATGGCCATTTATTAAAACCTGCCAAACGGTAAATGCTGACTAATCTCTTTGGAGCAAATGAGAATAACTACTGATAAGACGCACTTTACACAATCACTGTAGGCTATGGTGGGGGTTATACTGGGCCTCCTCTATATTGAGTGCTATTGTCAAGTGCCACTTCATAACATCATTTAATAGAGATTGTGTATAAATCCACAGTACCTCCTATATAGGCGCTCATGGCGAGCCTCTTGTCTCGTCTATTTTTGCTCCTCCGAGCACCTTCGGCACTCAGAGAGATCTACATTCATCTATATTCACTTAAGTCAATAATGAGTTAATTAATTCTTAAATAAATTAATAAACTTTACCTATTTGTAATTAATATATTCAGCAATCAATAGTCTGAAGAGCTAACAATCTGTTTATATTTTCCGGCACCACACAATGTACAGTGAGTGTTGGTGCCCTGATGATAAAGTGTAATGAAAATCCTAACTGTGCATTCTAAATTATTTGTGCGCGCGAGGGAAACGTTTGTGTAGTTGTGTAAAGCGCCATTGTAGATTGGTAATGTTCTCAATGCGTTACGCGGCTCGCATGTATTTTCCGTATTTTGTTCGTTGCTGTGTGAAAGTGCTACGCATTTGGCAGTGTTTTGCGTGGTCTGGGGTCTTGTAGCCTCGTTTTTTCTCGCGCTTAGGCGACTTGTATGGTGAAGTCGTCGAAATCGCATTTAAAACGCGTTGCACTTCACTCCCAGACGTCCTGGCTGTTCCCCCGTGCTGTGGGTGATGTTATTGCTGTATTTGTATTTTTTGTGTGTTTTTATTGTTCGCGGTTCGGCCGTTAACCTCGTATTTTTGCTCTGTCGTATTTTTTCCCCCCCTAAGTCCCGTGTCTCGTAAAGTGCCATGTTTGGCAGTGTTTTGCGCGGTCCGGGGTCGTGTAGCCTCGTTTTTTTTGTTTGTTTTTCAGCTGCCATTTTTTCTCTTGCTTAGGCAATTTTCGTGTTGTGAAAGTCCTTGAAATCGGCTTAAATTCACATTGCACCTCACTCCCAGACGTCCTCGCTGGTCCCCCGTGCTGTGGGTGATATTTTTGTGTTTGTTGGATGTTCGTGATTCGGCCGTTAACCTCGCATTTTTGCTATCTCGTATTTTTTTTTCCCAAAGTCCCGCATTTGTCAAGTGCTTGAAGGCTAAAGCGATTGCGGGTTTACTAAGTGTTTTGTGGCCTGCGTGTTTAATTGCCTTAACAGCTCGCCTCGCTATGCGAGGCTCGCAGGCGATGAGCGCCGAAGTGCTACGTGTTAGGTGATGAGCGCAGCAGGCGAGTCGTTAATTCGTACGCACCACACAAAGTGTGACGTCTCGCAGTCTGACATCATTAAAGGAAAGAAGTTAATGCAATAGCGTAGACCATGAAGGTTGTGCCAGGCAATCGAGATTGCCCCTGCTAATTACCCTCTGCAGTGCTGGTTGGAGCTTGAGAACATCAACACTGTTGTTTACAAGATGATAGAAGGTTAGATGATACGGGTAACTAACTTACATATAGCTAAGGGATTACCTGGTGGGTGTAACACATAATACTAGAGTCAGATGGGTAGCTCTTGGTAAAATTCTACATCCTACAGTTTTCTTGCTCTCTCTATCCCCCCTTTCACCCTCCTCCCTTGACCCTCTTGTTCCCCCTCAGACCCTCCCCCTTGTCCCCTCCCCCTGCCTTCATGAGCTGCTCATTTGCATATAAACACATCACCTAAAAAGGATATTTATTATGCATTTGGTTATAACCGTCTCACCATTTAATCCTTTTTAAGGATAAAAAAAAGGATTCTTTGGTACATTGTTTTTTTTTTTAAATGTCTTTTTTGTAACAGATTTTATTTCGTCGACGTTTCTAATAAAGATTTGTTTGTATTATTCGTTTATAAAATGCAGAAACATGATATTTTCCGTGATTGATTCACTTTAGATAAAAATGGATAACACAAACTATATCTAGTTTTTCAAGCTCTTTAAGAACAACAACTTGATTTTGGGGTCAGAGTTCCTTTAATAAAAATAACAACACTCCCATCTGTGTGTGCACCAGCATTACAACAAATATACATTTAAAATTAATATTAAAAAAAATGCAAATGAGATCTGTTTTATTGGTATTTTATATACTGTTTTAATCTACATTCTGTACTACATGTGCAAAAATGAGGATAATACGCACAAACAAACAACCCCCCCCCCAAGCCTTTGACAGGCTCCTTACTAATATGTTTGACCCTTAGAAGGATATGGCAGGTTCCCTGTTTTTAATATTAACATAAAACTACCTAAGTGTTTATTTGCAGATCTAAAAACATCATTAAAAAGTGTTTACAAGCCCTGTTTGTACTCACTAAAACCTTCCAAATAATCCCTTAAAGCTCCACTCATGTAACTCATGCTACTAGATTTACTAGGCAATCACATGGAGCTTTGCAGGGGCGTTTGGAAGGTTTCAGTGAGTAAAGCTCTTTTAAGCAAATGTTAATAAAACTATGTGCAGATCTGCAAATTCTCACGTGGGTAGTTTATTTTAATATTAAAAACATGGAACTTTCCATATCATTTAAATTTTATTTTCCACTTGTCAAACCCTGTGCTAATGTTTCAGTGTGTGAAAGGAAAGTACTAACATAAATATAACTAAAGTATTAGAGCACGAATGTTGTATAAAGATCTGCTATTATGTCCATAAAGTACATTCATATAAGAGATCCATTCCCATGACAAGTTCTTCCATTCAATCAATCATTCCTTACCCTAAACCAGTGGTTCCCAAACCTCTCCTCAAGTTAGACCAACTCCAGACAGACCATGATATAATATAGGTTTAACACGGCTTAAATAAATTCAGATGAGGCAATTAAAAGTCTGTTGAATGCTAATTGCTCCTACTGTGTTAACAGCGTTAAAACAAAATCATGGCCTGTCTGGTGGGTCTTGATGGGTTTGGGAACCACTGAACTCATTTACAAGCATCCCTCCACCATTCTTTACACTGGACTTGTACAAGCATGTGTGATACTATACAAGAGGATACAATTATAATAACAGCATAAAGACCTAGAAACGGGTGCAAAACATAACATAAAGAAGCACTTGCCATTCTGGATTCTTTTGTAACAAAGTTCCTGATGAAAGCTCAAATCCTTCTCTATTCTCCAGCTCCATTATGCAGGCAAAACGCGACAGTTACAATTATTTATTTGTATCTGGAACATGGGAGGAGAAGTATCACTGTTACACACTATCTTCCTCTATCAAATAAATAGAATTCTGTACACAACACAATATGGATGCAGGCCTACAGATGAGCATCTGATTGTATATACAGATAATAGAATAAAAAATTACAATACACTTTAAATTGTCATGTAAGAATCTACTTTTTTTCCAGATTTTTCTTAAAGAGCATGAAAAGCTATATGTTGTATTATCCATATTTTTTATAAAGGTTTCTGGTAAATTCCATGTTGTTGCAGCTGTATTTATATGCAAATGAGCATCTCATGCATATTAATTAGCTGGTTTGATGTGCTAATTAGGATAACAATCTACTTGTTAGTCTATGTAGTGGCCAAAATAAAGACTTGCGGTTAGGTCCAACACTCTGAGACACACATTAGGATACAGAAGCCGCAAAATCAATTCTAAATATTTCAGAAATGATTTACTGCTAGTATAATGTAGAACCAGTTTGTTATGCACTTTAGAATGAAATTAACTTCCTGTTGGGGAGGAAGAGACTCTTTAAGGAGGGAGCAAATCCTGGAAGCACTGCAGCTTTATTGCAAATGGAAAAAGCAATGCAATCAAGATTTATAATTACCCCTCATACAACGTCTTTTATATAACATGCACACGTGGTATTTAACAAAGGTTACTGCCAAATTAGAACAAAAAGATACTAAGGAAGTACAGGGAGAGCATTAAACGATAGTGTCATGACCCCTGTGGGGTTATTTCATGAGCCGCCAGGTAGAAAACAAACCGCTCACGTTCACACATCTCCACCTACAGTATGGACAACTAGGACACAAATGGGTTCTATACATTTTAGATTGGCAAAAAAAAGAATTTATAAGAAGTATTAAAAATAAACAAATGTTCCTTAAAAACAATAAAGCTGCTTTTTTTTTAAACAAATGATTCATTGAATTAAAGTGACAGCACAGGTTCCAAATATAATATAACACTCCTGTCAGTACAGATGACAAAAATGTAGCAAACATGAACTAAAGGTATTTTTTCATTTTCATATTTTACAGTAATAGGGTTTTTAGAAAGACAAGAGACAAAAAGGAGGTTAAAATAAGGGAGTAAAAGATTATGTGTATGAACTCTGTCTTCTAGGTAACCTGCATAAGCAGGAAGATTCAAAAAGTGCCTATCTATCTATATATATATATATCTATATCTCTCAAATTCTCACAGGAGTTGATTGCTTAATACCAAGAATGTGATTTAATTAGCCACTAAAGTCATCCATTGTGCTCTACACGATCAAACAGAGCAGTGGTGGCCAGCCCTCTGGTTATTCTCATGCACCCTCCCCACCCCAAACATCCTCTGAAGTACGAGAGCGTGCCTGTTTTGAAGTCACATATAATACCCAATGGTACTCCTAAATACTTCTCATTATCTATACCTTTATTACCAGTGCATGCTGTGAAGATCCCAGATAGGGGCACTATTCAGCTCCAACACTTCCTGCCTTTGCGCTACAGGAATCCCCTTCTTACAGCCGTCAATCTTCTCACAAGTAAAAAGGGCCTTTCTATGACCGGCAGTCATATCAGGATCAATAGCATATGAGGAACACAGGCTCAGCAAAGCAAAGTGATTTCTAGCATAGATAATAAACGCCTTCCCTCTTAAAGTAGACCATTCCCGATGTATTCCAGAAAGCATGGTTTAATATGGACTCTCACTGTATTTCCAAAACAGCAACTACACAAAGGGATTTCTCTACAGTTTCAGAACACAATATTTACATCACAGTTGGCTGAACATATGCAAACTCTCTGCCCAGATTAGAAGTAACCAATCAGGAGGCACGGAAAACTGTGGGCTTGGTTGGCTCCTCTTGGGGGTGGATCAATGGGAGGCAACATCCAGGAAATGTTGGCGGGAATATGAACATAGAAACAGACCTGCATATATTTACCACAAACAACCTGAAGGCCATCTTGAGGCCAAACATGGAGCTACTTGTTCTTTCAACAGTGAATAAGCGGACTATATGAAGCTAGATGGCTTATTTTATGCAACGGTTTTAAAAACCTGAAAGTATATCAGTTAGGGGAAAACAGATCTTCACAAGCACTGCCCCACACAACCCAGCTAAGAAGGGGTCAATCTCCCAGATTGCCTCTGATGAGCTGGCTGCTCAGTTTATGTGCAAGTCTTTGTCGGTTGTAGGAAAATAGTCCAGCGTTTAAAATGCTTCTGGGCTGAGTAGCTCCAATAGAATCAATAGCGATACCCAGCCCACACACTGTCCAGGCGTTGAATTGTATCATGGGTATCCAGGGGTTGCATGGAACAACTTACTCTTAGGCCCCCCATTTGTAATTTAAAAAAGGGGAGTGGAAGTAGCACCAGTGGTGACCCCAAAGCAGAAACTTCCCACACGATCTCCTGAGGCAAAGGTAATGAAACAGTGAGTCCCTCTGAAGACAGAATACAACAAATAACAGATACAGGTTCTCTGGGTCTTGGCCCTCCTCTGACCTTTGTGGTTGCAGGTCCAGTTGAATCCATGCTAGATAGCCGCTTCTGGGGTGACCATGGAGGATCAGTCACCTGCTCAATATCCAAAAGGTAAGGGAAGTTGAACAATCTGCCCTTCTGGGTCAGGAGCCTGTTTATACTCCTGTGGGGCAACAGAACCCAAGGTCAGTAGGGACCCAACAAGCTTGACCTCCTATCCCGAATCATGAACTGGCACAGTCTTTGGTAGGCTTGCAACCCACATCAATGGTGTATCCATCAGGTTCATAGGGCCGATGCCCTCCCTTGACTGTTGCACATTCCCAGGTGTACAGGGCAGGTTATGGGGGTTAACCTGCTCTGCCGAATCTGACTGGGATCAACTTCTCCGGTGACTTCACAAAGGATAAACTAATTGTACAGTCCCCAAAGGCAGGGGCAGTGAAACAGCCTGTGCTGCTAAATCCAGAACAAAGTTGTAATCCGTTTAGGAAAAAGTAGCAAATAGTCCCAGGTACGCAGGGCCTTGACCCACCCCTGATCTTGGATCAGTCTTTGGTTCTCCAACCATCTCTATTGGCTGGCATTCCTCCAGCTGCTTGCCGTCTACCACACTTCTATCTAGATGCTGGTGTGCACGGTTATTGCACTTTGGACTTGCCTTTGCAGTGGATTTCTCAGCTTCCACTGTCGCTAAGTTACAAGTGGCTACCAGCAAAACCACTCCTCTCACCTTGGCTGTAGCAATCCAGTCTTCTGGCACCTCTTTGTCCACTTTCTACGCTCGGCCAGGGCTAAGCCAATGGTCCATGGCAACATCCTCCCAGACCAATTCCTCCAGCAATTCTGTGCTCTCTGAACATGGACAATCATCCAACAAGCTGTAGGCTTCAGGCGCCTTGCGCTGCCAGGCTTAGTCTTCCTCAACCGATTGGTGGGGCTCTTCAAAGTACTTCAGCCAGGTCCCACCTCCTCACTGTTTGCTCCAAGCTTGCAGGAGCTCTCTGCCTCCACTGGGGATAGAAGCTCCACGTCCACAGGAACTGAAGTATAGCAGTTATGTACCCCTCTCCAACCCTCCAGGAAATCCTGAATAATTATTTCCAGCAGGGGCACCAACTTATCCCTCGTAATACAAGGAGACATCTTTGCCCTCCACTTCTGGAACCTCCAGTACAGCTGCAGATAACCTGGGGCCAGGGACTAGGACTGTGATGACCTCACCTCTGCAGAGCTCATTCTCTGCTTTTGTCTCCTCCAATAGGTCTTTGATGGTAGCCATCCTTGCTGCCAGCTCCCACACCGAGATCCCACCAGTTTGTGAAGATCCCAGATAGGGGCACTATTCAGCTCCAACACTTCCTGCCTTTGCGCTACAGGAATCCCCCTCTTACATTTCAGGAACACAGGCTCAGCAAAGCAAAGTGATTTCTAGCATAGCAAAATAATAAACGCCTTCCCTCTTAAAGAAAGTACAACATTCCCTATGTATTTCAGAAAGCATTGTTTAAAATGGAATCTCAACGTATTGCCAAAACAGCAACTACACAAAGGGATTTCTCTACAGTTTCAGAACAAAAGATTTACATCATAGTTGGCTGAACATATGCAAACTCTCTGCCCAGATTAGAAGTAACCAATCACATAAATAGGAGAACTTATCAGGAGGCAGGGAAACAATGAGCTTGGTTGGCCCCTCTTGGGGGTGGATCAATAGGAGGCAACATCCAGGAAATGTTGGCGGGAATATGAACAAAGAAACAGACATGCAGATATTTACCACAAACATCCTGCAGTGCCATATTGGGGCCAAAAATAGAACTACTTGTTATTTCAACAGTGAATAAGCTGACTAGTGGGTCATTCCACATCAAATCAATGCAAAAAACAAAGGGTTTCGTCATCCACCATCTCAGATTTTGATGAAACCTGGTGTATACCCTTCCCTTATGGTTGAAAGAACCACCCTTAAATTGTTTCCCTCTATCGCAAACGGTTTTAAATATTATAACACTTCAAAGTTTCATTAAATCTACGTTGTCTGTCCCTCGAGACCCTCGGCACAAGATACCCTTGCATACATTTTATTTTTTTCCTCTATAACCAATGAACAGATCTCTTTGAAATTTTACACAGATGATGAGGATTTCAGAAAGAAAAAAAAAAAATACACCAGCACTCAAAATATTTTATAAATGTCTAAAAAAGTTATAACTGTACTTGTATCCTAGTTTTTTTGTTGGAAAAACTAGGTTTAGAAAACCTGGATTTTCAGCATGTGGGCATGATGGAACCAACATTTTTTGATGTTGGAAGTTTTTGCAAAGACATGCTCTTTCTCGATAAATTAAATTTATGGGGTTTTTATTCCTTGTAAAACATTTTTTTTATGTTTTTTGGACATTGTGGGGAAAAAAAATGGCTAGTCTTAAATACCCCAAAATTAAAAACACGTCTGCACTTAAAAAAAAACATTTTTGTTGAGAAAGGGCATGTCTTTGCAATGATTTTCAACATCAACACATTTTGGTTCCATCATGCCCACACGCTGAAAATTCAGGTTTTCTAAAATATTTTTTTCTACAAAAAACAAACAAAAAGAAACTAGGCTACAAGTACATGTATCATTTGTTTAGGCATTTATAAAATCTTTTGAGTGCTGGTGTATTTTTTTGGGAAATCATCATCATTTTATTGAGCTCTGTGTAAAATTTCAAAGAGATCTGATCATTGGTTATGGAGAAGAAAAAAAAATGTACACAGGGGTATCTTGTCAACACAGATTTAAGGAAACTTTAAGGTGTTATAAAATTAAAACAGAGGGAAAATTGTAAGGGAGTTTCTTTCAACCATAAGGTAATAGCGTACACCAAATGTCATCAACATCCGAGTCGGAGGGTGACATGACCTGGTTGAAATGATGTGGAATGACCCTATATGAAGCTAGCTGGCTTATTTTACACAACGGTTTTTAAAACCTTTGTAGTACTTGCTGTGTGGTGTCTCATACTAACCAATCAGTGACCATCTCTCTGCATCATGCAGCGGAGATGTGGTCCCTGATAGACACTGCACATACAGTCATGCTGAGTCTTTGTCTTCATGATCTGCAGAGAACAGACCCATAAAGAGACTATTTGATTTTAGGCAGTAAAAACAGAGCTTAAACATTTCTTAATAAAATAAAAATACATTAAAGTAAATAGATACGCAGGAATATTATATCCAGGAACCTTTCATTTCACATTAAATGTATATTCTCAAGTATCCTCAAAAGAAAATGTTTAAATATCTACCAAACATATCCAGCATATTTGTTTTTGATAAAAAGAATATGTTTGAATATATATATATGTACGTACGTATAATATATGTATGTATACTAGCGAATTGCCCGTCAAAAAATGACAGCAATGAAATTGTAAGGTGTTTTTGGGTGTTTTGTGTGTACTACTGAAATATATAATACAATTAATAAATGAATATACTTTACCTATTTTGAAGCATTGTGTTGAAGAGCTGGCAATCTGTTTTGATGTGGCTGCAGCTTGGTGAATGTGTGCAGTGTAATAGTGTGCGTGCACGAGACCAAACCGTTAGCGTAGTTGTGTACTTCCGCATTGGCGTAAAATGGCGGGTAATGTGTGGTATGCGTGTTAGCGGAATATCCGTAGATCGTTTGTGGTATTTTGCGAGTTTCTTGGGGCATTTTGCGTGTTTAGAGTGCTGTAGCCTCGTTTTCGTTTTGTTCGGCGGCCATTTTTTCTCTCGCTTAGCGAGTTTTTTAGTGTTGAAACACTTTTATTTTGAGTGAAATCAAGGTGTAAGTTGTTTTTTTTGTGGTCCTGGATGCTCCCTCTTGCTGTAGGTAAGCTTTTTATGTATGTGCTGTGTGTATTTATTGTGTTTTGAATTTTGTAATGTTCGCCAGTTGCGTCCGATTGTTGCGAGGTCGTAATGTGTAGTAACGTGTCTCGTATGTTGTTTGCGTTGCGAGGTTCGTAGTTGGTGTGTCGTATTGTTTGCATTGCGACGTAAAGTTTGCGAGGGTGGCAGTTGCTGGAAAGGAGCGCCTTTGGCGCTCCTTGCCAGCAACTTCGACCTTCGCTTTGCAAGGGCCTCAGTTGCTGGCAAGGGCCGAGGCTCGCTGTGCGAGCCCGCATGCGTGAGCAACGGCTCTGGCTGGCTCGCCTGCTCAAGACTATACATATATATACACATATATACATATACATATATACATATTTTGTACTTCCGAAATACATTTTTATTAACTTATTTTTTAGACATTCAAATAGAGTCACTAATGTACTATTCCTTATTTGTACTACTAATTTATATATATATATATATATATATATATATATATATATATATATATATATATATATGTCATGTGAGATACAACACTGTATATCACATGACAAGGTGGTGGTAAGTTAGGTAGTAAATGTCCTTACTTGTAGGTGAGCCCATCAGAGTTGGCAAAGAGCTGTTGGGCAGTCAGTCCATCTTCAGGAACGTAGCCAGTGCCTCCACTGATCAAGTAGTCCGCCATGCTGAAACAATCACAAGCAATTATTATTATCATCCTTTATTTGTAATGTTCCAACATATTCTGTATTGCTGTACAAGGCAAAAACAATTTTAGCACATTGCAAAGAATGGAAGGCCCAGAAACCTATAAGTCAAGATATTTAATTCCCCTATGCACTGTGATATACGTATATATGCGGTATAGAAATAAATAATGAACATGCTTTAGTTGTAAATGGCATTGACGGGTTGTAATCATAGAAGAGATTACGGGTTTTGTATTTCAAATGAAATATCTTCCCCGGGACCTTCATTTCCATAAAATGTTAAGAAGCTGAACATCTGGTCAGTTGTTGATTTAAAGCCACGCACACCAACTTCCTCTTTCTATGCATGAGTTATACTAGTGGAGATGGACAAGACCCTGATCACAAGACCAGGGAGAGTAAATTAGTGGGTGGAGCTTGAAGCCAGCAGTCTCCAAGGCTGTGGAATTGTAAGCAAGCTTCCATTGTTATTAAATAAATTGGTAAAAAACAGCTGGGGGGCTCACACAGACACACCAGAGACAGCTGGGGGGCTCACACAGACACACCTGGGAGGGGGGGTTGGGCTCACTCGCACACCTGAGACAGCTGGGGAGCTCACGCAGTCACACCAGAAACAGCTGGGAGGAGGGCTCAAACAGACACAGCTGGGGGGGAGGGCTCACACAGACACAGCGGGGGGGAGGGCTCACACAGACACAGCTGGGGGGGAGGGCTCAAACAGACACAGCTGGGGGGGAGGGCTCACACAGACACAGCTGGGGGGGAGGGCTCACACAGACACAGCTGGGGGGGGGAGGGCTCACACAGACACAGCTGGGGGGGGGAGGGCTCACACAGACACAGCTGGGGGAGGGCTCACACAGACACAGCTGGGGGGGAGGGCTCACACAGACACAGCTGGGGGGGAGGGCTCACACAGACACAGCTGGGGGGGAGGGCTCACACAGACACAGCTGGGGGGGAGGGCTCACACAGACACAGCTGGGGGGGAGGGCTCACACAGACACAGCTGGGGGGGAGGGCTCACACAGACACAGCTGGGGGGGGAGGGCTCACACAGACACAGCTGGGGGGGAGGGCTCACACAGACTCAGCTGGGGGGGGAGGGCTCACAAAGACTCAGCTGGGGGGGAGGGCTCACAAAGACTCAGCTGGGGGGGAGGGCTCACACAGACTCAGCTGGGGGGGAGGGCTCACACAGACTCAGCTGGGGGGGAGGGCTCACACAGACTCAGCTGGGGGGGAGGGCTCACACAGACTCAGCTGGGGGGGGAGGGCTCACACAGACTCAGCTGGGGGGGGAGGGCTCACACAGACTCAGCTGGGGGGGGAGGGCTCACACAGACTCAGCTGGGGGGGGAGGGCTCACACAGACTCAGCTGGGGGGGGAGGGCTCACACAGACTCAGCTGGGGGGGGAGGGCTCACAAAGACACAGCTGGGGGGGCTCACAAAGACACAGCTGGGGGGGGGCTCACAAAGACACAGCTGGGGGGGGGCTCACAAAGACACAGCTGGGGGGGGGCTCACAAAGACACAGCTGGGGGGGGCTCACAAAGACACAGCTGGGGGGGGCTCACACAGACACAGCTGGGGGGGGGGGCTCACACAGACACAGCTGGGGGGGGGAGGGCTCACACAGACACAGCTGGGGGGGGGAGGGCTCACACAGACACAGCTGGGGGGGAGGGCTCACACAGACACAGCTGGGGGGGAGGGCTCACACAGACACAGCTGGGGGGGGAGGGCTCACACAGACTCAGCTGGGGGGGGAGGGCTCACACAGACACAGCTGGGGGGGGGAGGGCTCACACAGACACAGCTGGGGGGGGGGAGGGCTCACACAGACACAGCTGGGGGGGGGGAGGGCTCACACAGACACAGCTGGGGGGGGGGGGGGCTCACACAGACACAGCTGGGGGGGGAGGGCTCACACAGACACAGCTGGGGGGGGAGGGCTCACACAGACACAGCTGGGGGGGAGGGCTCACACAGACACAGCTGGGGGGGGGAGGGCTCACACAGACACAGCTGGGGGGGGGGGGGGGGAGGGCTCACACAGACACAGCTGGGGGGGAGGGCTCACACAGACACAGCCGGTGGGGGGCGTACTCTTGCCCTACTCAAACCCCTCTCTCCAGTACCCAGTGGTATCTCCCGGCTCGTGGGCTCCTTATGATTGTTTCGATGTCTCGCGGTTACTGACAGCTCAGAGCGGGAAGCTCGAGACAGGGGCGGGGCTTACAGCACGCTTATTTATATTCCCTCTCATTCCCCGCCCCCCGACACGCGCACACAGTAAATTGTTTCCGCCCATATGTATTTCCCTCGTCTATTTTCAGTCAGTTTGCACATGGTCCCGCCCCTCCTCTATTCTCAGTCGGTGAATATCCCCGCCCATCTCGTGTTCCCGCCCCTCCTATTGATGTGAGTCGGTTTTTATTCCTGCTACTTTGTTAGTCACAGCTCAGCCTTGTACCCGCCCCTTCTATTATTCTAGGTCAGCCCTTGTCCCCGCCCCTCCTCATATTACTTTTAGTAAGGCCTAGTCTCCGCCCCTCCCCATCTCCAGTCTTTGACCGGTGTCTCTGGACTCTGCAGAGAGGATTCCCACAGATGTATATGCACTGACACCACGTGGGCAGAAGAACAGGGGCATGTGGGGCAACAGCCCCCCTCCACAGAAGCATGCGGGATCACAGCCCCCCCCCCCCTCCTCCAGACACAGGGGCATGCGGGATCACAGCCCCCCCCCCCCCTCCTCCAGACACAGGGGCATGCGGGATCACAGCCCCCCCCCTCCTCCAGACACAGGGGCATGCGGGATCACAGCCCCCCTCCTCCAGACACAGGGGCATGCGGGATCACAGCCCCCCCCCCTCCTCCAGACACAGGGGCATGCGGGATCACACCCCCCCCCCCCTCCTCCAGACACAGGGGCATGCGGGATCACACCCCCCCCCCTCCTCCAGACACAGGGGCATGTGGGATCACAGCCCCCCCCCCCTCCAGACACAGGGGCATGCGGGATCACACCCCCCCCCTCCTCTAGACACAGGGGCATGTGGGATCACAGCCCCCCCCCCCCCCTCCAGACACAGGGGCATGTGGGATCACAGCCCCCCCCCCCTCCTCCAGACACAGGGGCATGTGGGATCACAGCCCCCCCCCCCCTCCAGACACAGGGGCATGTGGGATCACAGCCCCCCCCCTCCTCCAGACACAGGGGCATGTGGGATTACAGCCCCCCTCAGACACAGGGGTATGCAGGGTCACAGCTCACCCCCCCCCAGACACAGGGGTATGCGGGATCACAGCCCCCCCCCCCTCCTCCAGACACAGGGGCATGTGGGATTACAGCCCCCCCCAGACACAGGAGTATGCAGGGTCACAGCTCACCCCCCCCCTCCAGACACAGGAGTATGCAGGGTCACAGCTCACCCCCCCCAGACACAGGGGTATGCGGGGTCACAGCCCCCGCCGGACACAGGGGTATGCGGGGTCACAGCCCCCGCCGGACACAGGGGTCACAGCCCCCGCCGGACACAGGGGTCACAGCCCCCGCCGGACACAGGGGTCACAGCCCCCGCCGGACACAGGGGTCACAACCCCCGCCGGACACAGGGGTAAGCGGGGTCACAGCCCCCGCCGGACACAGGGGTAAGCGGGGTCACAGCCCCCGCCGGACACAGGGGTAAGCGGGGTCACAGCCCCCGCCGGACACAGGGGTAAGCGGGGTCACAGCCCCCGCCGGACACAGGGGTAAGCGGGGTCACAGCCCCCGCCAGACACAGGGGTAAGCGGGGTCACAGCCCCCGCCAGACACAGGGGTAAGCGGGGTCACAGCCCCCGCCAGACACTGGGGTAAGCGGGGTCACAGCCCCCGCCAGACACAGGGGTATGCGGGGTCACAGCCCCCGCCAGACACAGGGGTATGCGGGGTCACAGCCACAGGGGTATGCGGGGTCACAGACACAGGGGTATGCGGGGTCACAGACACAGGGGTATGCGGGGGCCCCCCACCCACCCAAACACAGGGGATGCGGGGTCACAGCCCCCCACCCAAACACAGGGGTACGCGGGGTCACATCGCCCCCCCCCCCAGACACAGGGGTACGCAGGGTCACATCGCCCCCCCCAGACACAGGGGTACGCGGGGTCACATCGCCCCCCCCCAGACACAGGGGTACGCGGGGTCACATCGCCCCCCCCCCAGACACAGGGGTACGCGGGGTCACATCGCCCCCCCCCCCAGACACAGGGGTACGCGGGGTCACATCGCCCCCCCCCCCAGACACAGGGGTACGTGGGGTCACATCGCCCCCCCCCAGACACAGGGGTACGCGGGGTCACATCGCCCCCCCCCAGACACAGGGGTACGCGGGGTCACATCGCCCCTCCCAGACACAGGGGTGCGCGGGGTCACATCGCCCCCCCCAGACACAGGGGTACGCGGGGTCACATCGCCCCCCCCCCAGACACAGGGGTACGCGGGGTCACATCGCCCCCCCCCCCCAGACACAGGGGTACGCGGGGTCACAGCCCCCCACCCAAACACAGGGGTACGTGGGGTCACAGCTCCCCCCCAGACAAAGGTGTCACCGCCCCCCACCCCCACAGGGGGATGCGGGGTCACAACCCACAGGGGGGTGCGGTGTCACAGCCGCCCCCCACAGTAATAATCATATGGGGGTCTGGGTCCAAAATATACTAAACATACAGGATGCACATGGGGGGGGGGGGGGAGGTCTGGATCCCAAATATACTGTACATACAGGGTGCACATGGGGGGGACTGGATCCCAAATATACTGTACATACAGGGTGCACATGGGGGGGGGGACTGGATCCCAAATATACTGTACATACAGGGTGCATATGGGGGGGACTGGATCCCAAATACACTGCACATACAGGGTGCACATGGGGGGGGGGACTAGAACCCAAATACACTGCACATACAGGGTGCACATGGGGGGGGGGAGGGGTCTGGATCCCAAATATACTTTACACACAGGGTGCGCATGGGGGTGGGACTGGATCCCAAATATACTTTACATACAGGGAGCTGTACACAGTCGGGTCTCAGCACACACAGCTGTGTCTGTTCAACCCCCCGCCCAGTGCTGAGCTCACAGCCCACAGTACACGCGGCCGGACACGTGTCTGGGGTGAGAGGGGGACACGGAGCATGTTCATTATATCACACTATCCCCATGTACCCCCCACCCATTATATCACACTAACCCATGTACCCCTCATTATACATATTGCCACCATGTACTTGCTCTAAACACATGCACACAATGATCCTGCAGCCCCCCCCCTCCATTATACACACTGCCCCCCATGTACCCACATTATATAAACTGCCCCCCATTATACAAAATGCCCCCCATCACACACACGGCCCCCATGTACCCACATCACATACACTGCCCCCATGTACCCACATTGCCCCCATGTACCCACATCACATACACTGCCCCCATGTACCCACATTGCCCCCATGTACCCACATCACATACACTGCCCCCATGTACCCACATCACACACACTACCCCATGTACCATCATATACACTGCCCCCATCACACACACTGCCCCCATGTACCCACATCACACACACTACCCCATGTACCCACATCATATACACTGCCCCCATGTACCCACATCACATACACTGCCCCCATGTACCCACATCACATACACTGCCCCCATGTACCCACATCACACACACTGCCCCCATGTACCCACACTGCCCCCATGTACCCACATCACACACACTGCCCCCATGTACCCACATCACACACACTACCCCATGTACCCACATCATATACACTGCCCCCATCACATACACTGCCCCCATGTACCCACATCACATACACTGCCCCCATGTACCCACATCACACACACTGCCCCCATGTACCCACATCATATACACTGCCCCCATGTACCCACATCACATACACTGCCCCCATGTACCCACATCACATACACTGCCTCCATGTACCCACATCACATACACTGCCCCCATGTACCCACATCACATACACTGCCCCATGTACCCACATCACATACACTGCCCCCATGTACCCACATCACATACACTGCCCCCATGTACCCACATCACATACACTGCCCCCATGTACCCACATCACATACACTGCCCCCATGTACCCACATCACATACACTGCCCCCATGTACCCACATCACATACACTGCCTCCATGTACCCACATCACACACACTGCCCCCATGTACCCACATCACATACACTGCCCCCATGTACCCACATCACATACACTGCCCCCATGTACCCACATTACATACACTGCCCCCATGTACCCACATCACATACACTGCCTCCATGTACCCACATCACATACACTGCCTCCATGTACCCACATCACATACACTGCCTCCATGTACCCACATCATATACACTGCCTCCATGTACCCACATCATATACACTGCCTCCATGTACCCACATCATATACACTGCCTCCATGTACCCACATCATATACACTGCCTCCATGTACCCACATCACATACACTGCCCCCATGTACCCACATCATATACACTGCCTCCATGTACCCACATCACATACACTGCCCCCATGTACCCACATCACATACACTGCCCCCATGTACCCACATCACATACACTGCCCCCATGTACCCACATCACATACACTGCCTCCATGTACCCACATCATATACACTGCCCCCATGTACCCACATCACATACACTGCCCCCATGTACCCACATCACATACATTGCCCCATGTACCCACATCACATACACTGCCCCCATGTACCCACATCATATACACTGCCCCCATGTACCCACATCACATACATTGCCCCATGTACCCACATCACATACACTGCCCCCATGTACCCACATCACATACACTGCCCCCATGTACCCACATCACACACACTGCCTCCATGTACCCACATCATATACACTGCCTCCATGTACCCACATCATATACACTGCCCCCATGTACCCACATCACATACACTGCCCCCATGTACCCACATCACATACACTGCCTCCATGTACCCACATCGCATACACTGCCTCCATGTACCCACATCGCATACACTGCCTCCATGTACCCACATCGCATACACTGCCTCCATGTACCCACATCACATACACTGCCTCCATGTACCCACATCACATACACTGCCTCCATGTACCCACATCGCATACACTGCCCCCATGTACCCACATCACATACACTGCCTCCATGTACCCACATCACATACACTGCCCCCATGTACCCCACGTTATACAGTCTGTCCCAGACCCCCCATGTACACATTGATCCTGCATTATATACAGAGCACCCCTAGAGTCCCATAACTGCCCCCAGACCCCATGTACCTGCTCTCTCAGCTCCTCGTTGTATTCTGCCCTCTCAGTCCTTCCTGTTACAACAAGCTCCCTGAGACCACTCCTCTAGGACTAGTACATGATGTGAGCCCCCTGCTGGCAGACAGAGGTATGTACAAGACCCAGAGTGAGTTGGGCGCTGCTGATATACACCCAGGGATGTACAAGGGGAAGATCCAGAGTGAGTGGGGGGCTGCTGATATACACCCAGGGATGTACAAGGGGAAGACCCAGAGTGAGTGGGGGGCTGCTGATATACACCCAGGGATGTACAAGGGGAAGATCCAGAGTGAATGGGGGGCTGCTGATATACACCCAGGGATGTACAAAAGGAAGACCCAGAGTGAGTGGGGGGCTGCTGATATACACCCAGGGATGTACAAGGGGAAGACCCAGAGTGAGTGGGGGGCTGCTGATATACACCCTGGGACATACAAGGGGAAGATCCAGAGTGAATGGGGGGCTGCTGATATACACCCAGGGATGTACAAGGGGAAGACCCAGAGTGAGTGGGGGGCTGCTGATATACACCCAGGGACGTACAAGGGGAAGTCCCAGAGTGAGTGGGGGGCTGCTGATATACACCCTGGGACATACAAGGGGAAGACCCAGAGTGAGTGGGGGGGCTGCTGATATACACCCAGGGACGTACAAGGGGAAGTCCCAGAGTGAGTGGGGGGCTGCTGATATACACCCTGGGACATACAAGGGGAAGACCCAGAGTGAGTGGGGGGCTGCTGATATACACCCGGGGACGTACAAGGGAAAGACCCAGAGTGAGTGGGGGGCTGCTGATATACACCCAGGGACGTACAAGGGGAAGACCCAGAGTGAGTGGGGGGCTGCTGATATACACCCGGGGACGTACAAGGGGAAGACCCAGAGTGAGTGGGGGGCTGCTGATATACACCCAGGGACGTACAAGGGGAAGATCCAGAGTGAGTGGGGGGCTGCTGATATACACCCAGGGACGTACAAGGGAAAGACCCAGAGTGAGTGGGGGGCTGCTGATATACACCCGGGGACGTACAAGGGGAAGACCCAGAGTGAGTGGGGGGCTGCTGATATACACCCAGGGATGTACAAGAGGAAGACCCAGAGTGAGTGGGGGGCTGCTGATATACACCAGGGACGTACAAGGGGAAGTCCCAGAGTGAGTGGGGGGCTGCTGATATACACCAGGGACGTACAAGGGGAAGACCCAGAGTGAGTGGGGGGCTGCTGATATACACCAGGGACGTACAAGGGGAAGTCCCAGAGTGAGTGGGGGGCTGCTGATATACACCCAGGGACGTACAAGGGGAAGACCCAGAGTGAGTGGGGGGCTGCTGATATACACCCAGGGACGTACAAGGGAAAGACCCTGAGTGAGTGGGGGGCTGCTGATATACACCCAGGGACGGACAAGAGAAAGACCCAGAGTGAGTGGGGGGCTGCTGATATACACCCAGGCATGTACAAGGGGAAGACCCAGAGTGAGTGGGGGGCTGCTGATATACACCCAGGGATGTACAAGAGGAAGACCCAGAGTGAGTGGGGGGCTGCTGATATACACCCAGGGATGTACAAGGGGAAGACCCTGAGTGAGTGGGGGGCTGCTGATATACACCCAGGGACGTACAAGGGGAAGACCCAGAGTGAGTGGGGGGCTGCTGATATACACCCGGGGACGCACAAGGGGAAGACCCAGAGTGAGTGGGGGGCTGCTGATATACACCCGGGGACGTACAAGGGAAGACCCAGAGTGAGTGGGGGGCTGCTGATATACACCCAGGGACGTACAAGGGGAAGACCCAGAGTGAGTGGGGGGCTGCTGATATACACCCAGGGACGTACAAGGGGAAGACCCAGAGTGAGTGGGGGGCTGCTGATATACACCCAGGGACGGACAAGGGAAAGACCCAGAGTGAGTGGGGGGCTGCTGATATACACTCAGGGACGTACAAGGGAAAGACCCAGAGTGAGTTGGGGGCTGCTGATATACACCCAGGGATGTACAAGGGGAAGACCCAGATTGAGTTGGGGGCTGCTGATATACACCCAGGGACGTACAAGGGGAAGACCCAGATTGAGTGGGGGGCTGCTGATATACACCCAGGGACGTACAAGGGGAAGACCCAGAGTGAGTGGGGGGCTGCTGATATACACCCGGGGACGCACAAGGGGAAGACCCAGAGTGAGTGGGGGGCTGCTGATATACACCCGGGGACGTACAAGGGAAGACCCAGAGTGAGTGGGGGGCTGCTGATATACACCCAGGGACGGACAAGGGGAAGACCCAGAGTGAGTGGGGGGCTGCTGATATACACCCAGGGACGTACAAGGGGAAGACCCAGAGTGAGTGGGGGGCTGCTGATATACACCCAGGGACGGACAAGGGGAAGACCCAGAGTGAGTGGGGGGCTGCTGATATACACCCAGGGACGGACAAGGGAAAGACCCAGAGTGAGTGGGGGGCTGCTGATATACACCCAGGGACGTACAAGGGGAAGACCCTGAGTGAGTGAAGGGCTGCTGATATACACCCAGGGATGTACAAGGGGAAGACCCAGAGTGAGTGGGGGGCTGCTGATATACACCCGGGGACGAACAAGGGAAGACCCAGAGTGAGTGGGGGGCTGCTGATATACACCCAGGGACGTACAAGGGGAAGACCCAGAGTGAGTGGGGGGCTGCTGATATACACCCGGGGATGTACAAGGGGAAGACCCCGAGTGAGTGGGGGGCTGCTGATATACACCCAGGGACGTACAAGGGGAAGACCCAGAGTTAGTGGGGGGCTGCTGATATACACCCAGGGACGGACAAGGGGAAGACCCAGAGTGAGTGGGGGGCTGCTGATATACACCCAGGGATGTACAAGGGGAAGACCCAGAGTGAGTGGGGGGCTGCAGATATACACCCAGGGACGGACAAGGGGAAGACCCAGAGAGAGTGGGGGGCTGATGATATACAGCCAGGGACGGACAAGGGGAAGACCCAGAGTGAGTGGGGGGCTGCTGATATACACCCAGGGATGTACAAGGGGAAGACCCAGAGTGAGTGGGGGGCTGCTGATATACACCCGGGGATGTACAAGGGGAAGACCCAGAGTGAGTGGGGGGCTGCTGATATACACCCAGGGACGGACAAGGGAAAGACCCAGAGTGAGTGGGGGGCTGCTGATATACACCCAGGGACGTACAAGGGAAAGACCCAGAGTGAGTGGGGGGGCTGCTGATATACACCCAGGGACGTACAAGGGAAAGACCCAGAATGAGTGGGGGGCTGCTGATATACACCCGGGACGTACAAGGGAAGACCCAGAGTGAGTGGGGGGCTGCTGATATACACCCAGGGACGCACAAGGGAAGACCCAGAGTGAGTGGGGGGCTGCTGATATACACCAGGGACGTACAAGGGGAAGACCCAGAGTGAGTGGGGGCTGCTGATATACACCCAGGGACGGACAAGGGGAAGACCCAGAGAGAGTGGGGGGCTGCTGATATACACCCGGGGATGTACAAGGGGAAGACCCCGCGTGAGTGGGGGGCTGCTGATATACACCCAGGGACGTACAAGGGGAAGACCCAGAGTTAGTGGGGGGCTGCTGATATACACCCAGGGACGGACAAGGGGAAGACCCAGAGTGAGTGGGGGGCGTCTGATATACACCCAGGCATGTACAGGGGGAAGACCCTGAGTGAGTGGGGGGCTGCAGATATACACCCAGGGACGGACAAGGGGAAGACCCAGAGTGAGTGGGGGGCTGCTGATATACACCCGGGGATGTACAAGGGGAAGACCCAGAGTGAGTGGGGGGCTGCTGATATACACCCAGGGACGGACAAGGGAAAGACCCAGAGTGAGTGGGGGGCTGCTGATATACACCCAGGGACGGACAAGGGAAAGACCCAGAGTGAGTGGGGGGCTGCTGATATACACCCAGGGACATACAAGGGAAAGACCCAGAATGAGTGGGGGGCTGCTGATATACACCCGGGACGTACAAGGGAAGACCCAGAGTGAGTGGGGGGCTGCTGATATACACCCAGGGACGGACAAGGGGAAGACCCAGAGTGAGTGGGGGGCTGCTGATATACACCCAGGCATGTACAGGGGGAAGACCCAGAGTGAGTGGGGGGCTGCTGATATACACCCGGGGATGTACAAGGGGAAGACCCAGAGTGAGTGGGGGGCTGCTGATATACACCCGGGGATGTACAAGGGGAAGACCCAGAGTGAGTGGGGGGCTGCTGATATACACCCAGGGACGGACAAGGGAAAGACCCAGAGTGAGTGGGGGGCTGCTGATATACACCCAGGGACGTACAAGGGAAAGACCCAGAGTGAGTGGGGGGCTGCTGATATACACCCAGGGACATACAAGGGAAAGACCCAGAATGAGTGGGGGGCTGCTGATATACACCCGGGACGTACAAGGGAAGACCCAGAGTGAGTGGGGGGCTGCTGATATACACCCAGGGACGCACAAGGGAAGACCCAGAGTGAGTGGGGGGCTGCTGATATACACCAGGGACGTACAAGGGGAAGACCCAGAGTGAGTGGGGGCTGCTGATATACACCCAGGGACGGACAAGGGGAAGACCCAGAGAGAGTGGGGGGCTGCTGATATACACCCGGGGATGTACAAGGGGAAGACCCCGAGTGAGTGGGGGGCTGCTGATATACACCCAGGGACGTACAAGGGGAAGACCCAGAGTTAGTGGGGGGCTGCTGATATACACCCAGGGACGGACAAGGGGAAGACCCAGAGTGAGTGGGGGGCTGCTGATATACACCCAGGCATGTACAGGGGGAAGACCCTGAGTGAGTGGGGGGCTGCAGATATACACCCAGGGACGGACAAGGGGAAGACCCAGAGAGAGTGGGGGGCTGCTGATATACACCCGGGGATGTACAAGGGGAAGACCCAGAGTGAGTGGGGGGCTGCTGATATACACCCAGGGACGTACAAGGGAAAGACCCAGAGTGAGTGGGGGGCTGCTGATATACAGCCAGGGACGGACAAGGGGAAGACCCAGAGTGAGTGGGGGGCTGCTGATATACACCCGGGGATGTACAAGGGGAAGACCCAGAGTGAGTGGGGGGCTGCTGATATACACCCGGGGATGTACAAGGGGAAGACCCAGAGTGAGTGGGGGGCTGCTGATATACACCCGGGGATGTACAAGGGGAAGACCCAGAGTGAGTGGGGGGCTGCTGATATACACCCAGGGACGTACAAGGGAAAGACCCAGAGTGAGTGGGGGGCTGCTGATATACACCCAGGGACGTACAAGGGAAAGACCCAGAATGAGTGGGGGGCTGCTGATATACACCCGGGACGTACAAGGGAAGACCCAGAGTGAGTGGGGGGCTGCTGATATACACCCAGGGACGCACAAGGGAAGACCCAGAGTGAGTGGGGGGCTGCTGATATACACCAGGGACGTACAAGGGGAAGACCCAGAGTGAGTGGGGGGCTGCTGATATACACCAGGGACGTACAAGGGGAAGTCCCAGAGTGAGTGGGGGGCTGCTGATATACACCCAGGGACGTACAAGGGGAAGACCCAGAGTGAGTGGGGGGCTGCTGATATACACCCAGGGACGTACAAGGGAAAGACCCTGAGTGAGTGGGGGGCTGCTGATATACACCCAGGGACGGACAAGAGAAAGACCCAGAGTGAGTGGGGGGCTGCTGATATACACCCAGGCATGTACAAGGGGAAGACCCAGAGTGAGTGGGGGGCTGCTGATATACACCCAGGGACGTACAAGGGAAAGACCCAGAGTGAGTGGGGGGCTGCTGATATACAAACAGGCATGTACAAGGGAAGGACCCTGAGTGAGTGGGGGGCTGCTGATATACACCCAGGGATGTACAAGAGGAAGACCCAGAGTGAGTGGGGGGCTGCTGATATACACCCAGGGATGTACAAGGGGAAGACCCTGAGTGAGTGGGGGGCTGCTGATATACACCCAGGGACGTACAAGGGGAAGACCCAGAGTGAGTGGGGGGCTGCTGATATACACCCGGGGACGCACAAGGGGAAGACCCAGAGTGAGTGGGGGGCTGCTGATATACACCCGGGGACGTACAAGGGAAGACCCAGAGTGAGTGGGGGGCTGCTGATATACACCCAGGGACGTACAAGGGGAAGACCCAGAGTGAGTGGGGGGCTGCTGATATACACCCAGGGACGGACAAGGGGAAGACCCAGAGTGAGTGGGGGGCTGCTGATATACACCCAGGGACGGACAAGGGAAAGACCCAGAGTGAGTGGGGGGCTGCTGATATACACTCAGGGACGTACAAGGGAAAGACCCAGAGTGAGTTGGGGGCTGCTGATATACACCCAGGGACGTACAAGGGGAAGACCCAGATTGAGTGGGGGGCTGCTGATATACACCCAGGGATGTACAAGGGGAAGACCCAGATTGAGTGGGGGGCTGCTGATATACACCCAGGGACGTACAAGGGGAAGACCCAGAGTGAGTGGGGGGCTGCTGATATACACCCGGGGACGCACAAGGGGAAGACCCAGAGTGAGTGGGGGGCTGCTGATATACACCCGGGGACGTACAAGGGAAGACCCAGAGTGAGTGGGGGGCTGCTGATATACACCCAGGGACGGACAAGGGGAAGACCCAGAGTGAGTGGGGGGCTGCTGATATACACCCAGGGACGTACAAGGGGAAGACCCAGAGTGAGTGGGGGGCTGCTGATATACACCCAGGGACGGACAAGGGGAAGACCCAGAGTGAGTGGGGGGCTGCTGATATACACCCAGGGACGGACAAGGGAAAGACCCAGAGTGAGTGGGGGGCTGCTGATATACACCCAGGGACGTACAAGGGGAAGACCCTGAGTGAGTGAAGGGCTGCTGATATACACCCAGGGATGTACAAGGGGAAGACCCAGAGTGAGTGGGGGGCTGCTGATATACACCCGGGGACGCACAAGGGAAGACCCAGAGTGAGTGGGGGGCTGCTGATATACACCCAGGGACGTACAAGGGGAAGACCCAGAGTGAGTGGGGGGCTGCTGATATACACCCGGGGATGTACAAGGGGAAGACCCCGAGTGAGTGGGGGGCTGCTGATATACACCCAGGGACGTACAAGGGGAAGACCCAGAGTTAGTGGGGGGCTGCTGATATACACCCAGGGACGGACAAGGGGAAGACCCAGAGTGAGTGGGGGGCTGCTGATATACACCCAGGGATGTACAAGGGGAAGACCCAGATTGAGTGGGGGGCTGCAGATATACACCCAGGGACGGACAAGGGGAAGACCCAGAGAGAGTGGGGGGCTGCTGATATACAGCCAGGGACGGACAAGGGGAAGACCCAGAGTGAGTGGGGGGCTGCTGATATACACCCGGGGATGTACAAGGGGAAGACCCAGAGTGAGTGGGGGGCTGCTGATATACACCCGGGGATGTACAAGGGGAAGACCCAGAGTGAGTGGGGGGCTGCTGATATACACCCAGGGACGGACAAGGGAAAGACCCAGAGTGAGTGGGGGGCTGCTGATATACACCCAGGGACGTACAAGGGAAAGACCCAGAGTGAGTGGGGGGCTGCTGATATACACCCAGGGACATACAAGGGAAAGACCCAGAATGAGTGGGGGGCTGCTGATATACACCCAGGGACGTACAAGGGAAAGACCCAGAGTGAGTGGGGGGCTGCTGATATACACCCAGGGACATACAAGGGAAAGACCCAGAGTGAGTGGGGGGCTGCTGATATACACCCGGGACGTACAAGGGAAGACCCAGAGTGAGTGGGGGGCTGCTGATATACACCCAGGGACGCACAAGGGAAGACCCAGAGTGAGTGGGGGGCTGCTGATATACACCCAGGGACGGACAAGGGAAAGACCCAGAGTGAGTGGGGGGCTGCTGATATACACCCAGGGATGTACAAGGGGAAGACCCAGAGTGAGTGGGGGGCTGCTGATATACACCAGGGACGTACAAGGGGAAGACCCAGAGTGAGTGGGGGCTGCTGATATACACCCAGGGACGGACAAGGGGAAGACCCAGAGAGAGTGGGGGGCTGCTGATATACACCCGGGGATGTACAAGGGGAAGACCCCGAGTGAGTGGGGGGCTGCTGATATACACCCAGGGACGTACAAGGGGAAGACCCAGAGTTAGTGGGGGGCTGCTGATATACACCCAGGGACGGACAAGGGGAAGACCCAGAGTGAGTGGGGGGCTGCTGATATACACCCAGGCATGTACAGGGGGAAGACCCTGAGTGAGTGGGGGGCTGCAGATATACACCCAGGGACGGACAAGGGGAAGACCCAGAGAGAGTGGGGGGCTGCTGATATACACCCGGGGATGTACAAGGGGAAGACCCAGAGTGAGTGGGGGGCTGCTGATATACACCCAGGGACGTACAAGGGAAAGACCCAGAGTGAGTGGGGGGCTGCTGATATACAGCCAGGGACGGACAAGGGGAAGACCTAGAGTGAGTGGGGGGCTGCTGATATACACCCGGGGATGTACAAGGGGAAGACCCAGAGTGAGTGGGGGGCTGCTGATATACACCCGGGGATGTACAAGGGGAAGACCCAGAGTGAGTGGGGGGCTGCTGATATACACCCGGGGATGTACAAGGGGAAGACCCAGAGTGAGTGGGGGGCTGCTGATATACACCCAGGGACGTACAAGGGAAAGACCCAGAGTGAGTGGGGGGCTGCTGATATACACCCAGGGACGTACAAGGGAAAGACCCAGAATGAGTGGGGGGCTGCTGATATACACCCGGGACGTACAAGGGAAGACCCAGAGTGAGTGGGGGGCTGCTGATATACACCCAGGGACGCACAAGGGAAGACCCAGAGTGAGTGGGGGGCTGCTGATATACACCAGGGACGTACAAGGGGAAGACCCAGAGTGAGTGGGGGGCTGCTGATATACACCCAGGGACGTACAAGGGGAAGACCCAGAGTGAGTGGGGGCTGCTGATATCATGAAATCATCACCTTATCATAGTATTTACTATTCTCCCCCTCACCCCCTACCCCCTACCTCATCTTATTCTCTGTAGCCCCTCCCCTTACACTTTGTACCCAGACCCCTAGTGGGAAGCATAGACCATGCACTACAGGACAGACAACCCTTACAGTCAGTATCCAGACCCCTAGTAAGAAGCAGTGATCATGTGCTACAGGACAGACTGCCATTACACTCATTATCCAGACCCCTAGTGGGAAGCACAGACCATGCGCTACAGGAGAGCCAGCCCTAACACTCCGTATCAAGACCCCTGATGGTAAGCAAAGACCATGTACTACAGCACAGACAGCTTTTACACACAGTATCCAGACCCCTACTGGGAACCAGAGACCCTGCCCTTCAGGACAGACTGCCTTACAGTCAGTAGCTAGACCCCTGATAGGAAGCAGAGACCATGCTCTTCAGGACAGACAGCCCTTACACTCTGTATCCGGACCCCTATGGGGAAGCAGAGACCATGTGCTACAGGACAGACAGCCCTTACACTTTGTACCCAGACTCCTAGTGGGAAGCACAGACCATGTGCTACAGGACAGACAGCCCTTACACTTTGTACCCAGACTCCTAGTGGGAAGCACAGACCATGTGCTACAGGACAGACAGCCCTTACACTTTGTACCCAGACTCCTAGTGGGAAGCACTGACCATGCGCTTCAGGACAGACAGCCCTTACACTCTGTATCCGGACCCCTATGGGGAAGCAGAGACCATGTGCTACAGGACAGACAGCCCTTACACTCTGTATCCGGACCCCTATGGGGAAGCAGAGACCATGTGCTACAGGACAGACAGCCCTTACACTTTGTACCCAGACTCCTAGTGGGAAGCACAGACCATGCGCTAAAGGACAGACAGCCCTTACACTTGGTATCCAGACCATTATTGGTAATCACTGACCATGCGCAACAAGTCAGACAGCCCATAAACTCAGTATCCAGACCTCTAGTAGGAAGCAGTGATAATGCGCTACAGGACAGACAGCCCTTACACTCAGTATCCAGACCCCTGATAGGAAGCAGTGCCCATGTGCTACAGGAAAGACAGCCCTTACATTCAGTATCCAGACCCCTAGTGGGAAGCAGAGACCATGCGCTACAGGACAGACATCCCTTACACTCAGTATCCAGACCCCTAGAGGGAAGCAGTGACCATGCGCTTCAGGACAGACATCCCTTACAGTTAGTATTCAGACCCCTAGTGGGAAGCATAGACCATGCACTACAGGACAGACAACCCTTACAGTCAGTATCCAGACCCCTAGTAAGAAGCATAGACCATGTGCTACAGGAAAGACAGCCCTTACATTCAGTATCCAGACCCCTAGTGGGAAGCAGAGACCATGCGCTACAGGACAGACAGCTCTTACACTCAGTATCCAGACCCCTAGTGGGAAGCAGTGACCATGCGCTTCAGGACAGACATCCCTTACAGTTAGTATTCAGACCCCTAGTGGGAAGCATAGACCATGCACTACAGGACAGACAACCCTTACAGTCAGTATCCAGACCCCTAGTAAGAAGCATAGACCATGTGCTACAGGACAGACAACCCTTACACTCAGTATCCAGACCCCTAGTGGGAAGCAGAGACCATGCACTTCAGGACAGACGGCTCTTACAGTCAGTATCCAGACCCCTGATAGGAAGCAATGACCATGCGCTACAGGACATACAGCCCTTACACTCGGTATCCAGACCACTAGTGGGAAGCAGTGACCATGAGCTACAGGACAGACAGCTCTTACACTCCGTATCCAGACCCCTAGGGGGAAGCACAGACCATGCACTACAGGACAGACAGCCCTTAGACTCTGTTTCCAGACCCCTAGTGGGAAGCACAGACCATGCTCTTCAGGACAGACAGCCCTTATACTCAGTATCCAGATCCCTAGTGGGAAGCAGAGACCATGCGCTACAGGACCGACAGCCCTTACACTCAGTATCCAGACCCCTGATGGTAAGCAGAGACCATGTACTACAGCACAGGCAGCCTTTACACACAGTATCCAGACCCCTAGTGGGAAGCAGAGACCATGCACTACAGGACAGACCGCCCTTACAGTCAGTATCTAGACCCCTGATAGGAAGCAGAGACCATGCGCTACAGGACAGACCGCCCTTACAGTCAGTATCTAGACCCCTGATAGGAAGCAGAGACCATGCGCTACAGGACAGACAGCCCTTACACTCAGTATCAGGACAGACATGGTACCCCAGGCCAGTAAGTTACATAGTTGCATAGTAATTGAGGTTGAAAAAAGACTTTTAGTCCATCAAGTTCAACCTTTTAAGATCTCTTCTGATCTGCAATATGCGTATTAAGTGTTCTAGGATGGTATATCCATCAGTATTTAGTTCTCTATGTCTGGTTATTTCCGCAGGCGCAGAACTAATGGAGGTTTTGTGTCTCCATGACGTGGATCCATTCAGTACAGACAATAGGTCCTGGACACTAATGGCGCTTACTCCAATGCACACGCTCCTTGGCAGGGTACTCGCTGCAGGCCTTACTGTGGCTGCTATTTATAGTGGTCATTAACATGACTTTGGGCTGAACAACTAGTTCTTATTTGTTAATTCTGACATTTGTAGATCTTTATATTTTGTTGGAGGACTTCTATACATTGGCAGTTATTTGTTATACTTTATAAACAGTGTGTTGTGACATGTATATATATATATATATATATATATGTATGTATGTCCTCGGAAAACAGGAAATCAACACAGGTAAATAAACACATGCCTATATTTGGCCGCAAAGTACAGAGAGAGGGAACAATAGTCCCAGGACCTCTGCAAGTAAAGTTTCACCTCAATTTAAGTCCAAATTACCAAGTTTAGACACACAAAAATCCCCTAAGCGAGAGAAAAAATGGCCCCCGAAGAAAACGAGGCTACAGGACCCTAAAGTCGCAAAACACCACCAAGCACAGACGGATTTTGCAAAAAGCTGTATGAGGTACAAGATACACTTTTAGCAACAAGCGCCAACGCTGATCATAGCACACAAACTACACCAGGGGACAGCCTTCCAATAAGCAGATCAGCGCCCACCTTACAATGACAGCAAAAGCCTTGCAATGAGCGCCGAAGGATCTCAGACCACCAAAAAAAATTATGTCTGGGGCAAACCGCATTACCTGCCTTACAATTTTATTACCCCGTAATTTTTGACGGGCAAGTCGCTAGTATATATATATATATATATAATATATATACTAGCGACTTGCCCGTCAAAAAATTACGTCAATAGCATTGTAAGGCAGGTACACAAAGTAAGTCTTTTGGTTGTGTGAGTACCTTCGGCGCTCATTGCGAGCCTCTTGGTTGGTGTATTTTTGGTTATCAGAGCTCCTTTGGCGCTCATTGCAAGGTTTGTGATGATTGACTTGTGGCGCGCATTGCGAGTCTCTCCCGTGGTATAGTTGTGCTCCTCTAAACAGCGTTGGCGCTCCTTGTGAGACGCGCGCTGAGCGCCTTTAGTGTTTATTGTGATTCTGTCGTCTGTTTTTTTTCTTCTGTGTATGTATTTTGTAATGTTAATTAATTAGTAAAATGATAAATGAATATACTATACCTATTTGTAATCAATATATGCAGGAAGCCATGTGCTGAAGAGCTAACAATCTATTTTGATGTTCCTGCCCATACAATGTAGGTTTGCAGTGTTGGTGACCTGAGGTGTAAGTGTCAGCAATGTGCGCAAAGTGTAGTGTAAATAGGCTGCGTGCGCGAGGGGAAGCCATTTGTTTAGCTGTGTAGTTCCGCATTTTGTAATGGTAATGTTATTAGTGTTGTAAAATGGCTGCGATTGTGTTAGGCGGGTGTGGAGCATTTAGCGTGCTTCCTAATAGTGTATTTAGTAGCATGTACGGTTGTGTGTAAAAGTCGTATGTGCTTGGCGGTGTTTTGCGTGCTTAGGGGTCGTGTAGCCTCGTTTTTATTTTTTTGGGCCGCCATTTTTTCTCTTGTTTAGGGGATTATCGAGTGGCGAAAGTCTTTACATTGGATTTAATTTGGCGCGTAACCTCCTTCCCAGACATCCTGGTTGTCCCCTCTTGCTGTGTGTGTATTTTTTTTATTTTGTGTGTTTTTAGTGGTGCGGCCGTTAAGTTCGTATTTTTTGCGGCTTGTATTTTTTTTTTCTCTAAGTGGCAGTTTCCTTTTGTAAGTGTTACGGGCCGTAATTTTTATATGCGATTTTTTCAAAGTGCTACGGGTCTCGCACTGAGAATTGTGTATTTGAGTTTTGTGTTGATGTGTAGTCCCGCGGGTTGTAGGTATGATGCCCAAGTCGTACGGGGTCGTAGGTCATAGGCCAAAGGCGCTCATTGCAGTACTTAATGCGAGATGCAAAATTACATCCCGTAGGACTTAGGACCACAGGCACGTATATGGATTGTCGGCCTCACAAAAATACGACTTTAACGGCCGAATCACTGATCAGTAAAAAGCTGAAAAAAACAAAAATTATGCCTCAAATTAACTTCCACACTAGCACCCAGCACAAGGGGCGAGCCAGGGAGCCCGTGAGTGAGGTCACAAGTTCATTTGAGGCATATTTGATGTTTTTTTCACGCGAGAAAAAAACGCAAAAGGATGAAAACAAGGCTGAAGCTCGCAGAAAACAGCCTCATCGCGGGCCCTGTAAAGTACACGGGGAGAGGCTCGCAATGAGCGCCGAAGGTGCTCAGAGGGCCCTTTAGCCTCGCATTGTGTGGTAAACAGCATTGCTAGACTTATTCCCGTCATTTTTGACGGGCAGTTTCCTAGTATTATATATGTAATTGTGTATCAGAAAGTATCACTGCATATAGACATTTCTATTCATATACAGGCCCATCCCTCCATGCACTGCTCCCCCTGAATATGCATTGCCCTAGGCATCTGCCTCTTAGGCCTAGACAGAAACAAACCTCTGCAATTTGAAGTAACATTGTTAAGCATTTTAGTGCCTACATATATAATTAGTTTGCATATCCACATGGTAAATATCTAAAAGCAAAGTAAATAAATGGATATTTGGCCACTGGTGACGCGCCTCCTGGTAGGCGAGGGGTTACATCTCACGCCTGGGCCTGGGAGCGAAACATCTCAGAGGAATGTTTAGTAAATCTTGGCCTGATTAGTCCGTGCTCGGGGTGTTTGTTATGGCTTCAGCCACATCTGGAGCTGAGACTCCATAACCATTTCCAGGTTCCCATAACTTGTGGTGGCTGCCCCCGCACGGCCTTGACCAGAGAGTGGACCTTCAGAGTGAGATGACCCTGCCGCCAGTACGGGAATCCAGTAAATACATGTATTTATATGTAGGGAGCCAGGTACGTCCCGTGTGCCTCCTGATCAAGACATTAATACACTAAGGCCCACATTCAATTGCAATTTGGCCAATTGAATAGGGCTCTAAATAAGCACATAACATATATTTTTTAAAGAAGTTTTTAGTTAGTAAACATCTATCCAAAAGCAAGGTTTTCACTAACTAAAAATGTCTTTAAACAAAATATGCTCTGTGCTTATTTAGAGCCCTATTCAATTGGCCAAATCGCAATTGAATGAGGCCCTAAATCTGTAAAATGAATTTAAGGTAAACGTAAGTGAGGTGTAACTTGGACATGACCATTACACTGAGGAGGAGTACAATGGGTTAAGTCAGGCAGTTAAATTATCTCTATAAATCACCAAAATAAATAACCTATACAAAATATGTATATAAATCACCTATAGAAATAGTCTAGAGAAATACATAAATATAATATCTGTATAAATCACACTCAGTGCGTCACTATTTATTTATAATTAATATCTTTGCATTATTTAAGTATTTTCCATGACACGAGGTCCGCTGTGTGCTATATTAGTATATTTGGGGGTGGGGGCTGTGTGCTCCCTGCAGGGCACAGTGTGCTATATTAGTATATTTGGGGGTGGGGGTTGTGTGCTCCCTGCAGGGCACAGTGTGCTATATTAGTATATTTGGGGGTGGGGGGCTGTGTGTTCCCTGCAGGGCGCAGTGTGCTATATTAGTATATTTGGGGGTGGGGGTTGTGTGCTCCCTGCAGGGCACAGTGTTCTATATTAGTATATTTGAGGGTGGGGTATGGTGTTCTGGCTGTACCTTGTCCCCTGTGTAAGTTATCCATGGGGTTAAATGAGCCACAGACTATCTTCCCAAGTAGGACTGCAGGGGTTAAATTTCAGTTAATCAGCTGCACCTGAACAGCCCTGATTTAAGACAGCTTCTGGAGTGAGTGGCTGCTTATGGACTATTTGTTTGCAGTATTTTTTGAGCTGGAGAAAGACGCACACAGTGAGACAGCAGCCTGGAGACTGATCGGAGAAGAGTGGAGACCTGGAGATCTGAAGAATATCTTTATAACAAACTATTGTACTGTTTGTTTTGCTCCACCCAGGTTTGGCTGGATGAGAGCTGGTTAGTGAGGGCACTGTCTTTTAGTTATGGTAGTGCTTCAGTGGAAGCTAGGGATATTAGTTTTGTATCACTGGCTAAAATTTTAATAAAATTTGGAAAAGTATCTCCAGCCTGTTGTATTGTGTCCTCCATCAAAGTGTCTGAAACATGGACCAGAGGAGCCTGGGAACTTGCCCACTGTTATTAAGTAAAAACAATATGTGATGGCCATGTCCCTATAACATGTGAGCGATGTCCCTATTTGCCCCTCCATTATCTTCTGGTAGTGTCACTGCTCATAATTTATTCTGTTGAGAATGGCGGTACCCAAAATACTCAAATTCAATGTATTTTAGAAAAATTAAATGACTATTTTTCCTTTTCCAGAGCTCACAAGACAGATCTCTGTGTCTGATGAGAGCCGGGGACTTATTCCCACTCAACCAGAACATCAATTACTGCCATGTCCTACACACAATGGACTCTAATGGGCCACTTTTGGGGCCACATGATAACCACATGCTGTGCTTCCATTAATTGGATTTGAACTCAATTAGTGAACCTATCACGAGGAGTCCTGCAATTCTGCCATGTTAAATGACAATGTAAAAGTGATGGAGTTAATTATCAGTATTAAAGCTTTTACATTCATTTGAGTTATTAAATATGTATTTTTTCTAAAAACGTGAATAAATAAATAAGTGGTCTACAGTGTAGAAAACTTACATTCAATGAGACCAGAGTGGGTTCTCCTTCTGATCTAACATGTTACAGAAAACTGAGGAGTCTCCGGACTGAGACAACCTGGTGCTTTTATAATTTTTTAATGTAAAACAAGATAATATAATATAGATATTATTCCCATTTAAATCTCCTCTGAGACGATGACCAAGAATGCTCAGTACAGAACGGGGCCTGAGACAGATAACCAAAGCCAAGATCAGGAAGAACAGAAGCAGAATAATCCAAGTCCAAAGCCAAGGGTTAGGGAGCCATAGGGTGATGAGGTTACAGAAAGGTCCGAGATCCAAGGTCAAAGAGATCGTCAAACATCATTATCACAAAGATGTTCCCTAGTAGTAGCGCAATGCAAAACAAATGAGCACCATACAGAACAGAAAGGTTTAAATAATCCCAGGGTGTTGGATGCGTCAGACTCAGGATTTCCTATAATTAGAGTGTTGCCCCAGGGGAGCTCCCGAAATGTTGTTTATAAGTGTGACTCTGACAGTACCCTGACTTCTAGAGACAACTTCAATTGGTAAAATGTACGATTTATCTGACTTTGAAAAGGGGATGGTCATTGGCATTTAGGTCAAGGGTGCAATATTTCTGATGCTATAGAGTTTGGTTGTTTGTTTCATCTGCTCATTGGATTATTATTATTATTATCATCCTTTATTTGTAAAGTGCCAACATATACCGTAGCACTATACACGGGTTAAGTACAAATCAAAAACAGTACATAGAGCTGAAGGTGAAGAGCTTCTTTAAACATGCATTTTTAGTGAGGTTTTGAAGGATCGACAAAGGGGAATAGTCTGGTGGAGCGAGGCAAGGAGTTCCAGGGAATAGGGGCAGCATGAGAAAAGTCCTGACGTAGGAGTGAGAGGAGGTGATAAGAGAGGGGAAAAGAGGAAGGTCCTTAGCAGAGCAAAGAGGACAGTTGGGGAGTATTTTGAGATGAGAGTAGACATATAAAACGGTGCATCATTGTTGAGAGCTTTTGTGTAATGATTTTAGTTTTATCCTGGAGGCTATGGAAAGCCAGTAGTGTGGCTGACAGAGAGGAGCTACAGATACTGAGCATGAGTATGGTAGATGAGTCTAGTGGATGTGTTCAATATGGATTGGAATAGGGACAGATGGGTGATGAGGAGACCAGCAAGGAGAGAGTTGCAGTAGTCGAGGCGAAATATGATGAGAGAATGGACTAGACTTTTAGCTGTGTCTTGTGTAAGATAGTCACATATTTTGGAGTTGTAATTTAGGTGGAAAATGACAAGATTTTGTGAGTGATTGAATGTGAGGAATGAATCCAGTAGAACCCCAAGACAATGAGCCAGGGAGGTGGGAGTGATGATGGCATTGTCAATAGTGAGAGATATGTGAGGAATGGAAGCTGTGGAAATGATGGGAAGATTAGGAGCTCAGTTTTGACATATTGAGTTTGAGTTTAGGGTCAGACATCCAGGAGGATATACTAGAGAGGCAGTTGGCAACATGATCTAGAAGAGAGGGGGATCAATCTTGTGCTGAGAGGTAGATTTTAGCGTCATCTGCATATAGATTGTACTGAAATGCAAAATATTATTTTAGGGTACCAAGAGACGATGTATAGATGGTGAAGAGGAGAGGGCCTAGGACAGAACCTTGGGTTATACCAACAGTCTGAGGGCAAGGTGAAGAGAAGCCATGGAAGGAGACACTAAGATAAAATGTGAACTATGAGAGAGCTGTGTTACGAAGGCCAAGAGAGACGAGAGTTTGAATGAGAAAATGTGGTCAAGTGTGTCAAAGGCAGCAGAGAGATCCAGTAGAATTAGAATAGATCAATTACCTTTTGACTTGTTGATGAGCAAGACATTAGTGACTTTAATGAGAGCTGTCTCTGTGGAATGTTGGGTCTGGAAGCCAGATTGGAGGGAGTCAGGGAGGGATTTGGAGGAAATAATTGGGGTAAGGTAATTGTGGGTTCCCTGGTGGCCCAGTGGTTAGGATGCAGGTGCTTTCACCACAGAATCCTGGGATCAAATCCAGCCAGGGAACCAAGAGGTCACACTGGCAAGTACTTGGATGGGAGACCACCTGGGAATACCACTAGCTGTATGCTGTAGCCCACTGGAGAAGGAACTGGCCACCCGTTCCAGTATCTCTGCCATGAAAACCTAGTGGATCAGCATGGTGTGTTGTCCATGAGATCAGAGAGAGTCGTACACAACTGAGTGATGCCATTTACAAGGTGATTGTAAACTACACGATCAAGCAGTTTAGATGCCCAGGTTAGTAGAGACATAGGATGATCGTAAGACGCAGAAGCTGGATCAGATGAGGGTTTCTTAAAAATGGGTGATTTAAAGGTAATGGATACTTGTCAGTTTTTTTTCCACGTTGGTAAGTCTGATTCTCTGTGACCTCATGTACCGTAACACCCCAGAGCATCTTTATGTCCATGATTAAGCTGATCCACTTGGTATTCATGGCAGATATACTGGAGTGGGTCGCCTGTTCAACAGTATACAGATCCTGGTATTCCTAGGTGGTCTCCTATCCTAGTACTGACCAGGCCCAACCTTGCTCAGCTTAAGGGTGGTGTGACCTCTTGGTTCCCTGACTTGGAATCGAACCCAGGTTGACAGTGGTAGAAGCACCACGTCCTAACCACCTGCCAGTGTTTAGGAAGATTGAATAGATGTGTGAGACCTGGGATGACGGTGGTAGAGAGTGGAGGGATCAGCTGTGATGGAATCGGACCATGTGGACAAGTTGTAAGAGGAGAGGTTGATAGAAGACCAGATAGGGTCAAAAGAGGCCATAATATACATAGGATTGGGGAAGGTGGAAGGTAGGGTGCTATAGGTTTGTTGAGGAAAGGGTGAGTTAGGGCCACATTGACAAGAGAGTTTGTTACAGATTTTATCAATTTTGTTTTCAAAGTGGGTAGCAAAATCTTCAGCCGTGAGACAGGAAGGAGCAGGAGGTGGTGGGCAGAGGAAAGTGTTGAATTTGGCAAACAGGATTTTGCGATGGAAGCTGAATTTGATATTAATGATGAGAAATAGTGCTCTTTGGATTGAGGACATAGTGATAGGAGCGTAGAATACATTTGTATATGAATCCGTATGAGGACACCTCTGGATGTAGGGTGTTTGTGTAGTCTGTCATGGTTGTACGTGAGAGCAAGGGCTGTGGTTGTGGGATCAAGAGTGTCAAGGCTGGAAGTTAGAGTCAAGTCATATTGTGTGGTGGCAATGTCAGGGCATCTGAGGGTCGTGAGGGGACTGAGAAGGGGCTGTAGCACATTGTAAAGGTGTTGTGGATCAAGTGTTTCAGGATACTGTGGATTCTGGTGACTGTGCATGAAGAAGAGCAAAGAGTGGGAGGTGTGGTGAGGGTGTAGGCTAGGAGATGATGGTCAGAGGGAGTGGGGAGATAGTGTAGTATATGGTAAAAATTAGGCCAAGGGATTGTCTATCGCAGTGAGTTGGGGATTATGTGCATTGTGAGAGGCCAAGGGAAGAGGTAAATGCAAATCATTTTGCAGCTGAGATGGGTAAGAGGCGGATAGGGAGAAACTTGAAAAAAAAGAGAATCGGAGAGAGGGAATCCGGGAATGAAGTGAAATGTTCCACACCTCCATCTTGCTTATTCCCAGGTCTAGGTATGTGACTGAAGTGAAACCCAACAAATGATAGTACAGCAGGGGAGGTGGCATCTGATGAAGTGAGCCAAGTTTCAGTGATAGCCAGTAGATTGAGTTGGAAATAAATAGGTTATGAGTGTAAATTAGTTTATAGCAAATAGACCTGGCATTCCAGATGAGAAGGGCAAAGTGGTAGTGGCAGGTGATGGATATTAAGTTATGGTTTTTTTTGGTTTTTGCTGCTCTGGGGGCTGATCATGGCTGGTGAAGAAGTTGGGAATGAATGAGGGGCCTGGGTTATGAGATATATCTACAGTGAACAGGCATAGGAATGAGTGAGAGTGAGTAGAGAACGGAGTGTGTGCGTTTCTGAGCCTTAGAAGATGCAGAAGATAGTGCATGGAGTAAGGAAAGGAGCTTGTGGGAGCAAAGAGGGGAGGAGAGTAGTGAAGGTGAGATGGTTGTTTTGTTGGAGACATGAGGTGGAGAGTCTGAGAAACAGACAGGATATTATAAGGAGGAAGAAAGTAAGAGGAAGCTTTGTGACACAGTGTGTCATCTAGAGGAATAATTGGGAATAGTAAGCAGGTGTCGCTGATTTATCAGGTGCAGGATGGAAAGAAGTGGGAGTCTGATGTATTTTCAGGCTTTCCAAAACTTTGAGGTGAATTGTGTCTCTGCATCAGATATGTAATTAGGAATACCTTGAAGATGAATCCTTCTCAAATGAATAGATTAGGTGTCTCTTGTGCTGCAGGTAATTTATGGAATGGTTTTATCAGTGCCATGTTTGTGCGATGATCCACTACAACCATAAGATGCTGTGAAGGAGGGAGGTCTATAATGACATCAGTTGTGACACATGACCAGGGACAAGAGGAAATGGGCAAAGGTTAAAGAAGTTTGACAGGATGTGAATATTGAACTTTGTCCTGGGTACAATCAGATATCAGAAATGGCTACCAGAAATGCTGACTGATCAATTCCAATATTTTCTGGATGTCCTGCTACTGGAGTGTCATGGTTCTTCTACAAGACCTGACTGTGAAGATGAGGGGGCATGTATATTAAACCATAGTAGTCCACTGGGAATTGTAGCTAGCTATGAGGAGTTTTGTGAATTTATTCGAAGGGTTTCTAAAAGTAGGAGGAAGAATAGGGACGTGAATTGTGTCCCTTGATCAGATATCTAATCAGGAGTTCTACAAAATGGAATCGCTGATGAATAGATTAGATGTTTCTTGTGCTACAGTTAATTTATGGAATGACGTGTGTTATTCTTGTGAGAAGATCTACTAGAACCATAATGGTGGTATGATGCTGCAAAGAAGGGAGGTCTACAATAAAATGTGACACAGGACCAAGAATAAGTAGAAATAAGCAATGGTTGAAGAAGGTCGGCTGGGTGTGAATGTGATACTTTGCACTTTGTCAGAGTTGGCTACTAGGACTGCAAGATGGCCAGTTCCAGTATTTTCTGTATACCTCGATGTCCTGCTACAGGAGAATCATGGTTCTTCTCCAAGGTGAAGATGATGATTCTACAAGGTATATCATGTTACCATGGTTATAAAGTCTGTCTGGATTATAGAGAACTTGTCCCACTGGAAGTCATAGTTGGTTATGAGTTTTGTGTGTTCCAAAAGAAGGAAGAAAAATAGGCTAAGATACTTGATCCTGGTAAGAGGAGGGTTGTGAATATAGGACAGAGTAAGTCTTTGTAATTTTACTTCCTGGCCGGTGAGTGATGTGAAGGTTGAACGGTGCTGGAGCAAAGCAGTGGTGCACAACCCCAAACAATGCGGCCAATTATGACATACTAGGAGGGAGGGAAATTAAGCGATAAAAGGAGTAAATTATTTAATACCTTTTGGGGCAGCAAATATAATTTTCTTTTTTACTATCATTACTCTAAATGTGCATTCAGATGGAATATAGATGGCATTACATTGTCCACCTAAATCCGGAACCATCCTGCTGTACTATAGAGGCTAAAGCTGACCCCACTAGGACCTCAGGACCATAAAATCTATAATATAATATAATAACACGCGAGGGTCATCCAGAACATCTTACAATCCCATGATAGAGATACACAAGGACATCCTATGTCACTCAGGGGACCAGAAAATGTGATTATTACAGTGGTGAGATCACGAGACGGAGAGGAGATGTCTGTGTCCCGTGGCATTACATGGAGTGGGCACATAATGTTCCGGGAGTCATGTTACTGGTGATTAGAGGGGCCATGCATCCTAGCAAAGTCATTAAAATAAACACTCTAAAAAAACATGTAGAAAAATACAGCCCCAAATGTATTACCTTTTATATGCAATTAATCTACATATCATTTTGAATTCTATGAGTTGAGAGGAGACTTTGAATGCAGCAAAAATTCTGTCCACATAATGGGAATGTGGCCACTAAATCCACCAGTGCAGTGGAAAGCTCAATTATTTACAATGACCTACCCTCCTAAGAAAGTAGACTGAATGAGCCAGTGGTAAAGAATACTTGATATAGAAGTTCAAATGTAGAAGTTGTGTTTAGTTTTTTGGGTCTTTCTAAAAATATGTTACATAGAAAAAGAAAACTGACCACAGTGGTCCTTTAAAAGGACACAATGGAGGTTCCAAATATGGTATCATTTAAAACTATAGGTAGTAGCCAGTAATTGGTGTTAGACACGATGTGAGTTGCCCGGTGGGCGGCCATGCTGGTGCCCTGTGAGTGACGCGCACCAAGAAATCTCGTTGTTTTGATAAAGTACGGGGGTTACACTGAGTTTATAAGGAAAACATGAGTAAAGTTGACATATTGGTACAGTAAGTGTAGAGGGACCCACTCTTGGAAGAACTTACAACCTAAGCAGGTAAAGGATACAGAGACAACATGGAGAGGAAACTGGTCGTGGCTTCTCTGAATGGGTGGAGTGTTTGTAACTGTGAAGAATAATGGAGAATCTGAGTGGGGAGAGAGTTCCACAGCGTGTGGACAGGACAAGAAAAGTCTTGGACACAAGAGAATGAGGAGGTGATGACGGGTGACAAGAGCCGTATATCATGGGCAGAGCAGAGGGGGCTATTATGGGAGTATCTGGAGATTAGGTGTGTCAGGATTTTGAACTTGATTCTAACTGGTGGGATGCCCGAGAAGGGATTGGCGGAGGGGGGCAGAAGATAAATGGTCCGACTGCCCTGATGTGGGAGAATAGTGTAATAAATTACTGTGCAGGGGCAGAGCTACCGCCAGTGCAAGCGGTGCCATGCACCAGGGCCCCGGTGGGGCCCCAGTGCTGTACAAATATATATCAAATATATATATATATATATATATATATATATATATATATATATATTATATTTCTTTGTATTGTTTTTTTTATTGTAGTGTATTGTGGGCCACCCCTGATGTCCCCCACCTCAACCCACCCAACCAGATGCCTGCAGGCCCCCTCAGGCCCCCTCAGCTGCACCCCCACTAGAAAATGGAACGAGTGATGTGCTCACAATCTCACGTGTGCATGCATCATAGACTCAAACAGGAAGGCAGGAGGTAAGGAAGACATATTGTGCGAGGAAAGTATATATATATATATATATATATATATATATATATATATATATATATGTGCAGTGGAGTCTAATTTTTTTATTTTACACTTTTTTTTAGTTTCTGTAGTGTAGGGCACTATTTATATTATATGTAATGTATAATATATATATATATATATATATATATATATATATATATATATACAGTATATATGAGTTGGCATGGGAGGAGGCAACACGTAAATACTTTGGGTACTAGCTCTGCCTCTGGTACTGGTACTGTAGTAGTTGTTTCTCTTTCTCCCCCAAAGGTGCCTGGTCCATTCTTCCCCAAGGTATTCCATTTCCGGGGCCAGCACAAGATAGGCATGACACAGCTAAACTGTATTGTTTTCAGCCCATGGCTTCTCCTGTGATAACTATGGTTTCCTCTGGTTGGATTGTCTAGGGTCTGGAGACTGTCATTCCCTGTGAATACTACTTGTGTCTTTGTGTTTTGGGCATTTTGTGCCTGACCGCTTGTTATTTGTTAATATGTCGTTTTGGAAATCCGATATTGTGATTCAAGTATTGTTTGCAAGGACAGGCCTAAAAGGGCCCATCGTGAAACTAACACAATGGGGAATTCAGCATTCTACAGGTGTATCTTCAGATGACTCTGATCTGAAATAATTACTCACATAGCATTGTGGGAAATGTAGACAAGTTTCACAGCAGTGCAGCAAAGCAAGACTAACAAATTACGTTTAAGCCATTGATAAGATTGAGGTAAATATGAACATAGTGGTAGAGAAAGAAACAGCACGTGGGTCTGGTTAAAGGGGTATGGAAGGTTCCTGGGTGTTACTAGGTATATATTATACCTGTATATCTATTTACTGACATGGACTTTATATCATTAAGCTGAACTTCTAAGCTTGGATTTTACCGCCTAAAATCAAACAAATAGTTCCTATATGGGTCTGGCCACTGCATCATATGCAGATACAGACTCTGTAGTACTGGTTATACAGTATCTTATACTAACCAATCAGTGACCATCTTCAGTAACATTGTGCAATATGCTGCTGAGACGTGATTCCTGATAAGCTAGGACACCACACTGCACATCCAGCTCTACAGAGTCTGTGTCTGCATACTCTACAGTGAGCAGACACATACAGGAACTATTTGTCTGACCTTTCTCGTTTTGCCCGGGAAACTCTGGGTATTGGCCCTATTTATACAAAAGGCAACTAACACTATTTCTCTGCCTGTGCATAAATGAAACTAAGAACCAGGGTGGCCTGTCCGCACGCAGCTGAATAGCGCGTCGTCATCAGGGTGCAGAGAACTGCGCTCTAATGATGCTTGGCAAGGTAAGGGCCTGACAATACACAATGCTCTATATGTACAGTACACACTATTCTATACATACAGTACACACTGCTCTACATATAGAGTACACACTACACGTTACACATACAGTACTTCGCGATTTTGGGTGTCCCTGGGTATTTCGGGTGTCCCTGGGCACTCTGGACTCTGGTCACCCAACATGGATGTACTGTACTGTATATGTAGAGCAGTGTGTACTGTATGTAAAGAGTAGTGTGTACTGTACATATAGAGCATCTGTCAGCCCCTTACCTTGCCAAGCAGGCTGGGATGCAGACTGGAACGTCATCAGAGCGCAGTTCTCGGCGCCCTAATTGCGGCGCGCTATTCAGCTGAACGCAAAGATCGGGGTGCCAAGAACCAGGTAATTAAGATGGACCGTTATAAAGGTGATTGTGCGCTACATGTAAAGAGTTTCACCCGGGAAGCTCCAGGAGTCGTCCCTATTTATACTAAAGGCATTTCGGGGCCGGGTCACTCTATTGAGTGGGACCAGACTGATACTACAGGATATGTCTCCCTGTGAGGGGCACAAGTGGGTAAAAGAGGGCGCTCTGAGTGGGTTATCATGTCTATTAAGGTTAGTCCGTTCTCTGATTGAGCACCTCTAACTTCGTTTTTTATTTATGCAAATGACCCTTAGGGATTAGTCTCTCTAAGGGTTATGGGGGACTCCAGACGTGGACCCCTTGCTTGGGTATTCAGCTACACCTCGCTGATGAGGCCCAACGAAGGCCGAAACGTACATCTGGGGTTTGCTGTTTATCCTGTTCAGGGTAGAATTGCCTGGTATTTTGGGGCTGGATCGCTCTAGTGAGTGGGACCAGACTGATATACTACAGGATATTTCTCCCTGTGAAGGGTACAAGTGTCTAAAAGAGGCCGCTCTCAGAGTGGGTTATCATGGCCATAGAACTAACCTATTAAGGTCAGTTAGTTCTGTGACTGAGCGCCTCTATTTCTGTTGTTGCTTATTTAAATGACCCTTAGGGCTAAGTCTCCCTAATGATGATTGGGCGCTGCAGACATGGACTCCTTACTCACTGTGCTGGATGGAGTTCAACATATATGTAGTATCTGGAACTGTTCATAACGTTGTCTCAGCGCCACAGAAATATGTCATCAGTTTATATAACAATTATATGCATATCCCCCACGTGCCCACGGGAGTATACTGCAGGCTAATAAACCTAGTGGTACATTTATATAGGAGACCTGCAGGACATGTTGCTGTCATGTATTGTACATATTAGTGACACATGACAGACCGTCCTACCTAACAGATGCAGGAGGCTCCTATCTAAAGCTGCTTACTAATGGAATTAGAAGAGATCTTGAGAGGATGCCCAGGCTCCTTGACGTATGTTACAGGACATGAAGGGATCTATACAACGTCGTACACCACAAACGGACAATAACTTACACTAAAGGGACATGGAAGGCTCCTGGATGTTATTATGTATTTAACTAGGAAACTGCCCGTCAAAAATGATGGGAGTAAAATTGGGCTGTTTGCCACACAATGCGAGGGGCCCTGCGCTCATCGCAAGCCCCGCACTGAGCACCTTCGTCGTTCATTGAGAGCCTCTCCCCCGTGTACTTTAAAGGGCCCGCAATAATCGCCTTAGGCGCTCATCACGAGCCCCAGCATGAGTGCCTTTGGCGCTCATCACGTGGCTCGCAATGAGCGCCTTTGGCGCTCATTGCGAGCCTCTCTCCCCCTGTGTAGTTTAGGGGCCTCACCATGAGTGTTACTGGCTTGGGTTAAGTGTTACTGCATTGGAGTAAATGTTACTGCTGCGGAGGAAGAGTTACTGGTTTTCCTTAAGTGTTACGGGTTTGGGGCTGTATTTTGCGAGCTTCGGCATCGTTTTCATCCTTTTGCATTTGGTCATCCAACATTTTTTTTCTCGCTATTTTCCATTGTGAAGAAAATGGCAAATATGTCTCAAATTATATGCTCTCCCCCTGTGCGGCATATTTTTGTTTTTTCAGCTTTTTACTGTTCAGTGATTCGGCCGTTAAAGTCGTATTTTTGTGAGGCCCATAGTCCATATACGTGCCTGTGGTCCTAAGTCCTACGAGCCGTTATTTTGCATCCCTCACTAAGTGCCTTTGGCGCTCATTGCAGCCTGTCCCGCGTGTTCCAACTGTCATTGCAGCCTAAGCCCTGTGTGGTCGACGGCTCGCCTCGCTATGCAAGGCTCGCAAAGCGTAACAAACCCGCAAACGTGACCAACGACCCTGAGCTGTCAACTATATATATGATATCCCTGGGTATATATTTACTTTTATGCTAATAAGCTCTGTATTTACTGACTATATTATACAAAATAGTATCTGTGCAGCTCATGGAGACAGACGCTACAGTGGCTTTGCTGTGTCTCATACTAACCAATCAGTGACAAACTCTCAGCAACATTCTGAAATGCTGATGTGACATGGCTCCTGATAGGCTATTACACTACACATCCAGCGCTACAGAGTCTGTGTCTGCATGCGGTGCAATGGGCAGACCCATTGATTTATTTTAGGCAGAGCTTATAAGCACAGATACACCGCAATAGATACACAGATATACATTAGCAACCTGGAATATATATATGCATATATATGTATACAGTATAAATATATATATATATATATATATATATATATATATATATATATATATATATATGTTTTAGGTACTCAACGCATATCACAGGGGGAATAATTGCTTGCAACTCTCGGAAGTCAGCTCGTTCACAACACCCAGCATCCAGTGTGTGCAAGAGCCAATGTACAGCCTCTGCCTGTAAGTACCAATGTGCAGCCTATGCCTGCAAATGTCAATCTGAAGCCTGTGCTTGTAAGTGCCAATCTGCAGCCTGTGCCTGTAAGTGCCAATCTGCAGCCTGTGCATGTAAGTGCCAATCTGCAGCCTCTGCCTGTAAGTGCCAATCTGCAGCCTCTGCCTGTAAGTGCCAGTGTGCAGCCTGTGTCTGAAAGAGACAAACTGCAGCCCGTGTCTGAGCTTCGAAGCAATATCCTCTCTCCTCCTTGTCCTCCTCTACACCACCATCTTATTGGGCCCTCAAGCCCTCTCAGTACAGTTAAAATGAAGTTAAATTCTACGTTATATGATGTAGTTATTGTTTTTTATTTATGTCTGTTTAGTTCAAACTAAAATGGGAAAAATCTGAGTCCGAAACAGATTACGTCCATTTATATTGATTCCTAGAGAAATACCTGTTTTGGAACTCTGTCCGGAATGGATTAAGCACAAGAACCGAGGTACCACTGTACTATTTATTTGCTATATATATATATATACACACAGACAGACACACATATATATATATATATACAGTATGTCACAAAAGTTAGTACACCCCTCACATGTAAATATGTCATTATATCTTTCCATGTGACAACACTGAAGACATGCCGCTCTGCTTCAATGTGAAGTAGTAAGTGTACGGCCTGTATAACAATGTGCTGACCCCTTTAAAGTAACTCAACACACCGCCATTAATGTCCAAACCGTTGGCAACACAAATGAGTACACCCCTAAGTGGAAATGTCCAGATTGGGCACAAAGTGTCACTATTTTGTGTGGCCGCCATTATTTTCCAGCACCGGCTGTACACTTACTACTTCACATTGAAGCAGAGGGTCATGTCCTCAGTGTTGTCACGTGAAAAGATATAATAAAATATTTACATGTGATGGGTCTACTGACTTTTGTGACATGCTGTATATATATAGATAGATTCATTTATGTACAGCGCTACAGAATATGTCGGCGCGTTCTAAATAAACTATAATAATATACAGAGTATAATCCAGGAACCTTCCATATACCGTAATTATCATTCTCAGAGAATTGCTGAGGTGGACATAGAGAGTGACCGCTGACCCAATACTGAAGACGCCATTCAATCCAGAAATAGACCGCTTGGAGGAATCCCTGGATCACCTCCCAGTGGAGTGGGGTCCCCTGGGAGATTAGCAGGCCTGGCATTTGCACCCATATATTGGACATTAGCCACCTACAACCTTGAGAACCCAGCATTGCCAAGACTTTATGCCTGACCTTGTCTGGGACGTGTCTTATTTACTAGCGTCTAGTATGTGATACACAAATAGTACTTGTCTTATTTGCCTCCTGATAAGTATATAAGACAAGTAGCCAGGACAGTTTAATAACCCCAGACAGCAACAAAATGGACCAACATAAATACTTGGCCTTGCTGTGTGCTTCGGAAGCTGCAATATGGAGAGTCACAGTCTGCTTCCCAGCATTTCACACCGTGACCAACCTCTAGAGATGAGATGAAGGTGATAGGCTGATAGAGGAGAGGGGCTAATAATTTGAAATAATCGGGCTAACTGGGGAGTGCATGAAAATGCTCCACATTTACTATCTATCAAAATAGAAATCAGCTCTTAATGTAATCACGTTGTACAGAGTTTGTCTCCACACAGAGTTTGTCCCTTCTATCTATCTCTATCTGGGGCGCCACAGAGCAAAATGGAGAGTAACAAACAACCATTTTGCACGTTGAAATTCAACTTAAGGTGACAGTAACTATTAAAATAGTAACCAGTTCTTAATAAGATTATGTTGTATAGAGTTTGCCTCCACATCACGGTATCTCTGTAATATTATCTCAGTGTTGATGTACAGAGGACACAGATTATTCATCTTTTGTGTGTGATAAAAACGGAGGCAACAAAAGTCATTAGATGGAGGCAAGCCCACCCGAAAGTGGGATCTAATTAACCCTATAATTCCCCAAAACAAAATATCATAATAAAGAGAACTGAATTTCCACAACACTGTTTGATAACGAGGCGGATCTAACGAGGCAGGTAATCTGCCAAGTCATCATGACTCATGTGCTAACGAGCTGTGAAGACAACATTTCTAATTAGCTCTGCTCCCCTGATGCCAATGATATCTGCCAGCTCCCATGTGACCTGTATAGATCTATCTATCTATCTATCTATCTATCTATCTATCTATCTGTATCTATCTATCTATCTATATATCTATCTCTCACTCTATCTATCTGTATCTACCTATCCCTCTATCTATCTATCTATCTATCTATCTATCTATCTATCTATCTATCTATCTATCTATCTATCTATCTATCTATCTCTGTATCTATCTATCTGTATCTATCTATCTATGTCTGTCTGTCTCTCTATCTATCTATCTATCTATCTATCTGTATCTATCTATCTATCCCTCTATCCCTCTATCTCAATCTATTTCTCTGTATCTATCTATCTGTATCTATCTATCTGTATCTATCTATCTGTATCTATCTATCTGTATCTATCTATCCCTCTATCTATCTATCTATCCCTCTATCTATCTATCTATCTATCTAACTGTCTGTCTATCTCTCTATCTATCTATCTGTATCTATCTATCTATCTATCTATCTATCTATCTATCTATCTATCTATCTATCTATCTCCCCCTCTATCTATCTTTTAGTATATAAATGTGGTAAAAGAGCAAATGGGAAATGATCCAAAGCGCGGTCTTATTTGCTCTCCATAAGGTGGTCCCCAGTATAAGAATTAATGCACAAATTCATTTAAAAAGGAAATTAAATCCCACAGTCAGTATATTTTGTGCCGCTCTATATTTCAAAGTGTAAAAAAATAATACAATTATATCCGTGGCGAAGCTAGTACAAAAAATAAAAATTATATATATATAAAACCCTGGGGCAAATTTATAAAAATTAAATCAATTTTTTTGTGCTAGCACTGGGGCCCATGGAGGGCCCGGGTTCACCGGAATGTTAAAATCCAATATAATTGGAATATTATACAATGAAACACAGACATATGGGCCAAATGCCCAGAAAACCTGAAACTTATATCCAAATGTATCAGGTGTTCTCTATAAAGGGAACCTCCAGGTGTTCTGCGGGTCACCCACACTCCTGGATGTCTTACAGTGGATATAAAAAGTCTACACACCCCTGTTAAAATGTCAGGTTTCTGTGCTGTAAAAAAAAGTAGACAAAGATAAATCATTTCAGAACTTTTTCCGCCTTTAGTGTGACCTATAAACTGTACAACTCAATTGAAAAACAAACTGAAATCATGATCAATTAAGCAAGCGCGTAAGTTACAATTTAGACAGAGCCAATAGTAAATGAGACCGTCATCATGACCCCAGTAAAACATGGAGTTTAGACTACAATCAATTAGTGTTTAGACGTCTGATATACGATCAGACTCGCAATCCAGAAATCAATAAAGCTACTGGTCAAGTCCATGTGGGTTGCCTGATATGTATTAACCCATTGAATCCCGGGATCAATATAATATGATTTTTTTGAAGATTTACGGGCTTGAGGCTGTTGTGCAATTAATTCTAGTGTCTGTCATCGATTTCCTAGTCATTTACAGTGCAGTAGTGTGTGTTTATTAGCTTTTGCAGTGTTACCAACAGGTGTTTAACCTGTAACTTGTAATAGGATTGCAGGTAGCTAAAAGTAGCCAATTAAATATCAGCAACATTTACTGGCTCCATTATGGGTTCATATAATTGCGATTTGGACAATAAAATAGGGGCCTATGTGGGTCAGCTCGCTGTGAGATTCCCTTATAGAGAAGAACTGACATATCTGGATACAAGTTGTATCTTTTTCTGGGCATTTGGAAGAATGGTTTATATGGCACACCTTACTTGAGGTTATAGTTCCTGGTGGTCCAGTGGTTAGGATTCAGTGCTTTCACCTCAGCGACCTGGGTTAAATTCCAGTCAGGGAACCAAGTGGTCACACCACCCTGAAGCCAAGCAGTTTTGGGCATGGTCAGTACTTGGATGGGAGACCACCTAGGAATACCAGGAGCCGTATGCAGTGGCCCACTGGAGAATTAACTGGCAACCCGCTCCAGTATCTCTGCCATGAAAAACAAGTGGATCTACAAGATGTGCAGGGTGTGTTACGGTCCACAAGGTCGCTAAGAGCGACTCAAAAAGCAAACAAAAATAATACTTAATCTATAATAAAGATTAAAAATAAAATACAAAATATAAATTATATAGAAAAACAGTATCATATAGAGGATTTGAACCTAGGACCCAGACTTCACACACAGCTACATTTATGAAGTAAAAACAGCAATATATTTAACATAGTCGTAATATTAGCAAGGTAATAGTCCTTCCCACAACCTGCACCTCTGACTATAATTAGTGATCGTTAGCGACCAATCTGTCATACCAGGTCACCCTGTACTTAGAAGTACTCTGTCTTTATGAGCGGCAGAGGGCAGACCCATACAGGGACTATTTGTTTGATTTTAGGCAGTTCATACAGAGCCTATAAACTCTGCGTGTAACATGTGTGTCCTGTAGCATGACATAATCACTGCCATTTAACCCTTCACTGAGGCAGTAGGGAATGACCCAATGAGACTGTTGTGTCCTCTGCCAGGATCCAGGAGGAATTAGCTGCACAAGCAGCTTGCAGTAAGGATGTCACGTCCACTCCCCAGACCAAGGTTAGCAGAGCAGTAATCCGTGGCTAGTGCAGTGTGAGCCCAGGCCACAAGCCGATTTACCCACATTAACCTCTTCATCTCCATGGGCCAGTAACACTGCTGAGGGGTTTAATGCTCAGTGTAAAAAACTGCAAAACTATATAGAGACCCTCACTGGGAGCAGAGCACTGGTAACTACTACTGCAAGTAATGAGAGCGTCCAAGGAGGAGAATAAGGAGCCGAGACTGCAGGACAGACAGAGACACTCTCAGCTGCGCATCCTTAAATATAATGAGCCTCATTCAATTCTCCGGCCACAACTCGATCGGAATAGGACGTACGTCTGCGAGCCCGCAGCGGCCGCAACTTAGGGAGCTATTCAATTGGCTGGGCCCGCAAGTTGCACATTGCAAACCATGCTATCGAAAGAAGCATTTGTGGGCTTGAACATGATCGCTGACGCAAGGCCGTAACTCCCGGTTAGAAAAAGCCAATGGAATGTGGGTCCGAACGTGACTCGTGGTTCGAGCCCGTAGGACTTTGAAATCCAAACTCCATTATTCATTGAAGTCCTACGGGCTTGAACCATGAGTCACGATCGGACCCGGATTACATTGGCTGTTTCTAACCCTGAGTTACGGCCTTGCGTTTGCGATCATGTTCAAACCCGTAGGACTTCAATGAAAACTGAGTGCTACGCGGTTCAATTACGAGTCATGATTGGACCCACATTCCAGATATAAATAAGAGAGTGCATGAGAGAGCGTGCATAAGAGAGTGCATGAGAGGGCGTGAACGAGAGAGCGTGCACAAGAGAATGCATGAGAGGGCGTGCACAAGCGAGTGCATGAGAGAGCGTGCACAGGAGAGTACATGAGAGAGCGTGCACAAAAGAGTGCATGAGAGGGTGTGCAAAAGAGAATGCATGAGAGGGCGCGCACAAGAGAGTGCATTAGAGAGCGTGCACAAGAGAGTGCATGAGAGGGTATGTACAAGAGAGTGCATAAGACAACATGCACAAGAGAGTGCATGATAGAGCGTGCACAAGAGAGTGCATGAGAGGGCATGTACAAGAGAGTGCATGAGACAGCGTGCACAAGAGAGTGCATAAGAGAACATGCACAAGACAATGCATGAGAGGACATGCATGAGAGAGTGTGCATAAGAGAGTACGCACAAGAGAGTGCATGATAGAGTGTGCAAAAGAGAGTACATGAGAGAACATGCACAAGAGAGTGAATGATAGAAAGTGCAAAAGAGAGTACATGAGAGAACATGCACAAGAGAGTGCATGATAGAGCGTGCACAAGAGAGTGCATGAGAGGGTATGTACAAGAGAGTGCATAAGAGAACATGCACAAAAGAGTGCATGATAGAGCGTACACAAGAGAGTGCATGAGAGGGCGTGCACAAGAAAGTGCATGAGTGGGCGTGCACAAGAGAGGGCGTGCACAAGATAGTGCATGAGAGGGCGTGCACAAGAGAATGCATGAGAGGGCATGCATGAGAGAGTGTGCATAAGAGAGTGTGCACAAGAGAGTGCATGAGAGAACATGCACAAGAGAGTGCATGAGAGGGCATGTACAAGAGAGTGCATGAGAAGCCTTCACAAGAGAGTGCATAAGAGAACAAGCACAAGCGAGTGCATGATAGAGCGTACACAAGAGAGTGCATGAGAGGGCGTGTACAAGAGATTGCATGAGGTAGTGCACAAGAAAGTGCATGAGAGAACATGCACAAGAGAGTGCATAATAGAGAGTGCACAAGAGAGTGCATGAGAGGGTGTGTACAAGAGAGTGCATGAGAGAGTGTGTACAAGAGAGTACATGAGAGAGTCAGGAAGTGCAAGAGAGTTGTTTTAAAAACTAGAAAACCTGTGTGTGTAGGGTTATGGCCTTGAGTCAGGGTGAACGTGTGACACTCCAACATCTCAAGTCTGTAGTCTCGGTGTCACACTTAACCCAACCTCTCTCTTCTTCATCTCATCATACACCAAACCCTGGAATATCTTCAGACTCCACCTCTGATCTTCCATTCACCCACCCATCCCCACCCCAGCCTGTCCTGAACACCTTGCCAGACTCATCCATCTCACCCAACGCTCATTTTCTGCTCCTCCATCAGCCCCACCACTGGCTCCTAACTCAAACTCATAGAGACCTCCACTGCACATGACTATGTCTTAACTCACCTCCAGATACACCCCAACTCACCCCAAATACACCCCAACTCACCTCCAGATACACCCCAACTCACCCCAAATACACCCCAACTCACCTCCAGATACACCCCAACTCACCCCAAATACACCCCAACTCACCCCAGATACAACTTAACTCACCTCCAAATACACACCAACTCACCTCCAAATACACCCCAACTCACCCCCAGATACACCTCAAGATACACCCCAACTCACTTCCAAATACACCCTAACTCACTTCCAGATACACCCCAACTCACCTCGAAATACACCCCAACTCACCCCCAGATACACCTCAACTCACCTCCAGATACACACCAACTCACCTCCAGATACATCCCAACCTACCCCCAAAAACACCCCAACTCACCTCCAAATACACAACTAACGCCCAAATACACCCCAACTCACCCACAGATACACCCCAACTCACCTCCAGATACACCCCAACTCACTCCCAGATACACCCCAACTCACCTCCAGATACACCCCAACTCACCTCCTGATACACCCCAACTCACCTCCAAATACACCCCAAGTCACCCCCAAATACACCCCAACTCACCTCCTGATACACCCCAACCCACCTCCAGATACACCCCAACTCAACCACAGATACACCCCAACTCACCTCCTGATACACCCCAACCCACCTCCAGATACACCCCAACCCACCTCCAGATACACCCCAACTCAACCACAGATACACCCCAACTCACCTCCAAATACACCCCAACTCACCCCCTGATACACCCCAACTCACCTCCTGATACACCCCAACCCACCCACAGATACACCCCAATTCACCCACAGATACACCCCGACTCACCTCCAAATACACCCAACTCAGCCCCTGATACACTCCAACTCACCTCCAGATACACCCTAACTCACCTCTAAATACACCCCAACTCACCCACAGATACACCCCAACTCACCTCCAGATACACCCCAACTCACTTTCAAATACACCCCAACTCACCCCAAATATACCCCAACTCATCTTGAAATACACCCCAACTCACCCCCAGATACACCCCAATTCACCTCCAGATACACCCCAACTCACCCCCAAATACAACCCAACTCACCTCCAAACACAAACCAACTCACCTTCAGATACACCCCAACTCACCTCCAAATAAACCCCAACTCACCCACAGACACACACCAACTCACCTCCAGATACACCCCATACTCAACCACGGATACACACTAACTCACCTCCAGATACTCCACAACTCACCCCAAATACAACCCAACTCACCTCCAAATACACCCCAAGTCACCCCCAAATACACCCCAACTGACATCCTGATACACCCCAACTCACCTCCAGATACACCACAACTCACCCCCAGATACACCCCAAACTCACCCCCAGATACACCCCCAACTCACTCCGAAATACACCCCAACCCACCCCCAGATACACCCTAACTCACCTCCAGATACACCCCAACTCACCCCCAGATACAACCCAACCCAACTCACCCCCAGATACAACCCAACCCAACTCACCCCCAGATACACCCCAACTCACCCCCAGATACACCCCAACTCACCTCCAGATACACCCCAACTCACCCCCAAATACACCCCAACTCACCCCAAGATACACCCCAACTCATCTCTAAATACACCTCAAATCCACCCCAACTCACCTCCAGATACACCCCAACTCACCTCTAAATACTCCACAACTAACCCCCAAATACACCCCAGCTCACCCCAGATACACCCCAACTCATCTTGAAATACACCCCAACTCACCCCCAGATACACCCCAATTCACCTTTAGATACATAGTTACATAGTATTTAAGAATGAAAAAAGACTTTCAGTCCATCAAGTTCAACCTTTTAAGATCTCCTTTGATCTGCAATATGCGGATTAACTATTAATTCATTAGTTGTTAATTAATTATTAATCAATTATTTAATGTTCTTTTTTTGTTTGTTTGTTTTTTTATTATTATTAATTAGTCCAGAGGAAGGCAAATAGAAAAAAAATAAATAAAAAAAAACAAGCGAGACTTAGCCAATTGTCTAAAGGGGAAATGTTAAAAATTTGGATCATTACTGTCTCTCTAATTATCCATGATAACCCTGAATACCCTTTTTAATTAGAAATAAATCTAGTCCCCTTTTAAAGTTATCTATCGAATCCGCTGTCACCACCTCCTCTGGTAGAGAATTCCACAGATGAACCACCCTTACTGTGAAGAACCCTTTTCTTTCTTTGAGGTGGAATCTTTTTACTTCTAACCTCAAGGGATGTCCTCTTGTCAGTTGAAAACCTCTTGGCACAAAAAGCTCCCCCGACAAGTCTTTATACTGACCCTGGATGTATTTATATAAGGTAATGATATCTCCTCTTAGACACCTTTTTTCTAGAGAAAATAAGTTTAATTTGGTTAGTCTTTCTTCATAACTTAGCCCCTCCATTCCCCTTATTAGTTTGGTTGCCCTTCTCTGTACCTTTTCCAGCTCTAAAATGTCCTTTTTATGAAGTGGTGCCCAAAATTGTACTCCATATTCCAAATGAGGGCGTACTAGAGATTTGTATAGTGGCAGAATTATATTTGCTTCCCTGGCTTCTATACCCTTCTTAATACATGCTAATATTGTATTTGCCTTTGCAGCTGCTGCCTGGCTTTGAGCACTATTACCTAGGTGGTTGTCCACAAGCACTCCCAAATCCCTTTCAATATCTGATACACCTAGATTTGCTCCATTAAGATTATAAATTGCATGGCTATTTTTCCTTCCCAGATGCATAACCTTACATTTATTCGTATTAAATCTCATCTGCCATTTAGATGCCCATTCCTCAATTTTATGTAAATCCCCTTGGAGGGAAAGCACATCATTTTCTGATTTAATTACCTTGCACAACTTTGTGTCATCAGCGAAAATGGAGACCCCACACTCCAATCCTACCTCTAAGTCCTTAATAAATATGTTAAAAAGGAGAGGACCTAATACTGAACCCTGAGGAACCCCACTTACCACATTAGTCCAATCGGAGTATGTTCCATTTACAACAACCCTTTGCTTCCTGTCTTTTAGCCAGCTCTCAATCCATGAGCAGATATTTACTGCAATTCCTGTATCCCTTAGTTTGCCCAATAGTCTCCCATGTGGCACTGTATCAAAAGCCTTTGCAAAATCCAAAAAGACTACATCCACTGAGTTGCCTTGATCCAGGTTCCTACTAAACTCCTCATAGAAACTAATTAGATTTGTTTGACATGACCTATCCCTCATAAACCTATGTTGACTCCTACTTATAATCCTGTTCAAATAGACATATTCTTGTATATTATCCCTTATTAACCCTTCTAAAAGCTTCCCCACTACAGAAGTGAGGCTCACTGGTCTATAATTCCCCGGATTTGCTCTTGCTCCCTTTTTAAATATAGGTATCACATCAGCTTTTCTCCAGTCATCTGGTAGAGACCCTGTGTTGAGTGAATCTTGAAAAATTAAATATAATGGTTTGGCTATTACAGAACCCAGTTCCCTTAGTACCCTTGGATGTATTCCACCAGGACCCGGGGCTTTATTAACATTTATTTTTTCCAACCTCTTTTGGATTACTTCCTGTTTTAACCAATTATTTGGCAAAGGTAGTGTAGCCCCATTATGTCGCAGTGTCCCAACCACTGGTACCTCCCTTGTGTATACAGAAGAAAATAACCTATTTAGCTCATCTGCCTTTTCTTGGTCACTAATTATCAGACAGCCTGTTTCCCATTGTAATGTTCCTATAGCTTCCTTCCTCGCCTTCTTCCCATTAATATACTTAAAAAATATTTTAGGGTTAGTCTTACTCTCTTTTGCAATTAATTTTTCATTTTCTATTTTAGCCAGTCTAATCGCGCTTTTGCAAGCCTTGTTGATTTCCTTGTATTCCCGTAAAGCAGTCTCTGTCCCCTCTTGTTTGTATAATTTAAATGCCTGTTTTTTACTCCGTATCTTGATCTTTAAATCATTGTTAAGCCACATGGGTTGTGATTTACTCCTTTTACTTTTATTCCCACACCGTGTATGCCGATGTGTATGTATATTTAGTAAGGATTTAAATGTTGTCCATTTATGTTCAGTGTTTTTACCCATCAGTTCTCTGTCCCAGTCTATACTTTGTATTGCTGCCCTTAGACCGTTAAAATCTGCCCTTTTAAAATTAAGAGTTTTTGTTGGCCCCTTAAAATGTTGTTTTTTTAATTCAATCTCAAATTAGACTGTGTTGTGATCACTGTTTCCCAAAGGTTGCCCTATTTCAACATTTGATACAATATCAATATTATTTGTAATGAGTAAATCTAAGATAGCTTCATTTCTAGTAGGCTCCTGTATAACCTGGGCCAGATAATGATCCCTAAGTGTACTCAAGAACCTGCTCCCCTTAGCTGAACTGCTGGTATCATTTATCCAGTTTATTTCAGGGTAATTAAAATCTCCCATTATTAGAACTTGCCCATGCTTAGCTGCATTTCCAATCTATAACAATAATTGTATTTCCTCACTTTCAGCTATATTTGGGGGTTTATAGCATACTTTTGGAATTTGCTGCTCCGCTATTTAACTCTACCCACAAACATTCAACTTTATCACTAGGTCCACCATAAATATCTTCTCTGACTATAGCCTTAAATTCAGGCTTAACATACAGACAAATCCCTCCTCCTCATTTACCATTGCCTCTATCTTTCCTAAATAGGTTATAACCATCCAGATTAACAGTCCAGTCATGAGATTCATCCCACCACGTTTCGGTAATGCCTATTAAATCCCATTTTTCATTAATTGCTAATAATTCTAACTCTCCCATTTTTCCTGGCAAGCTTCTGGCATTAGCAAGCATACACCTTATGTTATGAGTCTGTAGTTCTGAAGTGCCTGCCACTGAACTTGAATTACTTAGTACTACCTCCATATTGACTATACTACCCCTCCTCCCATCTCCTCCCCTCTGAGTTGTTAATTCATCCCTTATACCCTCTACACTTTCTACCCCATTACTTATATCTAGTCCCCCCCCCCCCCCACCTACTAGTTTAAAAACTCCTCCAGCCTTTCTACCATCCTATCCCCTAGTACAAAAGCTCCCTCATCATTAAGGTGCAATCCATCCCTACTGTAGAGATTGTACCGAGGTGAGAAGTCAGCCCAGTGCTCTAAAAAGCCAAACCCCTCCTTAGTGCACCACATCTTTAGCCACGCATTAACCTCCCTAATCTCCTTCTGCCTCCCTGGGCTAGCACGTGGCACTGGTAGTATCTCAGAAAATACTACCTTGGAGGTCCTTGCCTTCAGCTTATTACCTAGTTCTCTAAAATCATTCTTTAGGACACTCCATCTTCCACTAACTTTGTCAGTGGTACCAATATGTACCAAGACCGCCGGTTCATTTCCAGCCCCTCCCAATAATTTGTCTACCCGATCCACAACATGACGAACCCGAGCACCCGGGAGATAGCAAACTGTTCGATTGCTGGGATCTGGGTGACAAATCACCCAGTCTACCTTCCTAATAATAGAGTCCCCTACAACCAAAACCTGTCTGTTGTTCTGCCTATTCTGCCCTCCCTCTTCTCCAGTAGAGCTGTTCGCCCGGCTGTTAGAGGGAACAGCTCTATCTGGCATTGCCATTCCTGAATGGACATCGCCAACAGTTTCACTCAATCTGGCAAATCTGTTGTTGTTTGCCAACTCAGAACTAGCCTGCCTCCTCCTGTTCCCCCTGCTTCCCCTTGTAACTGTAACCCAGCTGCCTCCCTGGACATCCTCACTAGCCCCAGCTCCACCCTCCATGCTAGGCCCAGCTAAACTGTGCTCAGTGAGCACCAACCCTGTTTCCAGTGGAGCAATATCACTAAGTGCTGCAATTCTCCTCTCCAGATCTCCAATTTGAGCTTCCAGAGAGGCAACATGCTCACACCTCTCACAGAGGTATGGACCCTGGATCATCTGTTCCAGTATTGCATACATATGACAGGATGTACACTGAATAAGATTGCCACTGGACTGACTCATAATTATTATTATTGTCTACGAAATTTCAGTGGGAAAAATAAAGAATATAATATAATATATTTATATAAAGTTTTCCTCCTTTGCACTATAAATCTGCCCTCCCTTTTCTTTGAAGGCCCTCCCTTTTCTTTGAACTCCTAGGCTTTTACTAGAATTGCACTTGATACTGAAAATGTTCGCAAGCTCACAAGTTCCCCTTCTCTGGTTTCTATTAACTTCTGCCTTCTCGCCTGGGCACAATTAGTGCACTCTGCAATTTATCAGCCTTTACTTGTAAGGTAAATCCACTTGTAAACAGGCCCCAAACCAGCTCACAAATCCTTTATCCTAGTTTAACAGTCAAGCCACACCCCTCTCACCTGGGCACACTTAGGGCACTCTGCAGTTTATCAGCCTTTACTTGTAAGGTAAATCCACTTGTAAACAGCAAATACAACCCAACTCACCTCCAAACACAAACCAACTCACCCCCAGATAGACCCCAACTCACCTTCAGATACACCCCAACTCACCTTCAGATACACCCCAACTCACCTCCAAATACACCCCAACTCACCTCCAGATACACCCCAACTCACCTCCAGATACACCCCAACTCACCCCCAAATACAACCCAACTCACCTCCAAACACACCCCAACTCACCTCCAAACACACCCCAACTCACCTCCAGATACACCCAAACTCACCCTCAGATACACCCCAACTCACCTCCAAATAAACCCCAACTCACCCACAGACACACACCAACTCACCTCCAGATACACCCCAACTCACCCACAGATACACACTAACTCACCTCCAGATACTCCACAACTCACCCCAAATACAACCCAACTCACCTCCAAATACACCCCAAGTCACCCCCAAATACACCCCAACTGACATCCTGATACACCCCAACTCACCTCCAGATACACCACAACTCACCCCCAAATACACCCCAACTCACCTCCAAATACACCCCAACTCACCTCCTGATACACCCCAACTCACCTCCAGATACACCCCGACTCACCTCCAGATACACCCCGACTCACCTCAAAATACACCCCGACTCACCTCAAAATACACCCCAACTCACCTCAAAATACACCCCAACTCACCTCAAGATAGACCCCAACTCACCCCCAAATACACCCCAACTCACCCCCAAATACACCCCAACTGACATCCTGATACACCCCAACTCATCTCCAGATGCACCACAAATCACCTCCAGATACACCCAGACTCACTCCCAAATACACCCCAACTCACCCCAATATACACCCCAACTCACCCCAATATACACCCCAACTCACCCCACTATACACCCCAACTCACCCCCAGATACACCCCAACTCACCCCCAGATACACCCCAACTCACCCCCAGATACAACCCAACTCACCTCCAAACACAACTCAACTCACCTCCAAGTACACCCCAACTCACCTCCAAGTACACCGCAACTCACCTCAAGATACACCCCAACTCACCTCCAGATACCCCCCAACTCACCTCCAGATACACCCCAACTCACCTCCAGATACACCCCAACTCACCCCCAAATACAACCCAACTCACCTCCAAACACACCCCAACTCACCTCCAAACACACCCCAACTCACCTCCAGATACACCCAAACTCACCCTCAGATACACCCCAACTCACCTCCAAATAAACCCCAACTCACCCACAGACACACACCAACTCACCTCCAGATACACCCCAACTCACCCACAGATACACACTAACTCACCTCCAGATACTCCACAACTCACCCCAAATACAACCCAACTCACCTCCAAATACACCCCAAGTCACCCCCAAATACACCCCAACTGACATCCTGATACACCCCAACTCACCTCCAGATACACCACAACTCACCCCCAAATACACCCCAACTAAACCTCCAAATACACCCCAACTCACCTCCTGATACACCCCAACTCACCTCCAGATACACCCCGACTCACCTCAAAATACACCCCGACTCACCTCAAAATACACCCCAACTCACCTCAAAATACACCCCAACTCACCTCAAGATAGACCCCAACTCACCCCCAAATACACCCCAACTCACCCCCAAATACACCCCAACTGACATCCTGATACACCCCAACTCATCTCCAGATACACCACAACTCACCTCCAGATACACCCAGACTCACTCCCAAATACACCCCAACTCACCCCAATATACACCCCAACTCACCCCCAGATACACCCCAACTCACCCCCAGATACCACCCAACTCACCCCCAGATACAACCCAACTCACCTCCAAACACAACTCAACTCACCTCCAAGTACACCCCAACTCACCTCCAAGTACACCGCAACTCACCTCAAGATACACCCCAACTCACCTCCAGATACCCCCCAACTCACCTCCAGATACCCCCCAACTCACCCCAGATACACATCAACTCTCCTCCAGATACACCCCAACTCACTCCCAGATACACCCCAACTCACCTTGAAATACACCCCAACTCACCCCCAGATACACCCCAACTCACCTTGAAAAACACCCCAACTCACCCCCAGATACATCCCAACTCACCTCCAGATACACCCCAACTCATCTTGAAATACACCCCAACTCACCCCCAGATACACCCCAACTCACCCCCAGATACACCCCAACTCACCTCCAGATACACCCCAACTCACCTCCAGATACACCCCAATTAACCTCCAAAGCCAACCCAACTCACCTCCAAGTACATCCTAACTCACCCCCAGATACACCCCGAACTCACCACCAGATACACCCCAACTCACCCCAAGATACAACCCAACTGACCTCCAAATACACCCCAACTCACCTCCAGATACACCCCAACTTACCTCCAGATACACCCCAACTCACCCCAAGATACAACCCAACTGACCTCCTGATACACCCCAACTCACCCCAAATACACCCAACCCAGCCCCAGATACACCCCAACTAACCTCCATATACACCCAAACTCACCCCCAGATACACCCCAACTCACCTCCAAATACACCCCAACTCACCCACAGATACACACCAACTCACCTCCAGATATACCACAACTCACCCCCAAATACACCCCAACTCACCCCCAAATACACCCCAACTGATATCCTGATACACCCCAACTCACCTCCAGATACACCCCAACTTACCCCCAAATACACCCCAACTCACCTCCTGATACACCCCAACTCACCTCCACATCCACCACAACTCCCTCTCAAATACACCCCAACTCACCTCCAAATACACCCAAACTCACCCCCAGATACACCCCAACTCACCTCCAAATACACCCCAACTCACCCACAGATACACACCAACTCACCTCCAGATATACCACAACTCACCCCCAAATACACCCCAACTCACCCCCAAATACACCCCAACTGATATCCTGATACACCCCAACTCACCTCCAGATACACCCCAACTTACCCCCAAATACACCCCAACTCACCTCCTGATACACCCCAACTCACCTCCACATCCACCACAACTCCCTCTCAAATACACCCCAACTCACCTCCAAATACACCCCAACTCACCTCCAGATACACCCCAACTCACTTCCAAATACACCCCAACTCACCCCCAGATACAACCCAACTCACCCCCAAACACAACCCAACTCACCTTCAAGTACACCCCAACTCACCCCCAGATACACCCCAACGCACCTCCAAATACACCGCAACTCACCCCACAGATGCACTGCAACTCACCTCCAGATACACCCCAACTCAGCCCCAAATACACCCCAACGCACCTCCAAATACAACGCAACTCACCCCACAGATACACTGCAACTCACCTCCAGATACACCCCAATTCACCTCCAGATACACCCCAACTCACCCTGGGGGTCTCCTACGCTTACCTCTCTCCCTCTCTCTTCACATCACTCTGTTCACATACATGTATAAGGTGGGGGGGGTAAGTATGTTGTGAATCTCCATATTGCACCTTCTCATGCAAACAGTACGACTATCAGATGTCTATTCGTCCACATGGTCATATGGTGTTGACTAATGCATTTGCTAGAAGTTGCTAGCAGTGCTGTGTGTATTATACAATGCAATATGGAGATTCACAGCGTGCTGCACAGTCACCTCATTTACCTTTCTTTGTCCTTTTTTTTCTTAATTTCTTTCGCGTGGTATTAGAAAGGGGTAAAAAGGTAGACGTGAGGCACAATAGGTGGTGAGTATAACATGTCAGCCAATGAGCAGTGATACAGCTGTATGAGTCACCCGCCTCAGCCAATCGTATAACACACATTAGATTTATATATTTCTTAACGCTATTATATATATTTATGTTACTGTATAATAAAAAAACGTAATATTTGTGATATTTGTAATAAGACACAAAGATAGGTTAAGATACGGCTCGTGACTCCAGGCTGAGCAACGGTGTTTGTTTGTTTGTGTTTACTTCTCTGTGCCAGGACATGAAGATCCTGGTTTCTTTAAAGGACCAGTGTACAATTAAAATATATATATTTGATAGCTTTGAGTCTGACTAAGAGTATAACTAAGCTGGAAAAAGCCAAACTGGTAGTTGTAAGTAAGAAAAAAAAACTATTTTGATGCCTCTTCTGGACCCTGGAGGCATCCATGATACATTGGTGGACATTGTATGTGTTATAGGGGTATTTGTTGATGCAATGTCCTGCTTCTGGGCCAGTGAGGGGGAAGGGGTGTGGTGTCAGTTTTAGACAGATCCAGTCTGTAGAAGGGGGCTGGGGTGTGGCGGTTGCCCCTCCGACATCATTTTGTGTCCCTCGGCTCTGAGCTGCTGTGAAGTCTCTCTGTCCTCAGCCAACCTGTGGCAATAGCGACAAAGCTGCGTCACTCTGCGCTGCCAGGGAACTAGCTGGCTTCCAGCCAAACAACCTAAGGGTGTAAATTGTGTGATACAAAAAGGTGCAAATTGTACCTCAACTGGAAGCTGATTTGATTTTAAAGAGCAATAAAAACTGACTATACATTGTACCAGCAGTTTTTCTCTACAGTTAATCACTTCTGAAATATTTAGAATTTATATGGAGGCTCACTATGCTAATGCATGGCTGACTTCATAATAGTGGGAGAGGGGTATAACTGCCAGATAACACTGGGCATCTTTGTTTTGGCCACTAAGCAGGCAGACAAGTAGACTGCAATCCTAATTAGAACATCAAAGTAACTCATTAAAATGCATGAGCTGATAATTTGTATATAAATACAGCAACAACAACAAGGAATTTCCCAGGATTGATTCAACCAACAGCCTCTCAATGAGCGCCGAAGGTTCTCGGACCACAACAAAAGTTAATGTCTGGCCCAAACAGCATTCCCTGCCTTACAATTTTACTGCCCTGTCATTTTTGACGGGCAAGTCGCTAGTTGTGTAATAATAATAATGATTGTGTCATTTGTGTATCTGCAATGTTTAGAATATGGGAACTATACACGGATACAAAGTAACACAACTAATATAAACTAATATATCATTATTATTACTAAACTAGCAACTTGCCCATCAAAAATGACAATGGGAGCCTCTCCCCCTGTACTTTTACTGGCCTCGCGATGAGCGACTTTGGCACTCATTGCGAGTCTCTCCCTCTGTCTACTTCCTCCCTTGTGTCTCATTTCCCCCTCCTCTCTCTCCCTTGTGTCTCCTTCCCACACCTGTGTTTTTACCCCCTCTCCCTCCCCTGTGTCTTCCTCCCTGTGTCTTTCCCCGCTCTCCTGTGTCTCTTGCCCCATCTCTCCCTCCCCTGTGTCTCTTGCCCCCCTCTCCCTTCCCTGTGTCTCTTCCCCCCTCCCTCCACTGAGTCACTTCCCCCCTATCCCTCCCCTGTGTCTCTTCCCCCTCCTCTCCCTCCCCTGTGTCTACCCCCCACCTCTCTCACCCATGTGTGTCTACCCCCTCCCCTGTGTCTCTTCCCCCCTCCTCTCCCTCCCCTGTGTCTCCCCCCCTCCTCTGTGTCTCTCCCCCCTCCTCTCATTTCCCTGTGTCTCCCCTCCTCTGTGTCTCCCCCCTGTCCTCTGTGTCTTCCCCCTTCTTCCCTGTGTGTCTCCCCTCCTCCTTTTTCTCTCCTCCTGTCTTGACGCGGTGCAATGCTCATGTGCGCACGAGCGGCCGCATATGTGCACACCCCACCGCAATGCGCATGCACGGCCCATTTGCCCCCCTCCTCTCCCTCCCTTGTGTCTCCTCCCCCCTGTGTTTTTACCCCCTCTCCCTCCCCTGTGTCTTCCCCATCACGTGCCCCCCTCTCCTGTGTCTCTTGCCCCCCTCTCCCTCCCGTGTTTCACTTGCCCCCTCTCCCTCCCCTGTGTCTCTTAACCCCCTATCCCTCTTCGCCCCTCCCTCGTGTCTCGTCCCCCTATTTCCCTCCCCTGTCTCTCCCCCTTCCTCTCCCTCCCCTGTGTCTCTCCCCCCTCCTCTCGCTCTCCTGTGTGTCTACCCCCCTCCTCTCCCACCCCCGTGTGTCTCCCCCCACCCCTGTGTCTCTTCCCCCTCCTCTCCCTCCCGGTGTCTCCTCCCCCTGTGTTTTTACCCCCTCTCCCTCCCCTATGTCTTCCCCCCATCACTTTCCCCCCTCTCCTGTGTCTCTTGCCCCTACCTCTCCCTCCCCTGTGTCTCTTGCCCCCCTCTCCCTTCCCTGTATCTCTTAACCCCCTATCCTTCTTCCCCCCTCCCTCGTGTCTCGTCCTCCCCATTTCCCTCCGCTGTGTCTCTCCCCCCTCCTCTCCCTTTCCTGTGTCTCTCCCCCCCTCCTCTCACTCCCCTGTGTGTCTACCCCCCTCCTCTCCCACCCCTGTGTGTCTCCCCCCTCCCCTGTGTCTCTTCCCCCCTCCTCTCCCTCCCGGTGTCTCTCTGTCCCTCTTCTCCCTCCCCGTATGTCTCCCCCCTTCTCCCCTGTGTCTCTTCCCCCTCCTCTCACTCCCCTGTGTCTTTCCCCCATCCTCTGTGTCTTGCCCCTCCTTCCCTGTGTGTCTCCCATCCTCCTCTCACTCTCCTCCTGTCTTGTCTCGCTGCAATGCGGATGCATAGCTTCCGCCGCGCAGAGCGCATGCACGCACGGGCTGTCGCGTTTGCATGCGCCCCTCCGCAATGCGCACCGTTGCAGCAATCATAGTTGTAAAAATGAGATTTGTCGCAAATCCTTCTGGATTGCTAAATTGTCATCGTGAAGGGGCTTGTGCTCCTCAATGAAGCTGTGAGCAATAACATGTAGTGTCACAGAAGATGGCATGTCATAGCAGAGAGGTCAGTCAAACTGTCCACTGGCGAGGGCCGCAGTTGTCAACTGCCAAAGGCGCTCCTTGCCAGCAACTGTGGACTTTAGGCCCGCAAATGTGGACCCTCGCGAAGTGAGGGGCCGCATTTGCGGAGGTGGAGGCTCTCACGTCAACCGCAAAATTTACGGATTTACCATCCACAAATACGAGCCACGGGACTTAGAAAAAAAACACATTACGACCTTACCGCCCGAAACTTGCGCACATGAAAACATTAAAAACACAATAAATACACACCCAAAAAAAATAAAAAGCTTACCCACAGCAAGGGGGGGGGGGGGGGGCACCCAGGTCCTCGGAAACTGAAGTTACACCTCAATTTAAGTCGAAATACAAGAGTTTAAACACCCCAAAAATCACCTAAGCGAGAGAAAAAATGGCCACCGAAAAAAACGAAAACAAGGCTAAGGACGCAAAATTACTACACTTACTCGCAAAATGGAATGAACACTCCAGACCAGTTCACGCGGCATGTAACACACACTATGCAGCACGTACCACACTGAAATTCCCCACCATTTTACGTGAAACACAGAACTATTAGCCGCAAAATGGCGGCTGGAATGCAAATTTTAGGCTGGAATGCAAATAGCGCATGCGTATTGCATTCCAACGGTTTCAACCACCTCAAAGTTTATAAATACTGCCCTGTTTCCCGAAAATTCTACATTTCTCCTCAGGTGATGCGCGGTGTGACTGGACATGTCACTGCTGCCGTTACTTCAGATGAGAATTACTTCCCAATTTACACCTTCACAATCTGCAAATTTCAACAGAGAGGTAAGCTATAATATATTTAATTTATTAAGAAAGATCCCCCCCCCCAAAAAAAAATTCAAAGATTCACACCAAAAGGAAATAATGCCACAAAAATAAATCCCACCCATAGATATTTAACCTGCAGCTTAATCTTTTCCTTTTTTGCACAATTCCAACAACTCTGCATCAACAGCATCACTCAAGAATTTGCAGCGTGGACTGTGAAAGAGGATCACTTTTAAACAAGACAAAGAATGAAGAAGAGGTAAGATACAAAAACACATTACATGCACAAAAACACCATGCTTTTACAAACCCCCCCCAAAAAATATACAATTAACCATTTACCTTTCTCTTTCAAAACAGACACTACTTGAAGACTGGTAGTTCAACATTGGCAGTAGGGGACCCTCTGTCATTCATACAGCAAAAAGACTTCAATCAAGGTATAGTATAACAAGTAAAAACAAAAACAAAAATATACCCTCTTTCCTGCCCGCCAATATCAAAAGTAAAACAAAAACTAATAAGCCTCAATACAAATTACAGTAAACACAAAACACCACACTTCAATAAATATTGCTAACACATATAAAATTCGAAAATAAACACACTTTCATAGGAAAAAACCTCTCAACACAAACCATAACTAAAATAGAAGTGGCGGACACAAAACAGGATAGTACAGCAAATATTAGCAACACATAGAAAATGAACTTACCATTCCTGTTTAGTCTACAACAACCTCTAACCCTCACCCATAAGCCAAATGGATCATCCTAAAAGTGGGGGACACAAAACAGAATAGTCCAACAAACATTGCTAACATATAGAAAATGGAACATACATTACTGTTTAGTCTGCAACAAACTCTAACTGTAACCCAGAACAAAAATCTATCAATTTAAAAGTGGCACACAAAAAACAGGATAGTATAAGAAATCCTGATAAGACATACACAATTCAAAAATAAAAAATACTGTTTTATGGCCCACAAACTACTAAAGTAAAACAATAATCCAATTGCACCAGTGGTGTACACAAAACACGATACTACAAAATTCAAGCCAGCGCTGCACGGTTTCTCACACATTCTCAAATCAATAGGATTTTACACACAACAAACAAATCCAAAATGCTAACACATTGCTTTTGAAAGAAATAAAACATGTTGTTACTCCAAAATAAATTACAATATAATAACATTTCTCTTTCTCTTTTACAACAGACACTCCTGAAGACTGTCGCACGAAGATTTGCAGCACCGGATCCAGTGATATTCATCCTCAAATCAGACTTCCAACAAGGTATAGTACAACAAGTAAAAAAAGAGAAAAAAAAACAAAGCATGTTTGCTGTGCAGCAATGTCAACATCAAAAATAAAATAAAAGAAGAAGCAAGAACAACAATGAGGCACACAAATCATGATCCTTCAAGAAACATTGTTGACACATTTAAAATGTAAAAAGCAATCCTGTTTTAGCTACACCAACCTTTAACACTAAACTATAACTTCAAATCTATCAGCCCAAATGTGCCCAAAATAAAACAGGATAGTACAACAAATAGTGCTAACAAATTCAACCATAAATTCTCTTTTCTGGGCCCTAACCTACAACATTAAGCCCACAACCTAAACAGACACAGAAAATAGGATACTACAATAAATATTACTAACACCTACCAAATAACACTATAAAGCCTCTTTTCTGACACACACCATATAAGCCTAAAAGTAAAAAAAAATCCTACTTTTACAACAGTCACCTACAGTAAAAATAAAAAATATCCAAATATTACTACCATTGACAAAATCGACTCCACAATTCTCTTGCCTGTGCTATGCCTCGAAGCCAAACCTACAAACCTACAATATCAAAAGTAGGGTCCATAAAAAAACACAAAAAAAATAACACATACTAATTTAACACTATAAAACAACGGAAATCTATAATCACAACAGTGTTGCACCGAAAACATTGTAGTAAGAAAAAAACACAAACAAGCACTTACAAAACAAATTACAATCACAAACTAGGATAGTCCAACAAACATTGCTAAACTAATAATACATTATTTTTATTTACAGATTAATATGGCTGATACCGACAACAAACAGGAAAAGATAAGACGTCAAACTAGAGAACGACAAAAAAGATGGGCAAACCAGCAGACGCGGGAGCAGAAGGAAATTCGACGAGAAAAAGAACGGAAAAGACTTCCAAGCAAAAGACTATCAGCTGAAAAAATAAAGTCTACACCTAAGAAGGCAACAAAAAACAAAAGCATTTAGAACCTGTTCCTGAACCATCACATAACATTTCCAATGATGAATTACAAACTGAAACTGATATAAGCTCTTTAAATTGTCCTTTACTTAAGTCTTTAGCAGTAGAGGTTCATAATTATGGTGACATGAATATTTTCTGTCAGTTTTGTGAGGCTTATCATTTCGAACAGGAAAGACCCGGAGATGGCCAGTTCATTAGCTTCTGTCAAAAAGGCAAAGGTCAAACTTCCAGAAAGACACCACCATATTTACAAAGCATTATGACTGAGCCAACTTTTCCAAACTACAAAAATTTCAAAGCAAACATAAGATCATACAATAGTGCCATATCCTTTGCATCTAAGGGGGCAATATTAGCTGCTATTGTGCCAGGACATGGGCCTTACTGCTTTAAAGTCCAAGGACAAATTTACCATCGTACTTCACATTTACATCCAGAGGAAAGAGAGCAAAGAAAATTTGCTCAACTATATGTCCTAGATACAATGGGAGCTGCTGACCAACATATGCAGCTGGAAGAAAATAAAAAATGCTTACCCAGTGTTTTTATAGAGCTAGATTAAATGATGGCCAATAACCCCTACAATCAAGCTTATAAAAAATTGTAGAAAATGAACAAAAACTTCATGCAGAAATACATCAATTACCAATCCCAAAGGTCAATATGGTGCTTAAAAGAGATAGACATACTGATAAATGCCATTATAATTTGCCAACATCAAATAAGGAATGCAATTTGTGTTTTAAAATGATGAAGGAGAACCACCATTTCAGAGAGACATTAGACAATATATCCCAGAAATGACGAGCAACCTTTCTTTAATATAAGTATCTTAAGTACAAATTTAGATCCAATGACATATCCAATATTTTTTCCACACGGAGAAGCAGGTTGTCAACCAAAATTAACCCTTCCCAGTTACCCAAATTCTAAAATACTAGTGCGAAATAATATTTCCATGCTTGAATTTAAAGTAGCTCAAATTGCTATTCGAAATACATTCAATCCAATTTTATGTGGTAGAAAACTAACACAACAATGGATTATTGATTCCTATTTGCAAGTTGAGGCCAATAATTTAAACTTCATAAAATATCAACAAGATAAACTGTAGTAATGTGTAGAACAGTATCGTGGATTGATGGATTATGTCGCTGAGGTTGCTACAAGCAGAGACATGACAGCTGGCAAAGCCATCATTTTACCATCTTCTTTCCAGGGATCTCCTCGCAATATGCGAGAAAGATACAATGATGCCATGGCTATTGCCACCAAATTTGGTAAACCTGATTTAATTATTACATTTACATGTAATCCCCAATGGCCAGAGATTACACAAAATTTACTAATTAGCCAAAATGCTTCCGATAGACCAGATTTAGTGGCCAGAGTTTACAAAATAAAATTAAAAGAATTAATACGTGACATCACTATAACTCAGTTATTTGGCAAATGTCTGGCTTATGTTTATACAATTGAATTTCAAAAAAGAGGACTTCCACATGCACATATTCTTATAATCCTTCAAGAAAAAGATAAGTTAGATTCTGGTGACAAAGTGGATTCAGTCATTATTGCTGAACTACCAGATCCAGAACTACATGGCAGACTATATGAGATTGTAACTCATCGTATGATTCACGGACCGTGTGGAGATATTAATCCACAGTCACCATGTATGGAAAATAAGAAATGTACAAAAGAATTTCCAAAAGATTATAGAGACAGAACTTATGACAATGGTGATGGGTATCCATTATATAGAAGAAGAAAGGGACAAACTGCCATTATTCATGGCCAAAACGTTGACAGTAGATATGTGGTACCATACAATCCACATTTACTCATGAAGTATAATGCACACATTAATGTAGAAGCCTGCACTTCTATCAAATCCATTAAATATGTCTACAAATATATTTACAAAGGCTATGATGCAGCTACTGTAGTTGAAAAAAGTGCAGAAAATACCAAAAGCACTGAGTTAGTACATGATGAACTTGCATGTCATGTAGATGCTCGCTATGTCAGTGCACCAGAAGCTATGTGGCGTCTTCTAAAGTTTGAAATGCACGATCGATCACATGCAGTATATAGATTAGCTGTACATTTGCCACAAAGACATTTAGTGTATTTCCATGCTGGAAATTAAACAAATGCATTGGCACAAAGTGAGCATCGGCACACTACACTAACTGCATGGTTTCAATTAAATTCAACAGATTCACAGGCAAGGAAATTGTTATATATTGACATTCCATATCATTATGTTTTCGTTAATGGATTATGGCCACAAAGAAAAAGCCAGGGAAATAAAATAATACCAATAATTTACACTGTCAGTCCAAGAGACCTTGAACGTTTCTGCTTACGACTACTACTTTTAAATGTTCCTGGTGCACAAAGTTTTGAACACTTAAGAACTGTTAATGACATAGTATATGAATCATTTCATTTAGTTGCGTGACATAGAAACTTCCTAGCTGATGATACAGAATGGGAAAGATGTCTAGAAGAAGCAGCACTATGTCAAATGCCACGGCAGATGAGGGAACAATTTGCATTTATTTGTATCTTCTCAAATGCTCCAAATGCATTAGCTTTGTGGGACAAATTTAAAAGTAATATGGCTGAAGACTTTATGCAACGATACAATGAGCCGATTGCACAATTAAAAGCATTAATGGAAATCCAAGAAGTATTTTTAACTCATGGATTAAGTTGTGCAAGTTTTAATCTGCCAGATCCAGAACTTATAGATGATATCAACTTTGAAGACTATGACATTCAACTACAAACAGAAAGAACAGAAGAAAGACTTGTAACTTTAAATACATTACAATTGCAAGCATTTCATTTGATCAAAAATGTCCTAGATGATGACATGGTCAAAGAGCATTATTTCTATCTCGATGGACCTGGCGGATCATGAAAAAACATATCTATATAATTTATTGATGAGTTTTGTACGAGCACAAGGTCAAATAGCACTCGCATTTGCAACCACTGGAATTGCCGCACTTTTGTAAGAAGGTGGAAGGACTGTGCATAGTGGATTTAAACTGCCAGTGCCTATTTTAGAAACATCAGTGTCGGATATTCGGATGACATCATTACAAGCCAAAAAACTTTAAAAAAGTAAATTAATTTTAATAGATGAGGCTACAATGATGTCATGCTATGCCCTACAATGTATTGACAGTTTGCTTCGTGAAGTCATGGATAATAATTTGCCATTTGGTGGAAAGGTAATGTTGTTTGGTGGCGATTTTAGACAAACATTACCCGTCGTTGTACATGGAAATCGAACCGACATTATCGAAAAATGTATAAAGTCAAATACACTATGCAAACATTTTACCCATCTTCAAGTACAACAAAATATGAGATCAGAAGGACAAAATTATTTCAATGATTGGCTTATTACAATTGGAGAAGGAAAAACAGAACAAGCTCATATGATTTGCAAACAAGATCTTATATCGGCTATATTCCAAACTACAATAAATTACCAGGACTATTCTGAACTTGCCAACAAAGTCATACTAACATGCAAAAAAAAGGATGCGTTGATTCTCAATAATGAAATATTTAAAAAAATTAATGTACCACAAAAGAATTATCACAGTGCTGATTCTGTACTTGGTGATGACAAAGAAAGTCAGACAAACGTTTCCACTGAATTCATAAACTCATTAACTCCCTCTGGAATGCCATCACATATTTTGCAGCTAAAGAAAGGTGTAATTGTTATGTTACTGCGAAATATGAACACAAAAAAAGTCCTATGCAATGGTACAAGATTAATTGTTCAACAAATAAAGGACCATTTCATAGATGCTGAAATTCTAACTGGTACCCATAAAGGAGAGATAGTTTTCATACCAAGGATAGATTTGGCACCAAGTGAAAGTAGCCTCCCTTTTGTTCTTCAAAGAAGACAATTTCCCATCATCATGGCATTTGCCATGACCATTAATAAATCACAAGGACAAACTTTCAAATCTGTGGGTATTTTCTTAGAACAACCAGTATTTGCACATGGCCAATTATACGTTGCCTTATCACAGTGCAAAAATCCACAGGCTATTAAAGTTTACATTGAAAACATTGAAAGTCAAGGTGATTTATAAGGGGATGGACACATTTTTACAAAAAACATTGTCTACTATGAAGTATTGTAACTTTCAATCAAAGAAAGACAACCGATACCACACAAACTGCAAAGAAAAGTAAAAAATTACCTGTAGGACAATTAAACAACAAAAAACAAGGCAAAAATATAGAGAACCGTCGTTTCATTTCAATAATTCATTTTTATGTCACTGACAAACTTTTGACAGCAACACTATTTCCATATTAAACTCTACACAATGCCAAAACACGTAGAGAACAGTGGTTACACATCGCGGACGAACTTTAATGTCTCGCCTTCTATTTTTAGAGAACCACTCTTCCACATAGGAGATATGTGCCATTTTCAACAACTACAACACCAACAAACAAATGTCAATCATTCAAAATCAACAACAACAAAATAACTCATTACTATTTCATGGAAGTACTGTTTCTGCATGATTAGCCCCACAAAACACTTGCCTTGCATTTTCAAAAAAAAAATCTGTTCAAAAGTTAATTAACTATGTTACTGTTTATAAGGTTACACGTTTAACAAAAATAAGCTAAAGTTGGTTAATTCTACATATTTCAAACTTTATGTTAACAGCACAAGCACGTTTTCAGACATAATATAAATGTTGTATTTCATGTAAAATATTAATCCAGAGAGTAATCCGATCACCAGTTAATGGGGTCAAGAAGGAATTAATCCCCCCCCCCCCCCCGCTTTGAAACAATTGGCTACATTTCAAGGAGGGTTTTTTAAAGTTGCATGTTAAAAAACCATTATGTCAAGTTTACAATACTCATTAATGTAATGTTTAACTATTCTTACATTCAAATCTTACCACTTTTACCCTAAAAAAATTCAACAGTTCCTCAACAAAAAATGTAAAATGTTCCAAATATAAACATATTTAATAAAATAATTGTACTTCTTTACACATAAGAAAAAGGTTACAAGGAGAGAGAGAGAGAGAGAAAGAGAGAGAAAGAGAAAGAGAGAGAGACTCACACTATGGCACTCTCTCACACACTGTGACACTTTCTTACACTATGGCTTTCTCTCTTACAGACTATGGCACTCTCTCACACACTGTGAAATTCTATTACACTATGGCTCTCTCTCTTACAGACTATTGCACTCTCTCACACAATGTGACACTCTATCTCACACTGTGACACTCTCATACGCAGTGACACTCTCTCACACTCTGTGACACTCTCTCACATACTGTGACACTCACACTGTGACACTTTCACACGCACTGTGACCTCTCTCTCACACACAGTGGCACTCTCTCTCACACACTGTGACACACTCTCTCACACACATCAACACTCTCTCACACATTGTGACACACTCTCTGACAAACTGTGACACTCACACACACTGTGACACTCTCACACATTGTGACACTCTCACAAATACTGTGACTCTCACACACGGTGACACTCTCTCACAACGTGACCTCTCTCTCACACACAGTGACACTCTCTCACACACACTGTGACACTCTCTCATACACTGTGACACTCTCACACTGTGACACTCTCTCACACACTGTGATACTCTCACACACAGTAACTCTCAAACACTGTGACACTCTCTCACACACTGTGACCTCTCTCATACACTGTGACACTCTCACACTGTGACACTCTCTCACACACTGTGACACTCTCTCACACACTGTGACCCTCACACACTGTCACACTCTCTCACACACAGTGACTCTCAAACACTATGACACTCTCTCACACACTGTGACTCTCTCACACACAGTGGCACTCTCTCTCACACACTGTGACACTCTCTCTCTCACACACTGTGACACACTCTCTCACACACTTCAACACTCACACACACTGTGACACTCTCACACACTGTGACACTCTCACAAATACTGTGACTCTCTCTCACACACAGTGACACTCTCTCACAACGTGACCTCTCTCTCACACATGGTGACACTCTCTCACACACACTGTGATGCTCTCTCATACACTGTGACACTCTCACACTGTGACACTCTCTCACACACTGTGACACTCTCTCATGCACTGTGACACTCTCACACTGTCACACTCTCTCACACACTGTGACACTCTCACACACAGTGACTCTTAAACACTGTGACACTCTCTCACACACTGTGACGCTCTCTCATACACTGTGACACTCTCACACTGCGACACTCTCTCACACACTGTGACACTCTCTCACACACTGTGACCATCACACACACTGTGACACTCTCACACACAGTGACTTTTAAACACTGTGACACTCTCTCACACACTGTGACACTCTCTCATACACTGTGACACTCTCACACTGTGACACTCTCTCACACACTGTGACACACTCTCTCACACACTTCAACACTCACACACACTGTGACACTCTCTCACACACTGTGACTCTAAAACACTATGACACTCTCTCACACACTGTGACCTCTCTCTCACACACTGTGACACTCTCTCTCACATACTGTGACACTCACACACACTGTGACACTCACACACACTGTGAAACTCTCTCACACTGTGACACTCACACACACTGTGACACTCTCTCACACTGTGACACTCTCTCTCACACGCTGTGACACTCTCTCACATAGTGACACTCTCTCTCACACACAGTGACACTCTGACACACTGTGACACTCTCTCTCTCACACAGTGACACTCTCTCACACTGTGACACTCTCTTTCACACAGTGACACTCTCTCACACAGTGACACTCTCTCTCTCACACAGTGACACTCTCTCTCACACTGTGACACTCTCTCACACACTGTAACACTCTATCTCTCTCACACGGTGACACTCTCTCACACACGGTGACACTCTCTCTCACAATGTGACACTCTCTCTCACACACTGACACTCACACACACTGTGACACTCTCTCACATACTGTGACACTCTCTCACATACTGTGACACACTCTCTCACACTCTGTGACACTCTCTGACACGCTGTGACACTCACACACATTGTGACACTCTCTCACACACTGTGACACTCTCTAACATACTGTGACACACTCTCTCACACGCTGTGACACTCTCTGACACGCTGTGACACTCACACACACTGTGACACTGTCACACACTGTGACACTCACACACACTGTGACACTCTCTCACACACTGTGACACTCTCACACACTGTGACACTCTCTCACACCGTGACACTCTCTCACACACACTGTGACACGTTCTCACACACACTGTGACACTGACACACTGTGACACTCTCTATCACACGCTGTGACACTCTCTGACACACTGTGACACTCACACATACTGTGACACTCTCTCTCACACAGTGACACTCTCTCACACACTGTGACACTCTCACACACTGCGACACTCTCTCACACACTGTGACACTCTCCCACACTGTGACACTCTCTCTCACACAGTGAGACTCTCTCTCACACACTGTGACACTCTCTCACACACTGTGACACTCACACACACTGTGACACTCTCTCACACACTGTGACACTCACACACACTGTGACACTCTCTCTCACACAGTGTGACACTCACACACACTGAGACACTCTCACACACTGTGACACTCTCACACACTGTGACACTCTCTCTCACACAGTGAGACTCTCACACACAGTGACACTCTCCCACACACACTGTGACACTCTCTCTCACACAGTGACACTCTCACACACAGTGACACTTTCTCACACACACTGTGACACTCTCTCTCACACACTGTGACACTCTCTCACACACTGTGACACTCTCTCTCACACACTGTGACACTCTCTCTCACACAGTGACACTTTCTCACACACTGTGACACTCTCTCACACACTGTGACACTCTCTCACACACTGTGACACTCTCTCTCACACACTGTGACACTCACACACACTGTGACAATTACACACTGTGACACTCTCACACACTGTGACACTCTCTCTCACACACTGTGACACTCTCACACACTGTGACACTCTCACACACTGTAACACTCTCTCACACACTGTGACATTCTCACACACTGTGACACTCTCTCACACATTGTGACACTCTCTCTCACACAGTGACACTCTCTCACACAGTGACACTTTCTCACACACACTGTGACACTCTGACACACTGTGACACTCTCACACACTGTGACACTCTCTCACACACTGTGACATTCTCACACACTGTGACATTCTCTCACACACTGTGACACTCTGACACATTGTGACACTCTCTCTCACACAGTGACACTCTCTCACACAGTGACACTCTCTCTCACACACTGTGACACTCTCTCTCACACAGTGTGACACTCTCACACAGTGACACTCTCACACAGTGACACTATCTCACACACTGTGACACTCTCACACACTGTGACACTCTCTCTCACACACTGTGACACTCACACACACTGTGACACTCTCTCAAGTACTGTGACACTCTCTCACATACTGTGACACACTCTCTCACACGCTGTGACACTCTCTCACACGCTGTGACACTCTCTCACACGCTGTGACACTCTCTCACACGCGGTGCAACTCTCTCACACACAGTGTGACACTCACACACACTGTGACACTCTCACACACTGTGACACTGTCACACACTGTGACACTCTCTCTCACAGAGTGTGACACTCACACACACTGTGACACTCACACACACTGTGACACTCTCACACACTGTGACACTCTCACACACTGTGACACTCTCTCTCTCTCACACTGTGACACTCTCTGACACACTGTGACACTCTCTCACACGCTGTGACACTCTCTTTCACACAGTGTGACACTCACACACACTGTGACACTCTCTCACACACTGTGACACTCTCTCTCACACACTGTGACACTCTGACACACACTGTGACACTCACACACACTGTGACACTCTCACACACCGTGACACTCTCTCACACACACTGTGACACTCTCTCACACACTGTGACACTCTCTCACACACTGTGACACTCTCTCTCACACGCTGTGACACTCTCTCTCACACTGTGACACTCTCTCACACAATGTGACACTCTCTCACACACTGTGACACTCTCTCTCACACACTGTGACACTCTCTTACACACTGTGACACTCTCTCTCACACACTGTGGCACTCTCTGATACACTGTGACACTCACACACACTGTGACACTCTCTCACACACTGTGACACTCTCTCTCACACACTGTGACACTCTCTCACAAACTGTGACACTCTCTCTCACACACTGTGACACTCTCTGACACACACTGTGACACTCTCTCTCACACACTGTGACACTCTCTCTCACACTGTGACACTCTCTCACACAATGTGACACTCTCTCACACACTGTGACACTCTCTCTCACACACTGTGACACTCTCTTACACACTGTGACACTCTCTCTCACACACTGTGACACTCTCTCACACACTGTGACACTCTCTTTCACACACTGTGACACTCACACACACTGTGACACTCTCTTACACACTTGACACTCTCTTACACACTGTGACACTCTCTGACACACTGTGACACTCTCTCACACACTGTGACACTCTCTTTCACACACTGTGACACTCTCTCACACACACTGTGACACTCTCTCACACACTGTGACACTCTCTCACACACTCTGACACTCTTTTGCACACTGGGACACTCTCTCTCTCTCACACTGTGACACTCTCTGACACACTGTGACACTCTCTCACACGCTGTGACACTCTCTTTCACACAGTGTGACACTCACACACACTGTGACACTCTCACACACTGTGACACTGTCACACACTGTGACACTCTTTCTCACACTGTGACACTCTCTCACACACTCTGACACTCTTTTGCACACTGGGACACTCTCTCTCTCTCACACTGTGACACTCTCACACACTGTGACACTCTCTCTCACACACTGTGACACTCTCTCTCACACGCTGTGACACTCACACACACTGTGACACTCTCACACACTGTGACACTCTTTCACACACTGTGACAATCTCTCACACACTGTGGCACTCTCTCTCACACACTGTGACACTCTTTCACACACTGTGACAATCTCTCACACACTGTGACACTCACACTGTGACACTCTCTCACACACTGTGACACACTCTCACACACTGTGACACTCACACACACTGTGACACTCTCTCACACACTGTGACACTCTCACACACTGTGGCACTCTCTCTCACACAGTGACACTCTCTCACACAGTGACACTTTCTCACACACACTGTGACACTCTCTCACACACTGTGACACTCTGACACACTGTGACACTCTCTCACACACTGTGACACTCTGACACACTGTGACACTCTCTTTCACACAGTGACACTCTCTCACACAGTGACACTCTCTCACACAGTGACACTTTCTCACACACACTGTCACTCTCTGACACACTGTGACACTCTCTCACATAGTGTGACACTCTCTCTCACACAGTGACACTCTCTCACACGCTGTGACACTCTCTGACACACTGTGACACTCACACACACTGTGACTCTCTCACACACTGTGACACTCTCACACACTGTGACACTCTCTCTCACACAGTGACACTCTCACTCACTGTGACACTCTCACACAATGTGACACTCTCTCTCACACACTGTGACACTCTCTCTCACACACTGTGACACTCACACACACTGTGACACTCACACTAACTGTGACACTCTCTCACACACACTGTGACACTCTCTCACACAGTGACACTCTCTCACACACACTGTGACACTCTGACACACTGTGACACTCTCTCTCACACACTGTGACACTCTCTCTCACACACAGTGACACTCTCACACACACTGTGACACTCTCTCTCACACAGTGACACTCTCTCACGCTGTGACACTCTCTCACACACTGTGACACTCTCTCTCACACTGTGACACTCTCTCACACACTTTGACACTCTCTCACACACACAGTGACACTCTCACACACTGTGACACTTACACACATTGTGACACTCTCACACACTGTGACACTCTCTCTCACACAGTGTGACACTCACACACACTGTGACACTCTCTCTCTCACACTGTGACACTCTCTCACACACACACTGTGACACTCTGACACACTGTGACACTCTCTCTCACACACAGTGACACTCTCACACACTGTGACTCTCTCACACACTGTGATACTCTCGCACACTGTGACACTCTCTCACACAGTGACACTCTCTCACACACTGTGACACTCACACACTGTGACACCCTCTCTCACACACTGTGACACACTCTCACAGACTGTGACACTCTCTCTCTCACACACTGTGACACTCACACACACTGTGACACTCTCTCACACACTGTGACACTCTCTGACACACTGTGACACTCACACACACTGTGACACTCACACACACTGTGACACTCTCACACACACTGTGACACTCTCACACACACTGTGACACTCTCACACACACACACTGTGACACTCTCTCACACACACTGTGACACTCTCACACACACACTGTGACACTCTCACACACACACTGTGACACTCTCTCTCACACACTGTGACACTCTCTCTCACACACTGTGACACTCTCTCACACACACTGTGACACTCTCACACACACTGTGACACTCTCTCTCACACACTGTGACACTCACACACTGTGACACTCTCTCTTACACAGTGACACTCTCTCACACACTGTGACACTCTCACACACTGTGTCACTCTCACACACTGTGACACTTACACACACTGTGACACTCACACACACTGTGACACTCTCACACAGTGACACTCTCTCTCACACAGTGAAACTCTCACACAGTGACACTCTCTCACACACACTGTGACACTCTCTCTCACACTGTGACACTCTCTCACACAGTGACACTCTCTCTCACACAGTGAAACTCTCTCTCACACTGTGACACTCTCTCTCACACACTGTGACACGCTCTCTCACACTGTGACACTCTCTCTCACACAGTGACACTCTCTCACACACTGTGACACTCTCTCACACACAGTGACACTCTCTCACACTGTGACACTTTCTCACACAGTGACACTCTCTCTCACACTGTGACACTCTCTCACACTGTGACACTCTCTCACACACTGTGACACTCTCTCTCACACACTGCAACACTCACACACTGCGACACTCTCTCTCACACTGTGACACTCTCACACACACACTGTGACACTGTCGCACACACTGTGACACTCTCTCTCACACTGTGACACTCTCTCTCACACACTGTGACACTCTCTCTCACACTGTGACACTCTCTCTCACACACTGTGACACTCGCACACACTGTGACACTCTCTCTCACACACTGTGACACTTTCTCACACTGTGACACTCTCTCTTTAACACAGTGACACTCTCTCACACACTGTGACACTCTCACACACTGTGACACTCTGACACACTGTGACACTCTCTCTCACACAGTGACACTCTCTCTCACACTGTGACACTCTCTCTCACACACTGTGACACTCTCGCACACACTGTGACACTCTCTCTCACACACTGTGACACTTTCTCACACTGTGACACTCTCTCTTTAACACAGTGACACTCTCTCACACACACTGTGACACTCTCACACACTGTGACACTCTGACACACTGTGACACTCTCTCTCACACAGTGACACTCTCTCTCACACTGTGACACTCTCTCTCACACACTGTGACACTCTCGCACACACTGTGACACTCTCTCACACTGTGACACTCTCTCACACACTGTGACACTCTCTCACACACTGCGACACTCTCTCTCACACTGTGCACTCTCTCACACACACTGTGACACTCTCTCTCACACTGTGACACTCTCTCTCACACACTGTGACACTCTCTCTCACACTGTGACACTCTCTCGCACACACTGTAACACTCTCTCACACACTGTGACACTCTCTCTCACACTGTGACACTCTCTCACACACACTGTGACACTCTCGCACACACTGTGACACTCTCACACACTGTGACACTTTCTCACACTGTGACACTCTCTCTTTAACACAGTGACACTCTCTCACACACTGTGACACTCTCACACACTGTGACACTCTGACACACTGTGACACTCTCTCTCACACAGTGACACTCTCTCTCACACTGTGACACTCTCTCTCACACACTGTGACACTCTCGCACACACTGTGACACTCTCTCTCACACACTGTGACACTTTCTCACACTGTGACACTCTCTCTTTAACACAGTGACACTCTCTCACACACACTGTGACACTCTCACACACTGTGACACTCTGACACACTGTGACACTCTCTCTCACACAGTGACACTCTCTCTCACACTGTGACACTCTCTCTCACACACTGTGACACTCTCGCACACACTGTGACACTCTCTCACACTGTGACACTCTCTCACACACTGTGACACTCTCTCACACACTGCGACACTCTCTCTCACACTGTGCACTCTCTCACACACACTGTGACACTCTCTCTCACACTGTGACACTCTCTCTCACACACTGTGACACTCTCTCTCACACTGTGACACTCTCTCGCACACACTGTAACACTCTCTCACACACTGTGACACTCTCTCTCACACTGTGACACTCTCTCACACACACTGTGACACTCTCGCACACACTGTGACACTCTCACACACTGTGACACTTTCTCACACTGTGACACTCTCTCTTTAACACAGTGACACTCTCTCACACACACTGTGACACTCTCACACACTGTGACACTCTGACACACTGTGACACTCTCTCTCACACAGTGACACTCTCTCTCACACTGTGACACTCTCTCACGCTGTGACACTCTCTCACACACTGTGACACTCTCTCACACACTGTGACACTCTCTCACACACTGCGACACTCACACACTGCGACACTATCTCTCACACTGTGACACTCTCTCACACACACTGACACTCTCGCACGCACTGTGACACTCTCTCTCACACTGTGACACTCTCTCTCACACACTGTGACACTCTCTCTCACACTGTGACACTCTCTCTCACACACTGTGACACTCTCTCTCACACTGTGACACTCTCTCACACACACTGTGACACTCTCGCACACACTGTGACACTCTCTCTCACACTGTGACACTCTCTCACACACACTGTGACACTCTCGCACACACTGTGACACTCTCTCTCACACTGTGACACTCTCTCTCACACACTGTGACACTCTCTCTCACACTGTGACACTCTCTCACACACACTGTGACACTCTCGCACACACTGTGACACTCTCGCACACACTGTGACACTCTCTCTCAAACACTGTGACACTTTCTCACACTGTGACACTCTCTCTTTAACACAGTGACACTCTCTCTCACACAGTGACACTCTCTCTCACACTGTGACACTCTCTCACACTGTGACACTCTCTCACACACTGTGACACTCTCTCTCACACACTGCGACACTCACACACTGCGACACTCTCTCTCACACTGTGACACTCTCTCTCACACTGTGCACTCTCTCACACACACTGTGACACTCTCTCTCACACTGTGACACTCTCTCTCACACACTGTGACACTCTCTCTCACACTGTGACACTCTCTCGGACACACTGTAACACTCTCTCACACACTGTGACACTCTCTCTCACACTGTAACACTCTCTCACACACTGTGACACTCTCTCTCACACTGTGACACTCTCTCACACACACTGTGACACTCTCGCACACACTGTGACACTCTCTCTCACACACTGTGACACTTTCTCACACTGTGACACTCTCTCTTTAACACAGTGACACTCTCTCACACACACTGTGACACTCTCACACACTGTGACACTCTGACACACTGTGACACTCTCTCTCACACAGTGACACTCTCTCTCACACTGTGACACTCTCTCACGCTGTGACACTCTCTCACACACTGTGACACTCTCTCACACACTGTGACACTCTCTCTCACACACTGCGACACTATCTCTCACACTGTGACACTCTCTCACACACACTGACACTCTCGCACGCACTGTGACACTCTCTCTCACACTGTGACACTCTCTCTCACACACTGTGACACTCTCTCTCACACTGTGACACTCTCTCACACACACTGTGACACTCTCGCACACACTGTGACACTTTCTCTCACACTGTGACACTCTCTCTCACACACTGTGACACTCTCTCTCACACTGTGACACTCTCTCACACACACTGTGACACTCTCGCACACACTGTGACACTCTCTCTCACACTGTGACACTCTCTCTCACACACTGTGACACTCTCTCTCACACTGTGACACTCTCTCACACACACTGTGACACTCTCGCACACACTGTGACACTCTCTCTCACACTGTGACACTCTCTCTCAAACACTGTGACACTTTCTCACACTGTGACACTCTCTCTTTAACACAGTGACACTCTCTCTCACACAGTGACACTCTCTCACACACTGTGACACTCTCTCACACTGTGACACTCTCTCACACACTGTGACACTCTCTCTCACACACTGCGACACTCACACACTGCGACACTCTCTCTCACACTGTGACACTCTCTCACACACACTGTGACACTCTCGCACACACTGTGACACTCTCTCTCACACTGTGACACTCTCTCACACACTGTGACACTCTCTCACACTGTGACACTCTCTCACACACACTGTGACACTCTCGCACACACTGTGACACTCTCTCACACTGTGACACTCTCTCTCACACTGTGACACTCTCTCTCACACACTGTAACACTCTCTCACACACTGTGACACTCTCTCTCACACACTGTGACACTCTCTTACACACTGTGACACTCTCTCTCACACACTGTAACACTCTCTCACACACTGTGACACTCTCTCTCTCACACTGTGACACTCTCTCACACACACTGTGACACTCTCTCTCACACTGTGACACTCTCTCTCACACACTGTGACACTCTCTCTCACACACTGTGACACTCTCTCACACACTGCGACACTCTCTCTCACACTGTGACACTCTCTCACACACTGTGACACTCTCTTACACACTGTGACACTCTCTCTCACACACTGTAACACTCTCTCACACACTGTGACACTCTCTCACACACTGCGACACTCTCTCTCACACTGACACTCTCGCACACACTGTGACACTCTCTCTCACACTGTGACACTCTCTCACACACTGTGACACTCTCTCTCACACACTGTGACACTCTCTCTCACACACTGTGACACTCTATTACACACTGTGACACTCTCTCTCAAACACTGTAACACTCTCTCACACACTGTGACACTCTCTCTCACACTGTGACACTCTCTCTCACACACTGTAACACTCTCTTACACACTGTGACACTCTCTCTCTCACACACTGTGACACTCTCTTACACACTGTGACACTCTCTCACACACTGTAACACTCTCTCACACACTGTGACACTCTCTCACACACTGTGACGCTCTCTCTCACACACTGTGACACTCTCTTACACACTGTGACACTCTCTCTCACACACTGTAACACTCTCTCACACACTGTGACACTCTCTCACACAATGTGACACTCTCTCACACACTGTGACACTCTCTCACACAATGTGACACTCTCTCACACACTGTGACACTCTCTCTCACACACTGTGACACTCTCTTACACACTGTGACACTCTCTCTCACACACTGTAACACTCTCTCACACACTGTGACACTCTCTCACACAATGTGACACTCTCTCACACACTGTGACACTCTCTCACACAATGTGACACTCTCTCACACACTGTGACACTCTCTCTCACACACTGTGACACTCTCTTACACACTGTGACACTCTCTCTCACACACTGTAACACTCTCTCACACACTGTGACACTCTCTCACACACTGTGACACTCTCTCACACAATGTGACACTCTCTCTCACACAGTGACACTCTCTCACACACTGTGACACTCTCTCACACACTGTGACACTCTCTCACACACTCACCGCCCTCAGTAAGTTATTTCACTTGCAAAATTCTAACTATTTATAACAATTTGAGCTTCTGTAAAGAGACCGTCTCTGAGGAGTGTACAGTACTGTGACATGAGAGACAGCTCCAGAGACTGCACAGTACTGTGACATGAGAGACAGCTCCAGAGACTGCACAGTACTGTGACATGAGAGACAGCTCCAGAGACTGCCCAATACTGTGACATGAGAGACAGCTCCAGAGACTGCACAGTACTGTGATAACAGAGACAGCTCCAGAGACCGCACAGTACTGTGATAATAGAGACAGCTCCAGAGACTGCACAGTACTGTGATAATAGAGACAGCTCCAGAGACTGCATAGTACTGTGATAATAGAGACAGTTCCAGAGACTGCACAGTACTGTGATAATAGAGACAGCTCCAGAGACTGCACAGTACTGTGATAATAGACAGCTCCAGAGACCGCACAGTACTGTGATAATAGAGACAGCTCCAGAGACTGCACAGTACTGTGATAATAGAGACAGCTCCAGAGACCGCACAGTACTGTGATAATAGAGACAGCTCCAGAGACCGCACAGTACTGTGATAATAGAGACAGCTCCAGAGACTGCACAGTACTGTGATAATAGAGACAGCTCCAGAGACTGCATAGTACTGTGATAATAGACAGCTCCAGAGACTGCCCAATACTGTGACATGAGAGACAGTTTCACAGACTGTGATAATAGAGACAGATATATCTGTTGGTGTGACTCAAGTACAAGCAGCGGTGGAGCTAGTGCAGGTGCAGCAGGTGCAAAGCACTGGGGCCCACAACAGGTTAGGGGTCATCTGCTCCTGGGAATGGAGGATAAATACTTTATAGAAGGTCTTGTGATCACCACTGGGGGGTCTACATATAATTTTGCGTTTCTTATAGATCATTACAGGGTGAATAGGGAGGTTATGGGGGGGGGGGGGGGGCACGTTACTTTGCACCGGGGCCCTTCCTTCACTAGCTCGGCCTCTGAGTATTAGTGTAGATAACACAAGGTATAATTATCAGTCTGATACAAAGTAACAACTTCCAGTGACTCCGAGGCCTCATTAATCAGCTCTGAGAACAAATACAATTAATATCAGCTACAAAGTAATTATAACCACAGCCTTGAGTGCATCGAATGCTATACACGGCGGCTCTAGGGCTTCTTGAAGGGCAGATCAGCAAAATGACTTGGGTCTGGTATGAAAGTGATATCAATCAGTCCTCCCTCCCTCACAGACTGGGAGATGTTTTATAAGACAACGGTGGCGTTGGGTCAGACTTCAGGTAATAATAGCAAAAGGAATTAGCAATTATCATCAATTATTCTTTTTTTACTGTCCTCTGAGCACACACACGAGAGCGTCGCGTCATCACATCCAAAACAGGCTCCTACAAATGAGATCTGATATAACCCGTCTGTAAAGTTCACTGATAGCTAGAACTGCAGCTGTAGCATCCTGCACTAGTGGTCACCTCGTTGTGGGATTTAATAGTGCCAGAGGGAACTACAAAGAAAGAACTGCTACAACAAGAGGTCCTGCTCGGTATCAGAGAGTGAAATGGTAGAGATTGCACTACTTTGGATGGTGGATACAAGGAGCAGCCTCCCAGCAGGTGTGGAACGCATTGTTTTTTATACATTTTGGAAAACATAAAACTCATTTATTCGCAGGAAATAATAAATGTGAAAAGTTTCCAGGTGCCGGACCCAAAATAATTCTGTAGGGATACACAGACCACGTACATACCTCTCCGGCTCATATCCCGCCTGCAGCCGAGTGGCGCTGTACCTCTGCGCAGCCGTCTCGTGCCCGTGGAGGTGCCCGCCGTGTACCGGGGAGCAGCCGTTAATCACCGAGCGCCTGTGCGAGGTGTGAGAGGGCGAGAGGGGGGGCTCCTTCACATCGCCCACAATAAGTCTATAATCATACAGCCCCTGCTGTACTTCCCCCTCGTACCTGTAGCCATCCATCCCCTGCAGTCTCTTTGGGAAGGTGGGAGGATGGCACAGTCACCAGTACATCCTGAGTGGGCAAGCTCTGGGGGTGGGGGAGCAGGTGCTACACGGTATTGGGTGGGTCTCACCCACAGCACCCAGCTCTCTCTCTCTCTCTGTCTCTTTCTCTCTCTCTGCCAAAGAGGATCGGGTACTTAACGCTCAGAGAGCTGGGGAATTTGCAGAATCCCTGCCCCCTCCCAACCTGCGTGTCTCCAGGAGCTGTCTCCACCCAGAGGACAGACAGCGAGAGTTGCAGAGGGACCTGCTCTGCCTCCTCCTGGGCACCTATCTTGCAGAAGCAGGCTGCAGGCTGGTACATGCTGCGCTCTCAGGAGTCAGCCCTCGAGACCTGGAAACTTCTGGGATAACATGATCTGGAAAAAAGAGCAACCAGCCGATCTGCTCGGGATTAGGGGTATTGTCTAGCCCTTTAAATATAGATATTAATGCGTAGAGAGTGTTTGTGTCACTGATATAAAACACGCTCAAACAACTCAGATGCAGGTGTTATATAGACTTGAAGCTCTATGGAAGAAACAAAATGGAGGCCCCCCCACTGTCCATATGGGTCAATCCCACCAATAACATAACATGACGTCACAGCCACCACTTTTTTAACATGAACAATCACCTATAATAGTTGTGAGCATGCGGGTTGTTGCTAACGCTGCGGGCTTTAGGCAAAGCGAGGGGCCGCATTTGCGGAGGTGGAGGCTCCCACGTCGACTTAGCATCCACAAATACGAGCCGCGGGACTTAGAAAAATAAACATTACGAGCTCGCAAAAATGCGATCTTAGCGCCCGAAACCTGCGCACATGAAAACATTAAAAACACAATAAATACACACAACAAACATATAAAAAGGTTACCCACAGCAAGGGGGGGGGGCACCCAGGACCTCTGCAAGTGAAGTTACACCTCAATGTAAGTCGAAATAGAAGAGTTTAGACACCCGAAAACCCCCGAATGGCCGCCGAAAAAAACGAAAACGAGGCAACAGGACTCTAAAGACGCAAACCACCACCAAACATGGGTTCAGGGAAGGGTGGGAGGGAAAATACAAACAGAAAGAGGGTAGGGAAAGCCCAGATTATTGAATCAGCAGAGTGATTGGAGGAAGGCTGACCTGGTCTTGTGGTGACTGGGGAATTCTGGTCAAGAGGAGCGCCATCCCCACCTTAAATCCTCTCCTAGGTACTCAACCACTCCAGAAGCCATGTCACCCTTATATCCATTTTGTCTACTAGGATTACAATGACCCACCCACTGTCCATATGTATCAGTCCTCTAATTGTCGGGGCTTTACAATGAGCGCCGAGGGTACTCAGAGGAGCAAAAGTACACGAGGAGAGAGGCTCGCAATGAGCGCCAAAGGTACTCAGAGGACCAAAAGCCTTACATTGTGTGGCAAATAACATTACCTGCCTTACAATTTTATGGCAATTTGCTAGTGACGTAATAATTTAAAGTAACTTAAAGACATAACAAATACCAAAGGATCTAGTGCCACATTGTTTTTGCTGCCAGCTATACGCTAACAAGTATGTCCCAGTGAGGGCGGCCACACCGTGCACACCCAACCTCCAACACTCCACTGAACCAATGGGTGCATGACCCAAAAAATCCCTTAACAAAGCAAGGAGCCCCCTCGCTACCTAGGAAGATTTAATTGTTTTATCCAGATATTAACATGTCCACCCGCATCCACAACATCCCCACTGAGTAAACTCACAGGGGCGACTTGCTAAGGCTGACCAAATCACTATTGCGCAAAGCACCAAAGTTTGAAATAAACATAATTCATAATGATCAAAACAAACATCCAGCAGGGCGTCCATAAGCTGTGACAATATTGAAAATGAAATTGGCCACCTGGAATGAAAAGCTACTTTGCTCCACTTCAGGCCCTTAACTTTTTTTAACGTCAAAGGATTTGGTGACATCTTTTAACCTTTTTAACTTAAACAAGATGGCCAGCGCATCCAAATGATTATCAATGGCAGATCTAGAGAGGACTTTCTTCCTTGCATTGCAACCGGAAGCACAACATCATGCACAGATTTAATGATCTAGGCTTTCCAACCACTTCTTCCAGCATCCATCACTCCCTCCAAGATTGCTGGTAAGACTCCCAACAAAAGAGAGCCATTGAACCTTTTATAAGATGAGCGATTTTCTCCATCATATCTCCCACTAGTGACCTGGGATGATGGTTCCCTTTTTGTCTGCTTCTGGACCCAACTCCCTGAACTTCCTGAACTTCCTGGAGACATTGCGTCAGAGACAGAATTTGTAACCTCAGGGACATGTTTTGCTCAAACTATTAGACGGAGCTGCAAGCATCTAAACATCAAATACTGAAGCAATTAAACCACGAAGGAGGAAGCAGCTTGAGAATGAATGGCCTACATGAGGGGAACACAACAGAGCTATCCTTGAACTAATCTTCCCAAAGAAAGAAAGTCAACACAATGAGAAACAATTCAAGGAACGTCAAGTTCTGTAATAGGCCCTCTTCAGCCCAGGCCAGGGGCCAGGCCTCAGCACCCTCCTCAGTCCAACCCCTCCATCTAACCTGATGTGGTACTGAAATTGTAGCAGGTTCATCAGTACTTGGTTACACGACCCTTGCACTGGGAACCCCCCAGTGGCAACCAAGCTCCCACTGGGGAATTACAACTAATAAAACAAGATGACTATCCAGAAGTATGTTCTGTCTTGGCTATTAGTTGCCTATGCTGCCATGTTACCATGGGCCGAATAACAGACCCAAATACATTAGTGGCCCACCCAACCTCAAAAAACCACAGAGACCCATGGATCAGAGCTTGTGGTCCACAAGGCATCACCAGATTATTTGTTCTTGCTACTTGACCTAATGACTGGTATTTAGTACCAATAAAATATTGCAAATAAAATATATACTAATTAAGGTTTTTGTTTGAGAGGTCTGAAGAAAACATTGAAATTACTATTCAAAGAATTATAATACAGCTAGAAAGTATTATTGCAAAGTTCTACAGTATTGTTATACAGATATATATATAATTATATATAACTATTACTATTTACTGCTCTTTGGTACTGATATATTGCTATACATTATTAGTCTACAACTCTACAGTATTATTATATATATTACTATTATAGAAATATATATTATTATTATTTGGTTCCACAGTATTGTGATTACATGTATATTACAGTATATCTACCAATGTGTGGTCACAACATATAACTGTTTGCAGAATATCTGTATATCTCATGTAAATATGCTTCACCTAATTATACTGACCACGTGCTTTAATTTTATTATAAGAAGAGAGGTAAAAATATTTATCTTTTCTGTCTGAGTCTCCTGTTTTTGTTGACAAAAATTGCATGTGATTTGGTTTTATACACAGACCTAGTTATAATTATGGAAATATGTTCTTCAATATAATAGTTTCCAGAGAGTACAAAAGGGAAAACAATAACCAGTTCTCATCCAGCTAAACCTGGGTGGAGCAAAACAAACAGTACAATAGTTTTTAAAATCACTGGTCTGTAATTTCTTCAGATTTCCAGGTATCAACTCTGCTCCAAGCTGCAGGCTGCTGTCTCACTGTGTGTGTCCCTCTCCAGGTCAGATAAACTGCAAACAATCTGTCCATTAGCAGCCCCTCTCTTACTCCAGGAGCAGTCTTAAATCATGGCTGTCCAGGTGAGGATAATTATCTGAGCAGAGAGGATAAGTCCTTCTTTTGGTGGAAATGCATTGTTTTTTTTGTTTTTTTTTATTGTTTTCAAGAAAAAAACCATAAATATAAGACATTACAAAATACATACAAAATCGATTCATATTCAATATCACTGAGATAGGGGTGGAAATGCATTGTTAATGGGGCAAGTTTCTAATATAAACAATAAGCTGTTGCATGGGGGAAAATGTTCTCTAAATGTTGTTGAAAGAGAAAGCAAACCTCCCAAATATGGTCAGGTAACCATGCTGCTTAGACAATAACTCACAATCCCTGGTTTAAGCCACTTATCTGAAAGACTGGTCTTCCCTCTCTCAAACAAGATACATCTTTCTTCCATTACTTTTTCCTGGTAGAGAGATCATCATCCACACCCTCTTTTAGTATGCCATTGAATCATTAATGCAACCCTCAAGGCTTGTCAAAATTACACATTATCAAATGTCAAATATGTTTGCCATCGCCAAGTTGCACCCGGTACAGGATCTGTCATCTTACCTCTTGGTTGGGCTCGCTCAGAAGTTGTGCTGCAGACTATGTGGTAACCTCCTCCAACTACATGAGCTTTCAGAGAGTTTAAATCTATGGAAACCAAGAGAGTGTCTGAGAGTGCGAAGAGTGCCACGTCGAGTGTGGCAAAGAAAACATTCAGTGGATCAGTGGTCTCAACAGCTGGTCCATTATACCTTATCTTCAGATATGCAAGGATGTGAAGAACCTAAAACTATTGATTTATCTACTGTATCTGCAGTTACAATGTACCAAATTGTAGATAAATCGGTGAAAACCAACCACCCAGTCAAAAATGTTCTTTATCTGAATGGTTCCAGAGAGTAATCGAAGATAACCAGTTAGTGCACAGATTCAAAATGTTGAGAGCCGCTTCTGTAGATTCTTTGGAAACACGATGGTAGGTACAGGTCACGTGGGGTCATTGGAGGATTCGTAGGATATTGAAGTTGAGGATATATAGAGACAGTTGGATATTTATGTCTGGCAGAAAAATTGAAGTCGGTATAGTGATATGAAGAGAAGGACCATCAGGAGGCAATTGCAGTGGTCAGTGTGGGGCAAGTGAAGTTAGTAAATTATTTTTTTGATTGTGTCTCAATCATTTGAGATGTTGCAAAATATTTTGTAAGGGACTGGATGGAGGGAGTTGAATGTGAAATTGAAGTCAAGAATAACCCTGACACAATAACCTTGGCATGTTGGGGTGACAGTAGAGTTTTTAAAAATGTTGTGATAGAGGGAGGAATTAGTAATTAGTAGCCCACAAGTTATTTTGCTATATAATTGGCGTCTTTTTGCGGGCTTGGATCGAGTTACGGTCTCCGGTCTCTGATTCACTTCGATGGTTCAAATCGCAAGTTAATGCCACTCCAAGCCTTTGCTCTTTCATGGTCGCACTAGTTGCAAACACTAAAATCGCAAATCGATATTCACTTGCTCCGATTCTCCCTCGCTAACCACTCCGTCAAGCCCGCAAATGGCAAAAGTCGAACGACAAGTTACTGGTACCAAGGAGGACTCGCAAAGGGCTTAATGACATGTTCGGAGCACTGTAAATGCACATATACATGCACTACTGTACTATTAAAAGGGAAAGTGATGTTAGGTTTTAGAATTAATAGCACAACATTCTCGCAAGTCGGCCCCCAAAAATACCTGATTTCATGTTTAATTTCGGTGTTATATCGATCACATCAATCAATGTGTTAATACATATAATGGAACTCTCATGTAATAGAATATCATGTTTACAGCTTTATCAATATTGCATTATATCTGGAATGTGGGTCCAATCATGACTCCTAAGTAAAGCCTGTGGAACTTCAATGAAAAATGGAGGTTGGATTTCAAAGTCCTACGGGCTTGATCCACGATTGGACCCACATTTCATTGGCTGTTTCTAACCGGGAGTTATGGCCTTGCGTCATCGACCATGTTTAAGCTCGCAAATGGTACGTTCGATAGCATAGTTTGCGATGTGTGCTATCAGGCCTTGCGGGCCTGGCCAATTGAATAGCACCATAAGTTAAGGACGATGTGGGCCCGCAGACTTACTGTACGTTCTATACCTCCATAACTTGTGCCTCCCAATTGAATGGGGCTCTATGACATTACCCCCTTTAGGTATCCCCTTTTTCCCCAAGAGCCTCTTGCCTTTCCGGGATCCGCCCACACCACACCCATGATATTAATGCACAGTCCTGTATATTTCTGAGTGTGCTCTGTGTATGAAATGAAGCTTTGTTATACCGTTCTAACCGAGTCAATGTGATGATATATCCCCTAACCCAGGCCCTTCACACATCTCCACTTGTTGTCAACCACGCTCTGGTTCAAGGCCAGCAAACGCCTGAAACACCCAGAATCTGAAATCCATCACTGGCTCTCACTGAAACCTGGCTCTCCTCTTCAGACACTGCCTCCCCTGCAGCAATCTCTCATGGTGGTTTTCACCTCAGGCACACACCTAGACCTGGGAACAAACAAGGTGGTGGTGTGGGTGTATTGCTTTCCACTTGCTGTACATTTCACCTCTTACCCCCTGTCCCATCCCTCCAATTCTCATCTTTTGAAGTTCATACAATCCGCCTTTTCTCACCTATGTCTCTAGGTGTAGCTGTGATCTATCGCTCCTAGGCACTCCCTCTCAATTTCTTGATCACTTTTCTGCCTGGCTCCCTCTCTTTATCTCCTCCAATGTTCCTTCACTGGTACTGGGAGATTTTAACATTGCCATTGACACTCCCACCTCCCCAGCAGCAGCCAAACTGCTTGAACTCACCTCTTCCCTTGGCCTCTCACAACTAACAGATTCTTCAACTCATCATGTTGAACATTCTCTTGATCTTATCCAATCTCAGCACAACATCCTACCAAGTCATCCATCCACTCCCTCGATCTGACCATCACTTCCTTACCTTCAACCTCACCACATCTTCCTCTCACCACCTTTCTTCAACCCCTGCCACCATCACCCACAGAAACCAGCTAACACTTGACTGTGGACAGCTCTCCACTGTGCTCCAACCCCTTCTCAGCCCCATCGCTAACCTCAATTGCCCTGACACTGCCACCTCACACTACAACTCTACTCTCTCTTCAACCCTTGACACCCCTGCCCTCATAACCACACGCAGATGACCTCGCTCTCATCCACAACCATGGCACACTAAACAAACACGATACATCCAGAGGTGTTCCCGCACTGCTGAACGACTATGGAGAAAATTACGTACTTCTGCAGATTTCCTCCACTACAAATTTTTGTTACGATCCTTTTCCTCCGCCCTCAACCTCGCCAAACAACACTACTTCACATCACTAATATCAACTCTGTCTTCTAACCCCAAGCATCTGTTTGCCACTTTCAATACTCTCCTTCGCCCACCACCTCCTCACATCCCTTCCTCTATCACAGCTGAAGACTTTGCCAACCATTTTATTCATAAAATTCAAAACATCCCAATGAACTCTCATCTCATAGTGGCTCACACACTCCACCCTCTAAACCAACCAACAACACCCAGTCTTCTCCCTTCTCCAATACCACAGCCACTTTGAACTGCTTTGACCTGGCTACACAGGATGAAGTCTCCAGCCTGCTATCATCCACTCGCCTAACTGTTGTACCCCAAGGATCAGTCCTAGGCCCCCTTCTCTTCTCCATCTACACATCTTCACTTGGTACACTAATAAACTCTTTTGGGCTTCATTATCATCTCTATGCAGATGACACCCAAATCTACCTCTCAGCACCAGATCTATCCCCTCTCTTCTAACACACGTTTCAAACTGCCTGTCTAGTATATCCTCTTGGATGTCCACCCACCATCTCAAACTCAACATGTCTAAAACTGAACTCCTAATATTCCCTCCCTCTACTTCCTCACATCTCTCTCACTGTCAACAGCGACATCATCCCCCCACCCCCCAAGCCCGTTGCCTTGGGGTTCTACTGGACCCTGCCCTGTCTTTCATCCCTCATACAGAGTCACTAACTAAATCTTGTCTTCTCCATCTAAAAAACATCTCCAGAATTCGCCACTATCTTACACAAGTCACAACTAAAATCCTTATACACTCTCTCATCATCTCTCGACTAGACTACTGCAACTTGCTTCTTGTTGGCCTACCCACCACCCGACTATCTCCACTTCAATCCATAATGAATGCCTCTGCTAGACTCATCTTCCGTACAGTGTCTGCATCACCTGTCAATTACTCCACTGGCTTCCCTTAGCCTCCGGAATAACATATAAAATCATGAGCCTTACTTAGAAAGCGCTCAACAATAGCGCACGCCCGTACATCTCCCCCACCCGCCCTCCTAATTACCTTTTTCTTTCTACAACTCTTGTCACCTCCTCTCACTCTCGCCTTCAGGACTTTTCTTGTGTTGCCCCTATTCTCTGGAACTCCTTGCCTCGCTCCACCAGATTATCCTCCTGCCTCAAAACATTCAAAACCTCAGTAAAAACGCATCGCTTTAAAGAAGCGTATCACCTTCCACTCTAACATGCTCATCACCTCTCTCTCCCTCCTTTACCACACACAATACCTTTAGGTTGTAAGTCTGCAAGTTTCAATCCTGCAGGGTGCTCTGGGGAAAGAACCATGGACATTGGATTCCAAGCTCAAAGACAGGGCCCTCCTTTCTTTGTATTTATCTTTGCCTGGAACTTAACTTACTGTATTTACAGCACTACAGAATATACAGCACTACAGAACAACCAAATCTAAAATGTTCCCCTGGTACTTGATATATGTGATGCGGCGGTGTAATTTGGCCACTATTTATTTTCCCAATGTAGATGTGATGAGCGAGATGTATATGCAATCATATTATATTTTAGGGTCCATATCAGAGCCTCTGTAAGTGAGGAAGGGTTAATATGGCATCAGTTTCATGTTTTTGTGTTGCTATTTAATCAACAAGCAACCTGGCTTTTCATATGCATGACCGTTACAAGAAATAAAAAAATATATATTATTTTTAAATGTAATTTTTTTATTTGAGGATTGTTGTGCAAGTAATTGTAATGCCTTTCTATGCTTTCCCCATATTTTGACACTACAATATAAACAATAGTGTGTTTATATTGTCTTTACAGTGTTAAGAACTTGTCTGTAAACCCTTTGCAGGTCCTATTTAGAGCCCGTAATAATTTTGGCTCCATTTTCCATTTACGGGTTTGAACGTCAGGGCATCTTTGGGGAACTGTAGCAATTTAATAGCAATTTGCGATTGTAACATTTACGGGCTTGACAGAACAAAGGCTTAGCTGGGATGGGGTTCAGATTTTAACAGCCCATAGGGATTTTCAGCCTGTAACCTGCAGATCATTTGCGGGTAGCTAAAAGGGGCCAATTTAATAACCGTAACTTTTGCGAGCTACTTTACGGGCTTCTGGAACTGCGATTTAGCAAATTTAATAGGGCCCCTAGTCAGACTTCCTGCACTCTAAATTCATGCTGCACACTTACACCTCATTATCATGACCCAAGGGTGGGGGGATAACATACACCCCAAAACCTTCTTGCTAGCTGCTTATAGGACAACGGCTGGATAATAATGTATTATTATTAACTTTTATTTGTATCGCGCCAACATATTCTGTAGCGCTGTACAAGGGATAAGAACAAGGAAAATACAATATTAACAAATTCAGAAAATGGAGGGCCCTGGTTTGAGCTTTAATATCTTTGCAGAAAGTGCTTTTTTTTCCAAAGCACCCTACAAGACATGAAACTCACTACTTACAATCTAAAGGGAATGGGAGAGGCAGAGACCTCGGGAATAGTAACAAATAAGGAAAACACAAGTCAGGAAGGGAGTGAAAGTTAGAAAGATTTTTATGTAGTGGAAGAGGGGAGTAATATTAGGTGACAGGCTCTTGTATGAAATAAGTTGTCTGACCCCTAGTGTTGAGATAATATAATCTGAAAGTAGGGAGGTCAGGTGATTTCATGGTTCTATAAATTGAATCTGAATAGGGGTTGGTGGGTGAGGGGCAGGGAAGGAATAAGAATAGGGGTAGGTGGGTGAGGAGCAGGGAGGGAGACAAGTGCTCTCAGTGTTGTACCAGAGCAGAGAGGCCAGGATGTAGATTGCAATAGGCATGGAGGTAGGGAGAGAAAGGAGATAGTGAGAGAGCAATGAATGCATGGTGAAAGGAGTAGTTTCTAAAGTAATGCAGGTCATAAAATGGGTGTAGGGTTGGAAACAGAGACAACAGGGGGTAGGCAGATGTAACTGTAAGGGATTTCAATATAGCAAGACATATTTTCTATGTCCCAAAAAATATTAACAGGCATACATTAATATTAATAATGCCACTGGATCCTGAGATGGGTGAGATTCCATTTTCTTGTTCATACCTCAGGTGTGTAGCAAACTCTCAATGTTGTCCCAGAGCAGAGAGGCCAAGATGGTGATTGCAATAGGCACCTGGTTGTATTTGGGGTTATCTCAGTGCCCAGGTCAGATTCAGGAACATTTCAGTTTCAGGAAAACTCATGACATCAGAATATCAAGATCACAGGAGCAGCCCAAAGTTCAGAGTCTCAGAATACAAAAAGTAACTGGCTTATTCAAAATAACAAAATGATTTTCCATGTTCCCTTGAACTTAGGACAGAGCATAATTAAAGAAGAAGAAGACATACAGTATACCATTAGCTAGTGTACAGACAGACACTCAGCTTTATTTTTCTTACACAGATAGTTTAACAATACCAAAACCATCCCACAGTATAGCCCAATGCTCTTGGGTAAGCAAGCCTGTGTCCAATTGCTAATAACTTGTTTGATGCCCCCACCTAATTCTGATTGAGACGCTGGTGCCCTCCTGTCATTTCTTTGTCTTAGACAGATCTTATCTGATATTTTTCTACTGTCAGTAAGTGAGGGGGTCAGGTTTCTCCCTGTCTCTGGATTCCAGGGTCTGGTTTTAAAATAACATCTTTGCAGTTACTATTGTTACTAGCTACTGAAGACAAAAACGTATAATCATTACCACTAAAACAAGTCACTAACACAAAGCAAATTATGAACACACTTAAAATGTTGAAACATTCCACATAGATGAAAAACAAATTGTCACAGTCCTTAAAACACATCTCATGTTCATTGTAGCCCACATGGCTAAAGTACAATGTTTATACCCATTGATACCAAGCCCATTTAATGCATGTGCAGAGTTTACATGTGCACTGACTGTTCTCACTTCATGTCATTCAGTTATTGGACTAATATTAACAAGTCAGCAGAAATGGGAGATCTGGGTTCATTTAAATCATCCATAGGGTATTAAGTAGCCGTATATCTACAGGTTGCATGCGAATACATTGTATAGGATAAGGACCAGCCTATATCTCCAGCAGAAGATAAGCATAAGTTTAGAGTAGCCTTAAACATAGTACAAGGATATATCAATGTGAAAACCCATAGAAATCCCATTAAAAACAATAAAGAGTACAAAACACCAAATAAAAGTAAAGAAATCTAATAATATTTTTTAGTTAATAGTAAGATAATATAAGATAATCAGAATCCATTGATTTCCCAATGTGGAATCATTAAATACAGATCATCCACTGTTATATATATATTATATATATTACATATATTATGGTTACTGATTATTGTGTTTAAAGATAAACATCTTATGGAAGTAACGGTGCTGATTAGGGACATTAAAATTGAATAGTATATTCATGATGGTAATCATTAATCTCAAATGTGGGTCCCTAATGTTCTGTCACACAAATAGTTACCAGATGAGCAATAATAATATTATTCACTTTCTATTTTTTTTCTTTCCTTTTTATTACAAAAATATCAAAATAGTACATGTAATTTGTCGCAAAGTAGCATCATATCTTTCCAGTTAATACAATAAAATTACACACAAAAAAACACACATCAAACAAAAAGCAAAACAAATCCTGAGAGACAGGGGGAACATCACATTATTCATTTCTAAACTGTTCCCATCTTCCCCATTTCCTCAGAGATACATTATTTATGTTCTGATGGTCTGTAATGTCAATATCTCTTTCAATTAAATATAATCTATCAATATTAATAACTTTTCATTACATGATGGAAGGTTTTCAATATTTGGCTATTAATAGCGTAATTATCAACAAACTTTGATCAACCAGATATTTTTCCCTTTTTCTAAAAGAACCTGGGAAGATGTGGAGCAGAACCAGTCCTGGATTTTTATTCAGTAGAGTTTTAACAATAGATGTTATTTTATCCATACACATAGACCAAAAGTCATCTATTATAGGACATTCCCACCATACATGTTTGTGGGTTCCTTGACATGTGCATCCCCTCCAACATTTCCCATTAGATGTTTCTGGGTATATTTTCTGTATAAAAGTTGGTACTTTGTACCATCTTTGTACCAGTTTGAAATGAGTCTCTTTCAATGTTGTCCAAGTTACAGCTTTGGCAGTTACGTAAAATGCTTTAGCCATATTGAATTATCCCAACTCATATCAAAATATTTTCCCCAACTTTCTATATAGCAGGATTCCCCCAAATGGGAAATGTTTTTCTTAAATAATGTACAATCTGATATACTAATCTTTTTCCTTTTTTTTAAAACATCTGTTCTCAAAATTAGTAATTTGTTTCATCTATGTTATATCAAAATTAGGCTTTCTAATAGAATCTTTCAAGATAGCCATTTGGAGCTGGGTATGTTAAAGTTGACGCATAGTGTAAATCTTCAAAGGACTTAAAACCATTTTGATCATAATGATTGTTCAGTTTACTAGTCCCCAGTTAACCCAGAAATCGCTTGGCTCTATCTTAATATTCTTCAAGATAAAACTAATCGGGTTGCAGGAAAGGGAAACTCTATAAACTTACATTTCTTGTTAATTCTAAGCCATGATTTTAAATTAGTTTTAGTAATCCAGGGAATTTTAGCTAATTTTATCTGGTCAGGGTCATACCACATAAAATGATCTATGTTTATCGTTTGAGTGAGTGACATTTCTATATCTCTCCATTTAGCTGAATAATTGCAGAATAATAAATCCAATGTTTGTGCCATTTTAACTGCCTCGTAATAATCCTCTATAATTGGAGTTGCCAACCCGCCCTTATTAATTTTCCTTTTAACAATACTAATGTTTATTCTAGGTTTTTTATTTAGATAAAAATATATTTATCTATTTGTGTTTGAAAAGAGCGTATAATAAAGTTTGGGAAAACTAATGGAAGCATCCTCATCAGAAAAAAAATCTTAGGTAGCATTGTCATTTTGACTACCGCTAGTCTTATACTTTCCCAGCCACACAGAATTTTTAAAATCTCTAAAACTCATAGGCCCTCATTCAATTGTGATTTGGCCAATTGAATAGGGGTCTAAATAAGCACATAACATATTTTTTTTAAAGATGTTTTTGGTTAGTAAACATCTATCCAAAAGCAAGGTTTTCACTAACTAAAAACTTCTTTAAAAAAAAATATGCTCTGTGCTTATTTAGAGCCATATTCGCAATTGAATGAGGGCCATAGTTTTTAACAACCAGTTTGTTAAGATTGGTAGAGAATCTTATTCCCAAATATTTAACTTAATTCTTTAACCATTTAAAATGATGATGGTCCATAATTGTTTTTTTCAATTGTATTTTTCCCTGTTCTCTCCCCTTGTACAGTGCTACGGAATATATTGGCGCGTTACAAATAAACAATAATAATAATAATAATAATAAATGACAAATTTAATCATAACATTTCCATTTTCTCTAGGTTAATCTTGTAATATGAGATTTTACTAAATACATCTAATTTGTCATACAGAGAGCCTAGTGATATCAGTGGGTTAGTTAGAGTCAACAGGACATCATCAGCAAATAGCATCAACTTATTTACATGATTCTTTATATTTGTTCCCTCCATTACCTTTTCAAGTCTAATACTTTCAGCCAAATGTTTCATAACAATGTCAAAAGTAAGTGGAGAGTGTGGGCAGCCGTGGCGTGCCCCATTGGTCACCTTCAATGAGTCAGTTTTAAATCCCAGTCCTTTCACTGATGCAGAAGAGTTAGGGGCATTAATGATTACCATCATGAATATACCATTCAATTTTAATCTCAAATGTGGGTCCCTAATGTTCTGTCACACAAATAGTTACCAGATCAGCAAAAATAATATTATTCACTTTCAACTGTGAGATCTTTCTATTTAAAATAGGTCACTTCCTGACTAAAGCCATTCCAGCCGCCATTAATCTATAAGATCAGATTCCCACCTAGCGTTATGATATAACAGCTGTTGGATATAATCTTTGATCTTTATTGTTAATTTCAAATGCATAATATGACTTTGTAAAAGTCATAAGATTCTCTGTTAAAAGAATAAACTGTGTGATCCTTTACAAATGACCATGGAGTTATTTGCTTAATTCATGTCATTTGGAAAAATGGTATTTAATCTAAAAATCCACTGGGATCCTTTATGCAAAATAAAATTTTTTACATTACACCCTCTGATATTCATTTTCACAGCCTCAAGACCTCAACAGGACCCTATTATTGGCATGATAACATTTTAAAAATATATTTAGCAACAGAGGATTTATTTTTTCATTAAAATGTTGCTTTTATATTCTTGGGCCCTATTTCTAAGAATTCAGTTTAAGATTTATCAAATTGTTAGTGTTCAGAATGGTAATGAGTTCTTTCAAACATTACATTTTTCCAGTCTACAGAAAGCAAATGTCATCTATATATCTCCCCCATTGGGAGATACATTTGGTATGTGTCTGCGGGCTGTTATTGATTACCATGTCTACCTCCCACCAACCCTAGTGAGGACTCGCATACATGGGGGTCATTTCTTTCTGGTGTATTATATTTGAAAGCATCACGACTGTAACGGAGTTAGAACACGAAGTCCAGTATCTCCGTTGATATATGGTAAAATATCCAAGAAGCACTGCAGTTTTACCAGCCCCAACCTCCCATATTGGACGACACTCAATTGGGAGTCAAATAATACTGTCTTTATTTTGTTATGCAGAAATATATATACACATCTCTTTCCACAGGCAATACGCATCCCCCATATTTGGCCACACAATACACATAGAGAGACAATAGGTGTGGTCACACCTCCCTGAGGCTACCTGGCTACTTTGATACAATCAGACATTGATCAGATTACCTTCTCTTTGTTCTTATGTCTCATAATGAAAACACTTTATACAATAGACTTCCTTATCTTATGAGGAGTCTCTGTAATAGGGTTATCTATTAGCCTAGTAGCTGTAATATTCTGAGCCAATATATTCTGTAGAACATAAAACAACATATCTACAGTACAGCAATGTGATCATATTTTAACCATAACCATAAAACAGGGTAAAACAGTGATGGGTTCCGTTACAACAACCATATTCTTTCGATATACTAGTATGTAGCGGCTCTACATCCAAGGTCACTAGTTGCGTCATCTATCACCAAGTTATTAACCTTATTAAGGATACACATCATGTCACGTATAATGAATCGTGTTTTAACACATTTCAGGGCTGACACATTATATCCACTTTAGCCAACTGCCAAGTGGGAAATCCAGGCCTGTTTGTTGATTGTTCTACACTAATATACCAGGACCCCAGATATATTTCAATCCAAATAACCAGTGAAATTTCCAAAATAGTTTTGAGTACAGCAAGTGAATTTATAATAAGAGTAAAGGTCTGCATTATCATAGACTATGATGAGTAGAATTGTGAAAGCCCCTATGAATTGGACCTGTATGTGCATCATATAGAGATGGTGGCCCCAGCAAAATCTAGGCAAGAGGGGCGCCAACTACCTGCGGCCATTACAGTGCATTGGTAACACCTGCATACCCAGAGAAGACGGATAATTCCTTTTATTCCTATCTTGTAAGAATATATTTCACAGATATCAGGACAAAGCTGGAAACAAAATCAAATTGTGATAAATTATACTTTATTAAAAGAGTTTTTGAGGTCCCTACTGTACATGTTTTTTTTACAAAAATGGAGATCTGATCCAAATACCATATAGTGAGAGGTGTGTAATGAGATATTACCTTCTGATCAGCCTTTTTAGATAATTACAACACTTATACCAACGAGTTACTTGTGCAATACATGTCCATTAAATGTTGACAGTGATTGGTTCTTAAGACTCTCCCCACTTTGGCAGGCTTATCTTTTTCACTAATTCCTTTTATGTTGATTGGTGTTTGTTTATGAGTTGTGTATTATGTGTTTCTCAATGTCTTGTGTACATTGTGTGACTTTACTTCCTTTAAGCATTGTTATACAACAATTAGCTTCTTAACTCCTTGCCTACAGTCATTTTATTGTGAAGGCTAATTGGGGCACGACGTGTCCGGTTATATGTGATTAAGGTTCTTGTGACACTTGTGGTGTTGTAATATGGTTTTGGTGCCAGGTACTGAGGCGTAAAACTAAATTAATTAAATGCCGGACACAAGAGGCCAAGGAAAAGCTGGAGAAGTCAGTAAGATGGGGGTGTGTTTGAAGCAGATGGATCCCATTGGCTTTACCTAATATACACATGGAAGGTGTTTGCTTACATTATAAAGAGTCATCAGGGCATTAGGATTACTGAGGAGGCAGGCATGTTTGTGGGTCACTTGGTCACTAATATAAGTGCCAATTCTATTATCTGTATGGAGGGCCACCAAGGCTCATGTTTCTTGGAAGTAACGGCAATACAATTTGATGGAGTTGAATATTCATCTATTTATCTTAAAACGATAAGAAAAAGGTAAAAGATTGTAATAAAGAGTCCCCCTAATAAATGAAGGGTGTATGTGTGATGTTGTGTATTTAAAACAAAAACTATATATATATTAGGATCCCAAGGATGTTGGGCGGTGCTGATCTTCTATATCTCAGCTATGACATCCTCACCCCAGATTCCACACGACGCACCCCGTGTCACTTGGACGCACAAGGACACACAGTATTACTGAACATCCAATGTCATCCTCCTACCCTGGCAGATGTGACACAAGAATTATCCATGAAATGGTGGATTATGATCTGTGCTCAGTCATTAGTAAATTAGTTGCGTCCAGAGAAACCTCCCATCTGTGCTAAAAATAGTTAATTCCTGCAATTTGTGTAAATCTGTGAGTTATATGAAATCACTGAAAAGGTGACCCATATGTTATATGACCCGTAAAAAATCTCATATTTACTCAGTGTTGGGCTAGTGTAATCAGTGTGATGGGCTAGTGTGACCCAGTGTGTTGGGCTAGTGTAATCAGTGTGATGGGCTAGTGTGACCCAGTGTGATGGGCTAGTGTGACTCAGTGTGATGGGCTAGTGTGACCCAGTGTGATGGGCTAGTGTGACCCAGTGTGATGGGCTATTGTAATCAGTGTGATGGGCTAGTGTGACTCAGTGTGATGGGCTATTGTAATCAGTGTGATGGGCTAGTGTGACTCAGTGTGATGGGCTAGTGTGACTCAGTGTGATGGGCTAGTGTGACCCAGTGTGATGGGCTCGTGTGACCCAGTGTGATGGGCTCGTGTGACCCAGTGTGATGGGCTGGTGTGACTCAGTGTGATGGGCTAGTGTGACCCAGTGTGATGGGCTAGTGCGACCCAGTGTGATGGGCTGGTGTGACTCAGTGTGATGGGCTAGTGTGACCCAGTGTGATGGGCTGGTGTGACTCAGTGTGATGGGCTAGTGTGACCCAGTGTGATGGGCTAGTGCGACCCAGTGTGATGGGCTGGTGCGACCCAGTGTGATGGGCTAGTGTGACCCAGTGTGATGGGCTGGTGTGACCCAGTGTGATGGGCTAGTGTGACCCAGTGTGATGGGCTAGTGTGACTCAGTGTGATGGGCTAGTGTGACCCAATGTGATGGGCTGGTGTGACTCAGTGTGATGGGCTAGTGTGACCCAGTGTGATGGGCTAGTGTGACTCAGTGTGATGGGCTAGTGTGACTCAGTGTGCTGAACTAGTGCGACCCAGTGTGATGGGCTAGTGTGACCCAGTGTGATGGGCTAGTATGATTCAGTGTGCTGGGCTAGTGTGACTCAGTGTGCTGGGCTAGTGTGACTCAGTGTGATGGGCTAGTGTGACTCAGTGTGCTGGGCTAGTGTGATTCAGTGTGATGGGCTAGTGTGACTCAGTGTGCTGGGCTAGTATGATTCAGTGTGCTGGGCTAGTGTGATTCAGTGTGATGGGCTAGTGTGACTCAGTGTAATGGGCTAGTGTGACTCAGTGTGCTGAACTAGTGCGACCCAGTGTGATGGGCTAGTGTGACCCAGTGTGATGGGCTAGTATGATTCAGTGTGATGGGCTAGTGTGACTCAGTGTGCTGGGCTAGTATGATTCAGTGTGCTGGGCTAGTGTGATTCAGTGTGATGGGCTAGTGTGACTCAGTGTGATGGGCTAGTGTGACTCAGTGTGCTGGGCTAGTATGATTCAGTGTGCTGGGCTAGTGTGATTCAGTGTGCTGAACTAGTGTGACCCAGTGTGATGGGCTGGTGTGACTCAGTGTGATGGGCTAGTGTGACCCAGTGTGATGGGCTAGTGTGACCCAGTGTGATGGGCTATTGTAATCAGTGTGATGGGCTAGTGTGACTCAGTGTGATGGGCTAGTGTGACCCAGTGTGATGGGCTATTGTAATCAGTGTGATGGGCTAGTGTGACTCAGTGTGATGGGCTATTGTAATCAGTGTGATGGGCTCGTGTGACCCAGTGTGATGGGCTCGTGTGACCCAGTGTGATGGGCTGGTGTGACTCAGTGTGATGGGCTGGTGTGACTCAGTGTGATGGGCTAGTGTGACCCAGTGTGATGGGCTAGTGTGACCCAGTGTGATGGGCTGGTGTGACCCAGTGTGATGGGCTGGTGTGACTCAGTGTGATGGGCTGGTGTGACTCAGTGTGATGGGCTAGTGTGACCCAGTGTGATGGGCTAGTGTGACCCAGTGTGATGGGCTGGTGTGACCCAGTGTGATGGGCTGGTGCGACCCAGTGTGATGGGCTAGTGTGACCCAGTGTGATGGGCTGGTGTGACCCAGTGTGATGGGCTAGTGTGACCCAGTGTGATGGGCTAGTGTAAATCAGTGTGATGGGCTAGTGTGACCCAGTGTGATGGGCTGGTGTGACTCAGTGTGATGGGCTAGTGTGACCCAGTGTGATGGGCTGGTGTGACTCAGTGTGATGGGCTAGTGTGATTCAGTGTGATGGGCTATTGTGACTCAGTGTGCTGAACTAGTGCGACCCAGTGTGATGGGCTAGTGTGACCCAGTGTGATGGGCTAGTATGATTCAGTGTGCTGGGCTAGTGTGACTCAGTGTGCTGGGCTAGTGTGATTCAGTGTGATGGGCTAGTGTGACTCAGTGTGCTGGGCTAGTATGATTCAAGGTGCTGGGCTAGTGTGATTCAGTGTGATGGGCTAGTGTGACTCAGTGTGATGGGCTAGTGTGACTCAGTGTGCTGGGCTAGTATGATTCAAGGTGCTGGGCTAGTGTGATTCAGTGTGATGGGCTAGTATGATTCAGTGTGCTGGGCTAGTGTTATTCAGTGTGCTGAACTAGTGTGACCCAGTGTGATGGGCTAGTGTGACTCAGTGTGATGGGCTGGTGTGACTCAGTGTGATGGGCTAGTGTGACCCAGTGTGATGGGCTGGTGTGACTCAGTGTGATGGGCTAGTGTGACTCAGTGTGCTGGGCTAGTATGATTCAAGGTGCTGGGCTAGTGTGATTCAGTGTGATGGGCTAGTGTGACTCAGTGTGATGGGCTAGTGTGACTCAGTGTGCTGAACTAGTGCGACCCAGTGTGCTGGGCTTTTGTAATCAGTGTGATGGGCTAGTGTGACTCAGTGTGATGGGCTAGTGTGACTCAGTGTGCTGGGCTAGTGTGACTCAGTGTGATGGGCTAGTGTGACTCAGTGTGATGGGCTAGTGTGACTCAGTGTGCTGAACTAGTGTGACTCAGTGTGCTGGGCTAGTATGATTCAGTGTGCTGGGCTAGTGTTATTCAGTGTGCTGAACTAGTGTGACCCAGTGTGATGGGCTAGTGTGACTCAGTGTGATGGGCTGGTGTGACTCAGTGTGATGGGCTAGTGTGACCCAGTGTGATGGGCTGGTGTGACTCAGTGTGATGGGCTAGTGTGACCCAGTGTGATGGGCTAGTGCGACCCAGTGTGATGGGCTAGTGTGACCCAGTGTGATGGGCTAGTGTGACCCAGTGTGATGGGCTGGTGTGACTCAGTGTGATGGGCTAGTGTGACCCAGTGTGATGGGCTAGTGTGACTCAGTGTGCTGGGCTAGTGTGATTCAGTGTGATGGGCTAGTGTGACTCAGTGTGCTGAACTAGTGCGACCCAGTGTGATGGGCTAGTGTGATTCAGTGTGCTGGGCTAGTATGATTCAGTGTGCTGGGCTAGTGTGATTCAGTGTGCTGAACTAGTGTGACTCAGTGTGCTGGGCTAGTGTGACTCAGTGTGCTGGGCTAGTGTGACTCAGTGTGATGGGCTAGTGTGACTCAGTGTGCTGAACTAGTGTGACCCAGTGTGATGGGCTAGTGTGATTCAGTGTGATGGGCTAGTGTGACTCAGTGTGCTGAACTAGTGTGACCCAGTGTGATTCAGTGTGCTGGGCTAGTATGATTCAGTGTGCTGGGCTAGTGTGATTCAGTGTGCTGAACTAGTGTGACTCAGTGTGCTGGGCTAGTGTGATTCAGTGTGATGGGCTAGTGTGACTCAGTGTGCTGGGCTAGTATGATTCAGTGTGCTGGGCTAGTGTGATTCAGTGTGCTGAACTAGTGTGACCCAGTGTGATGGGCTAGTGTGACTCAGTGTGCTGAACTAGTGTGACCCAGTGTGATGGGCTAGTGTGACTCAGTGTGCTGGGCTAGTGTGACTCAGTGTGCTGGGCTAGTGTGATTCAGTGTGATGGGCTAGTGTGATTCAGTGTGCTGAACTAGTGTGACTCAGTGTGCTGGGCTAGTGTGATTCAGTGTGATGGGCTAGTGTGACTCAGTGTGCTGGCTAGTGTGATTCAGTGTGATGGGCTAGTGTGATTCAGTGTGCTGAACTAGTGTGACCCAGTGTGATGGGCTAGTGTGACTCAGTGTGCTGAACTAGTGTGACCCAGTGTGATGGGCTAGTGTGACTCAGTGTGCTGGGCTAGTGTGACTCAGTGTAATGGGCTAGTGTGATTCAGTGTGCTGAACTAGTGTGACTCAGTGTGCTGGGCTAGTGTGACTCAGTGTAATGGGCTAGTGTGATTCAGTGTGCTGGGCTAGTGTGACTCAGTGTGCTGGGCTAGTGTGATTCAGTGTGCTGAACTAGTGTGACTCAGTGTGCTGGGCTAGTGTGACTCAGTGTAATGGGCTAGTGTGATTCAGTGTGCTGGGCTAGTGTGACTCAGTGTGATGGGCTAGTGTGATTCAGTGTGCTGGGCTAGTGTGACTCAGTGTGATGGGCTAGTGTGACCCAGTGTGATGGGCTAGTGTGACTCAGTGTGCTGGGCTAGTGTGAATCAGTGTGCTGGGCTAGTGTGATTCAGTGTGCTGAACTAGTGTGACTCAGTGTGCTGGGCTAGTGTGATTCAGTGTGATGGGCTAGTGTGATTCAGTGTGCTGAACTAGTGTGACCCAGTGTGATGGGCTAGTGTGACTCAGTGTGCTGAACTAGTGTGACCCAGTGTGATGGGCTAGTGTGACTCAGTGTGCTGGGCTAGTGTGACTCAGTGTAATGGGCTAGTGTGATTCAGTGTGCTGAACTAGTGTGACTCAGTGTGCTGGGCTAATGTGATGCAGTGTGTTGGGCTAGTGTGACTCAGTGTGCTGAACTAGAGTGACCCAGTGTGTTGGGCTAGTGTGACTCAGTGTGCTGGGCTAGTGTGATTCAGTGTGCTGGGCTAGTGTGACTCAGTGTGCTGGGCTAGTGTGATTCAGTGTGATGGGCTAGTGTGACTCAGTGTGATGGGCTAGTGTGACCCAGTGTGATGGGCTAGTGTGACTCAGTGTGCTGGGCTAGTGTGAATCAGTGTGCTGGGCTAGTGTGATTCAGTGTGCTGAACTAGTGTGACTCAGTGTGCTGGGCTAGTGTGATTCAGTGTGATGGGCTAGTATGACTCAGTGTGCTGGGCTAATGTGACTCAGTGTGATGGGCTAGTGTGACTCAGTGTGCTGAACTAGTGTGACCCAGTGTGATGGGCTAGTGTGACTCAGTGTGCTGAACTAGTGTGACCCAGTGTGATGGGCTAGTGTGACTCAGTGTGCTGGGCTAGTGTGACTCAGTGTAATGGGCTAGTGTGATTCAGTGTGCTGAACTAGTGTGACTCAGTGTGCTGGGCTAATGTGATGCAGTGTGTTGGGCTAGTGTGACTCAGTGTGCTGGGCTAGTGTGATTCAGTGTGCTGGGCTAGTGTGACTCAGTGTGCTGGGCTAGTGTGATTCAGTGTGATGGGCTAGTGTGACCCAGTGTGATGGGCTAGTGTGACTCAGTGTGCTGGGCTAGTGTGAATCAGTGTGCTGGGCTAGTGTGATTCAGTGTGCTGGGCTAGTGTGACTCAGTGTGCTGGGCTAGTGTGATTCAGTGTGCTGGGCTAGTGTGATTCAGTGTGATGGGCTAGTGTGACTCAGTGTGCTGAACTAGAGCGACCCAGTGTGATGGGCTAGTGTGACTCAGTGTGCTGGGCTAGTGTGACCCAGTGTGATGGGCTAGTGTGACTCAGTGTGCTGGGCTAGTGTGATTCAGTGTGATGGGCTAGTGTGACTCAGTGTGATGGGCTAGTGTGACTCAGTGTGCTGGGCTAGTGTGACTCAGTGTGATGGGCTAGTGTGACTCAGTGTGCTGGGCTAGTGTGATTCAGTGTGATGGGCTAGTGTGACTCAGTGTGCTGGGCTAGTGTGATTCAGTGTGATGGGCTAGTATGACTCAGAGTGCTGGGCTATTGTAATCAGTGTGCTGGGCTAGTGTGATTCAGTGTGATGGGCTAGTGTGATTCAGTGTGCGGGGCTAATGTGATTCAGTGTGATGGGCTAGTGTGACTCAGTGTGCTGGGCTAGTGTAATTCAGTGTGATGGGCTAGTGTGACTCAGTGTGCTGGGCTATTGTGACAATGTGCTGGTCTAATTTGACCCAGTGTGATGGGCTAGTGTGACTCAGTGTGCTGGGCTAGTGTGATTCAGTGTGCTGGGCTAGTGTGATTCAGTGTGATGGGCTAGTGTGACTCAGTGTGCTGGGCTAGTGTGATTCAGTGTGCTGAACTAGTGTGACCCAGTGTGATGGGCTAATGTGATGCAGTGTGTTGGGCTAGTGTGACTCAGTGTGCTGAACTAGAGTGACCCAGTGTGTTGGGCTAGTGTGACTCAGTGTGCTGGGCTAGTGTGATTCAGTGTGCTGGGCTAGTGTGACTCAGTGTGCTGGGCTAGTGTGATTCAGTGTGATGGGCTAGTGTGACTCAGTGTGATGGGCTAGTGTGACCCAGTGTGATGGGCTAGTGTGACTCAGTGTGCTGGGCTAGTGTGAATCAGTGTGCTGGGCTAGTGTGATTCAGTGTGCTGAACTAGTGTGACTCAGTGTGCTGGGCTAGTGTGATTCAGTGTGATGGGCTAGTATGACTCAGTGTGCTGGGCTAATGTGACTCAGTGTGATGGGCTAGTGTGACTCAGTGTGCTGAACTAGTGTGACCCAGTGTGATGGGCTAGTGTGACTCAGTGTGCTGAACTAGTGTGACCCAGTGTGATGGGCTAGTGTGACTCAGTGTGCTGGGCTAGTGTGACTCAGTGTAATGGGCTAGTGTGATTCAGTGTGCTGAACTAGTGTGACTCAGTGTGCTGAACTAGTGTGACTCAGTGTGCTGGGCTAATGTGATGCAGTGTGTTGGGCTAGTGTGACTCAGTGTGCTGGGCTAGTGTGATTCAGTGTGCTGGGCTAGTGTGACTCAGTGTGCTGGGCTAGTGTGATTCAGTGTGATGGGCTAGTGTGACCCAGTGTGATGGGCTAGTGTGACTCAGTGTGCTGGGCTAGTGTGAATCAGTGTGCTGGGCTAGTGTGACTCAGTGTGCTGGGCTAGTGTGATTCAGTGTGATGGGCTAGTGTGACTCAGTGTGCTGGGCTAGTGTGATTCAGTGTGCTGGGCTAGTGTGATTCAGTGTGATGGGCTAGTGTGACTCAGTGTGCTGAACTAGAGCGACCCAGTGTGATGGGCTAGTGTGACTCAGTGTGCTGGGCTAGTGTGACCCAGTGTGATGGGCTAGTGTGACTCAGTGTGCTGGGCTAGTGTGATTCAGTGTGATGGGCTAGTGTGACTCAGTGTGATGGGCTAGTGTGACTCAGTGTGCTGGGCTAGTGTGACTCAGTGTGCTGGGCTAGTGTGATTCAGTGTGATGGGCTAGTGTGACTCAGTGTGCTGGGCTAGTGTGATTCAGTGTGATGGGCTAGTATGACTCAGAGTGCTGGGCTATTGTAATCAGTGTGCTGGGCTAGTGTGATTCAGTGTGATGGGCTAGTGTGATTCAGTGTGCGGGGCTAATGTGATTCAGTGTGATGGGCTAGTGTGACTCAGTGTGCTGGGCTAGTGTAATTCAGTGTGATGGGCTAGTGTGACTCAGTGTGCTGGGCTATTGTGACAATGTGCTGGTCTAATTTGACCCAGTGTGATGGGCTAGTGTGACTCAGTGTGCTGGGCTAGTGTGATTCAGTGTGCTGGGCTAGTGTGATTCAGTGTGATGGGCTAGTGTGACTCAGTGTGCTGGGCTAGTGTGATTCAGTGTGCTGAACTAGTGTGACCCAGTGTGATGGGCTAGTGTGACTCAGTTTGCTGGGCTAGTGTGATTCAGTGCGCTGAACTAGTGTGACCCAGTGTGATGGGCTAGTGTGACTCAGTGTGCTGGGCTAGTGTGATTCAGTGTGATGGGCTAGTGTGACTCAGTGTGCTGGGCTAGTGTGATTCAGTGTGATGGGCTAGTGTGACTCAGTGTGATGGGCTAGTGTGACTCAGTGTGCTGAACTAGTGTGACCCAGTGTGATGGGCTAGTGTGACTCAGTGTGCTGAACTAGTGTGACCCAGTGTGATGGGCTAGTGTGACTCAGTGTGCTGGGCTAGTGTGACTCAGTGTAATGGGCTAGTGTGATTCAGTGTGCTGAACTAGTGTGACTCAGTGTGCTGGGCTAATGTGATGCAGTGTGTTGGGCTAGTGTGACTCAGTGTGCTGGGCTAGTGTGATTCAGTGTGCTGGGCTAGTGTGACTCAGTGTGCTGGGCTAGTGTGATTCAGTGTGATGGGCTAGTGTGACCCAGTGTGATGGGCTAGTGTGACTCAGTGTGCTGGGCTAGTGTGAATCAGTGTGCTGGGCTAGTGTGATTCAGTGTGCTGGGCTAGTGTGACTCAGTGTGCTGGGCTAGTGTGATTCAGTGTGATGGGCTAGTGTGACTCAGTGTGCTGGGCTAGTGTGATTCAGTGTGCTGGGCTAGTGTGATTCAGTGTGATGGGCTAGTGTGACTCAGTGTGCTGGGCTAGTGTGATTCAGTGTGCTGGGCTAGTATGATTCAGTGTGCTGGGCTAGTGTGACTCAGTGTGCTGAACTAGAGCGACCCAGTGTGATGGGCTAGTGTGACTCAGTGTGCTGGGCTAGTGTGACCCAGTGTGATGGGCTAGTGTGACTCAGTGTGCTGGGCTAGTGTGATTCAGTGTGATGGGCTAGTGTGACTCAGTGTGATGGGCTAGTGTGACTCAGTGTGCTGGGCTAGTGTGACTCAGTGTGATGGGCTAGTGTGACTCAGTGTGCTGGGCTAGTGTGATTCAGTGTGATGGGCTAGTGTGACTCAGTGTGCTGGGCTAGTGTGATTCAGTGTGATGGGCTAGTATGACTCAGAGTGCTGGGCTATTGTAATCAGTGTGCTGGGCTAGTGTGATTCAGTGTGATGGGCTAGTGTGATTCAGTGTGCGGGGCTAATGTGATTCAGTGTGATGGGCTAGTGTGACTCAGTGTGCTGGGCTAGTGTAATTCAGTGTGATGGGCTAGTGTGACTCAGTGTGCTGGGCTATTGTGACAATGTGCTGGTCTAATTTGACCCAGTGTGATGGGCTAGTGTGACTCAGTGTGCTGGGCTAGTGTGATTCAGTGTGCTGGGCTAGTGTGATTCAGTGTGCTGGGCTAGTGTGACTCAGTGTGCTGGGCTAGTGTGATTCAGTGTGCTGAACTAGTGTGACCCAGTGTGATGGGCTAGTGTGACTCAGTTTGCTGGGCTAGTGTGATTCAGTGCGCTGAACTAGTGTGACCCAGTGTGATGGGCTAGTGTGACTCAGTGTGCTGGGCTAGTGTGATTCAGTGTGATGGGCTAGTGTGACTCAGTGTGCTGGGCTAGTGTGATTCAGTGTGATGGGCTAGTGTGACTCAGTGTGATGGGCTAGTGTGACTCAGTGTGCTGGGCTAGTGTGACTCAATGTGCTAGGCTAATGTGACTCAGTGTGCTGGGCTAGTGTGAAGCAGTGTGCTGGGCTAGTGTGACTCAGTGTGTTGGGCTAATGTGATGCAGTGTTTTGGGATAGTGTGATTCAGTGAGTTGGGTAGTGTAACTCAGTGTGCTAGGCTAGTGTGACTCAATGTGCTGGGCTAATGTGACTCAGTGTGTTGGGCTAGTGTGACTCAATGTGCTAGGCAAGTGTAACTCAGTGTGGTAGGCTATTGTTACATAGTTACATAGTAATTAAGGTTGAAAAAATACTTTCAGTCCATCAAGTTCAACCTTTTAAGATCTCCTCTGATCTGCATTATGCGGATTAAATATTAGTTACTTAGTTGTTAATTTATTAATTATCAATTTTTTTTTTTATTATTAATCCAGAGGAAGGCAAACCCAAGTGAGACTTAGCCAGTCGTCTCAAAGGGAAAAAATAAATACAAAATTCCTTCCTGACCCCAGATACTGGTGATTGGATTTCTCCCTGGATCAATAATGTCTCTCTAATTATCCATGATAACCCTGAATTCCCTTTTTAATTAGAAATAAATCCAGTCCCCTTTTAAAGAGAATTCCACAGATTAACCACCCTTACTGTGAAGAACCCTTTTCTTTCTTCAAGGTGGAATCTTTTTAATTCTAACCTCAAGGGATATCCTGTTGTCAGTTGGAAACCTCTTGGCACAAAAAGCTCCCCTGACAAATCTTTATACTGACCCTGGATGTATTTATATAAGGTAATCATATCTCCTCTTAGAAGCCTTTTTTTTTTAGAGAAAATAAGTTTAATTTGGTTAGTCTATCTTCATAACTTAGCCCCTCCATTCCCCTTATTAGTTTTGTTCCCCTCCTCTGTTCCTTTTCCAGCGCTAAAATGTCCTTTTTATGAAGTGGTGCCCAAAATTGTCTTCCATATTCCAAATGAGGGCGTATTAGAGATTTGTATAGTGGCAGAATTATATTTGCTTCTCTTGCTTCTATACCCTTCTTAATACATGCTAATATTTTACTTGCCTTTGCAGCTGCTGCTTGGCATTGAGCACTGTTACCTAGATAACTGGAGAAAGGCAGAGGTCCTACTTATATTTAAGACGGGAGCTAGAGCAAATCCGGGGAATTACAGACCAGTGAGCCTCACTTCTGTAGTGGGGAAGCTTTTAGAAGGGTTAATACGAGATAATATACAATAATATGTCTATTCTCTAAGTCTTTAGATTGTAAGTCTGCGAGTTTCAATCCTGCAAGGTGTTTTAGGGAAAGCCCTATGGACACACAAGCTCAAAGACAGGGCCCTCCATTCTTTGCAATGTGTAAATCTTGAACTTGTCATTGCCTGTAACTTAACTTATGTATAGTGCTACGGAATATGTTGGCGCTTTACAAATAAACGATAATAATAATATTCAAACAGGATAGGCGCCAAAATGGATTTATGAGGGATAGGTCATGTCAAACAAATCTAATTAGTTTCTATGAGGAGGTTAGTAGGAACCTGGATCAAGGCCAGTGGATGTAGTCTTTTTGGATTTTACAATGGCTTTTGATACAGTGCCACATGGAAGACTATTGGGCAAACTAAGTAATGCAGGAATTGCAGTAAATATCTGCACATGAATTGAGAGCTAAAAGACAGGAAGCAAATGGGTTGTGGTAAATGGAACATACTCAATTTGGACTAATGTGGTAAGTGGGGTTCCTCATGATTTAGTATTAGACCCTCTTCTTTGGCCGTTGTTTTGTTTATGCAAATTATCTTTAGGGATAATCTCCCTAAGAGGTATAGGGGACTCCAGACATGGAGTTCAGCTACACCTCACTGGCGAGGCCCAATGGCGGCTGAAAAGTATGTCTGGGGCTTGCTGTTTCTCTTGTTCAGGGTAGAATTGCTTGGTATTTTGGGGCTGGGTAACTCTAGTGAGAGGGACCAGACTTATACACTACAGGAGTGGGTTATCATGTCCATAGAACTAATTCATTAAGGTTAGTTCGTTCTCTGATTGAGCGCCTCTGTCTATTGTTTTGTCCTCTCCTTTATAACATATTTATTAATAACGTAGAAGTAGGACTGGAAAGTAATGTCTCCATTTTTGCTGATGACACAAAGTTGTGCAAGGTAATTAAATCAGATAATGATGTACTTTCCCTCTAAAGGGATTTGCATAAATTAGAGGAATTGACATTAAAATGGCAGATGAGATTTAATAGGAATAAATGTAAAGTTATGCATCTGGGAAGGAAAAATAGCTATGCAATTTATAATCTTAATGGAGCAAATCTAGGTGTATCGGATATTGAAAGGTATTTGGGAGCTTGTGGACAACCGCCTAGGTAACAGTACTCAATGCCAAGCAGCAGCTGCAAAGGCAAATAAACTATTAGCATGTATTAAGAAGGGTATAGAAGCAAGGGAAGCAAATATAATTCTGCCACTATACAAATCCCTAGTACGCCCTCATTTGGCATATGGAGGACAATTTTGGGCACCACTTCATAATTTTAGAGCTGGAAAAGGTACAGAGCAGGGCAACAAAACTAATAAGAGGAATGAATGGGCTATGTTATGAAGAAAGACTAACCAAATGACACTTCTTTTCTCTAGAAAAAAGGTGTCTAAGATGGGATGTGATTACCCTATATAAATATATCCAGGGTCAATACAAGGCTTTGTCAAGTGAATATTTGTGCCAAGAGATTTTCTATTGACAAGCGGATGACCTTTAAGGTTAGAAGCAAAAATATTGCACCTTAAAGAAAGAAAAGGGTTTTTCGCAGTGAGGGTGGTTAATGTGTGCAACTCTCTACCAAAGGAGCCGGTGACAGCAGATTCAGTAGATAACTTTATAAAGGGGTTAGATATATATTTAGATAAAAATGGCATTCAGGGCTATTCTGGATAATTGCAGAGAGGGAGTATTGATTCAGGGATGAATCTGACCGCCAGTATCTGGCGTCAGGAAGGAATATATATTTTTCTCTCTTTTGTCACATTTGGCAAAGTTTTAAAGGGGCTTTTTTCTGTTTGCTTCCTCTTAAATAAATTAACAATCTGCATATTGCAGATCAGAGGAGATCTAAAAGGGTTGAACTTGATGCACTATTTCTGGTTACTCAACCTCAATTACTGTGTAACAAGCAGCTATGGGTAGGGGTCTTTGGGGACAAGAAAGGAGGGGCCAACAGTTGAGGCAGGGAGGTCTAAAGGGGCAATTATTATGTTGGCACAGGGGAAGCCCAATTTTTTTCTGCACTTGTGTTACAATAAATACTGTTCTTTCTCATTATGCAGCCATGATTTATACATTCCTATACAATTTTTTCAGGATTCTAATAAAGATGAAATTGCAACAGATGCAGAAATAAATACTGCCCAAAAGTGTTGCACCTTAAGTTCTGAGGGTAATCTGATATATATATATATATATAGTAAATAAAAAGTACATCTGTGTTCACATTTGAATGTCTAAAGCAAGTTAAAAAACCTGCTTCCAGCTCACAGTTATTACACTGCATTCTGGGAAGTTGAGCCGGGACACACAAATGTGGCCACAAATATAAATATATATATTGTGACAGACTGGCTGCCACTTCCGGGGTCAATGCCCTGTTACCGGCTCTGCAATGAAGTAGCTTTAAGGAGTTTTATTGAAAACTTAGTCAGCAGGTACAAACAAAAATAATGCAAAATAAAGCCTAGCTTCCTTGAAGCACTGACTAAACAGAAATAGCAGTTTCCTCACTACCATAAACTAATTCAAAATAAAGTGTATATATGCATATATAGTGATGTCGCGAACATAAAATTTTCGGTTCGCGAACCGCGCACGCAAACCGCCGCAAATGTTCGCGAACCGGCCAGAGACTTCAATGGGCAGGCGAATTTTAAAACCCACAGGGACTCTTTCTGGCCACAATAGTGATGGGAAAGTTGTTTCAAGGGGTCTAACAACTGGACTGTGGCATGCCGGAGGGGGATCCATGGCAAAACTCCCACGGAAAATTACATAGTTGATACAGAGACCGGTTTTAAGCCATAAAGGGCATAAATTACCTAACATTCCTAAATTGTTTGGAATAACGTGCTTTAAAACATCAGGTATGATGTTGTATCGATAAGGTAGTGTAAGGGTTACACCCGCTTCACAGTGACAGACCAAACTCCCCGTTTAACGCACCGCAAACAACCGCAAACAGTCCATTTGCACAACCGCAAACTCCCCATTTGCACAAGGTTGGATACCAAGCTAGCCATGTCCCGTTCCATGTCCTCACTGTTTTCATTGAAGGTCTCTTCCTCCACCCAGCCACGTACAACACCAAGGGTCCCCGAAAGGTGACAACAAGCCCCCTGGGAAGCCTGCTGTGTTTGGTCTTCCACCTCCTCAAAGCCACCTTCCTCCTCTGACTCCTCTACTTCAGACTCCTCTCACTGCATTGCCTCTCTCTGCATTATTATAAGGTGTGTTAAGTAGTACTACTCTTATCAGTTTAAAACCTGTTACAGCACATATCAGGGGGCGTGTATAAGGCCTGGATTTTTAGAAACCGGGAGATGAAAAAAGATGCTTTGTTGGTCGTATCACTTCAATTTTGGGGCACTTTGAGACATTAGCTTCTTACGCTCAAACATGTCCTTTACAGGCACCTGACTATGGGCAAATGAGCAGGAACTGCTCAAGGCGAGAGACGCAGTGGCGGATAGTTGAGAGGGGGCAAGGAGGACAGCAGTGGTTGATGTGGCTGATGATGCTGGACTAGGAGGAGGATGGCGGCTTTGAGTTTGTGTGCTGCTTGTACTCATGTGTTGGTCTGGAGTCACCCAAACATTAGGTCTCAACCTGTAGAGGATAAGGGAACCAGGCTACTCCAGACCTCATTCATCATTACAGGTTTTGACAGATCGGTACTGTGCGTGCAAGCTACTGTGACAACAGATATGAGTGGCACTGTGCACTTGCAGAAGTTGGCAGAGTAGATGCTGTAGGTCTGATACACACGCTTGCAGACAACTAACTGCTATGCAATCTATTACAATAGAAAAAATGTTTTTTGTTTTAAATGTACACTACTGTTACACCAGATATGAGTGGTGTGTTAAGTAGTACTACTCCTATCAGTTTAATCCCTGTTATGTGCCTTTTTTGGGGGTTTGGTTGTTGAAGGCACAGTGCAGCACCAGAGGCCAGAAAAATTAGGCATGTACACATGCCTGAAAAATTAGGTATTGTTGATCTTGCAGTGAGCAGAGAAGAAGGTAGGCCTGATTCAACACCCCAGCCCCGCATACCCACACTCAGAGATTGAGGGGGCACCTGAGAAGGCCACGGGCCGGAGATATAAAGGGGGGCCATCCCAAATAAGCACACAAGCGGGGACAAAGGTAGTGAAGGGGACATAGAGGCCCATGGACTGACGGTCGCCATCTTGGCAGGAAAAGGGCCCAGCAATTAAGCCAAACTGACCCAGCACAGGCAGCTACTTGAGTCAAACGCTGTACAATTACACCTTAATAAAGCTGAAACATGCAGCAGCAGGGATTCTAAACGGCCATCTTTAGACTACCTGATGGCCAAACCTTCTTTAGCCCCAATGCTATCCAAGAAACATTTCAAAACTTTATCTGACTGGGGGTCTATAGAGTGACATTAGTACTGACCTTTATCTGACTGGGTGTCTATAGAGGGACATTAGTACTGACCTTTATCTGACTGGGGGTCTATAGGGGGACATTAGTACTGACCTTTATATGACTGGGGGTCTATAGAGGGACATTAGTAATGACCTTTATCTGACTGGGTGTCTATAGAGGGACATTAGTAATGACCTTTATCTGACTGGGTGTCTATAGAGGGACATTAGTACTGACCTTTATCTGACTGGGTGTCTATAGAGGGACATTAGTAATGACCTTTATCTGACTGGGTGTCTATAGAGGGACATTAGTACTGACCTTTATCTGACTGGGGGTCTATAGGTGACATTAGTACTGACCTTTATCTGACTGGGTGTCTATAGAGGGACATTAGTAATGACCTTTATCTGACTGGGTGTCTATAGAGGGACATTAGTACTGACCTTTATCTGACTGGGTGTCTATAGAGTGACATTAGTACTGACCTTTATATGACTGGGGGTCTATAGGTGACATTAGTACTGACCTTTATCTGACTGGGGGTCTATAGAGGGACATTAGTACTGACCTTTATCTGACTGGGTGTCTATAGAGTGACATTAGTACTGACCTTTATATGACTGGGGGTCTATAGGTGACATTAGTACTGACCTTTATCTGACTGGGTGTCTATAGAGGGACATTAGTAATGACCTTTATCTGACTGGGTGTCTATAGAGGGACATTAGTACTGACCTTTATCTGACTGGGTGTCTATAGAGTGACATTAGTACTGACCTTTATATGACTGGGGGTCTATAGGTGACATTAGTACTGACCTTTATCTGACTGGGTGTCTATAGAGGGACATTAGTAATGACCTTTATCTGACTGGGTGTCTATAGAGGGACATTAGTACTGACCTTTATATGACTGGGGGTCTATAGGTGACATTAGTACTGACCTTTATCTGACTGGGTGTCTATAGAGGGACATTAGTAATGACCTTTATCTGACTGGGGGTCTATAGAGGGACATTAGTACTGACCTTTATCTGACTGTGGGTCTATAGAGGGACATTAGTACTGACCTTTATCTGGCTGGGGGTCTATAGAGGGACATTAGTACTGACCTTTATCTGACTGGGGGTCTATAGAGGGACATTAGTACTGACCTTTATCTGACTGGGTGTCTATAGAGTGACATTAGTACTGACCTTTATATGACTGGGGGTCTATAGGTGACATTAGTACTGACCTTTATCTGACTGGGTGTCTATAGAGTGACATTAGTACTGACCTTTATATGACTGGGGGTCTATAGGGGACATTAGTCCTGACCTCCTGCTGCAGTATTATTACTCCCAGTACTCCCAGGCTTGCTACTATTAGATATAATACCCTGAGTTTCGTTTCCTTATCCGTTGGTAACATCAAAATATGATTATTAAATATTTCATATTTGTTTGTTTTTTTCTCCCAAAGTGAACCCCTTTGTGTGTGTCCCACAGATGTGGCGTTTCCGCTCTGCGTATGTTGGATTTGCACCGCTCAAAAAGTATGAAAAGAGATCCCCCCGCCTTGAAGCCCATTAATGACATCATCAGTAAATTGTATGTAACAGATTCCAGTGTTTAGGGTTTATGACCCAATACTGCGATCATATCATTTATGACAAAAATCCGTATTTGTCGTATTATTCAGACGCGCGTGCATCTTTGTGTTACATTTCCTGATACTTTTATTATCTTGATCTTTATATATTTACTAGCGACTTGCCCGTCAAAAAATGGCGGCAATAAGATTGTAAGGCAGGTAATGGTTTGGACGAGACATTCATTTTGTTGGCGGTCGGATATCCTTCGGCGCTCATTGCGAGGCTGTTGGTTGTATTTTTTTTCTGATAGGCGCTTTTGCTGTTATTCTTTGGTCGGCGGTGATGTGTTTTTTTTGCGCTTATTGCAAGGCTTTGTGTGCTATGAGCAGCGTTGGCGCTCGTTGTGAGGCGCGCAGTGAATGGCTTTTATGTTTAATGTGATAATGTTTTTTTTGTGTATATGTATTTTTGTATGCTAATGAAATAATTACTAAATGAATATACTTTACCTATTTGTAAGTAATATATGCAGGAAGCATTGTGCTGAAGAGCTGACAATCTGTTTTCATGTTCCTGCAGCATACAATGTAGGTTTTCAGTGCTGTGGAGCTGCTGTGTAAGTGTCAGCAATGTGTGCAGTGTGTAGTGTAAATAGGCTGCGTGCGCAAGTGGAAGCCGTTAGGGTAGCTGGGTACTTCCGCATTGTTTAAGTTAGTGTTGTAAAATGGCGGGGAATGTGTATGAGGTAAGCGGGTGTGGATGATTTAGCGTCCTTGTTAATAGTGTATCTTTACCTCGTACGGCTTTTTAGGAAAATCTTTTTTAGTTAGCTCTTCAGGTTATTGATCACTGGATATATTAATTACAAATAGGTGAAGTATTTTAGTAATTAATTAATTAATTATTATTAAAAAAAATATATATAAAAAAAATACGCTTAATAGCATATTTTACACTGCAGTTACTTTACATACATTAACGCTTCACACTTCCTAATACATTTGTTCATTCACAATAGTTATTATCGTGCATTCATTTAATAAGTATTAATTAGTAATGGAAAATAAAAATGTAGACTTTACACTACACTAAAATGTTTTACTTTTTACTCTGCAGTTATATATCTGGATTACTGCTCATTGGCTGCCAGCGATAGCACTCTCAAAGCAGTTACAAATCTAAATCACTTTATTATGCTCTGAGACCTGAATACATTTTTTAATTTACACTGCACAAAAAAAATTATATATTTAACACTGTACTTATATATCTGTCTTTGCGATGAGCGCCGAAGATTGATCGTTGCAAAGCACGAAACATGAAGGACACGAGGGAAGAGGCTCACAATGAGCGCCGAAGGTCCTCAGAGTACAAAAAGCATCACATTGTGTGGCAAACAGCATTGCCATGGCTTCAAACTTTTTTAATTATTATTATTGCCCCGTCATTTGTGCCAGGCAAGTCGCTAGTGATATAATATAACATAATGCAATACAATATTATACAGTACACATGGGTGTTGGAACTGGGGGGGGGGGGGGTAAGGGGTAACCCCCCCCCCCCCCCCAGATTTCTTATCGTATGTATGTATGCGTATAGAAGCTAACAGGGGAGGGGAGAGGAGGAGGAAACACAGGGGAGAGGGAGAGGAAGACACAGGAGAGGGGAGAGGGGGAGGAAGACACAGTGGAGAGGGGGAGGAAGACACAGGGCAGAGGGGGGAAGAAAAACAGGATAAGGGAGAGGTGAGGGGAAGAGACACATGGGAGGGGGAGAGACACAGGAGAGAGTGGGGGGTAGAGACACAGGGGAGAGGGGGGAAGAGATTAATGGGAGGGAGTGGTGAGGAGACACCGGGGAGAGGAAAGGGGGTAAAGACACAGAGGAGGGGGGAAGAAACACAGGGGAAGGGAGAGGGGGTAGAGACACAGGGGAGAGGGGGTAGAGACACAGGGGAGAAGGGGGAAGAGACACAGATGAGGGGGGAGAGACACAGGGGAGAGGGAAGGGGGGAAAGACACAGGGGAGGGGGGAAAGAAACACAGGAAGGGAGAGGGGGGTAGAGACACAGGGGAGGGGGGAGTGACACAGGGAAGAGGGAAGGGGGAAAAGACACAGGAGAGGGGGGGGAAGAAACACTGGGGAAGGGAGAGGGGGTAGAGACACAGGCAAGGGTGGGAGAGACACAGGGGAGAGGCGGGGGAGAGAGACACATGGGAGGGAGTGGGGGGAGACACAGGGGAGAGGGGGGGAGAGAGACACATGGGAGGGAGTGGGGGGGAGACACAGGGGAGGTCTTCTGCTTTATTATTATTCTTATTATTATTACTATATAATGTGTAGATGTACCGGCTGGGCATGCTCTTGTGCATTATTATTATTATTATTATTATTATTATTATTACTATATAATGTGTAGATGTACCGGCTGGGCATGCTCTTCTATATTATTATTATTATTATTATTATTATTATTATTATTACTATATAATGTGTAGATGTACCGGCTGGGCATGCTCTTGAGCATTATTATTATTATTGTTATTATTATTATTAGTAGTAGTATATAATGTGTAGATGTACCGGCTGGGCATGCTCTTCTACATTATTATTATTATTACTATATAATGTGTAGATGTACCGGCTGGGCATGCTCTTGTGCATTATTATTATTAGTAGTAGTAGTATTTTACTAATAATAATAATAATAATGCACAAGAGCATGCCCAGCTGGTACATCTACACATTATATAATAATAATAATAATAATAATAATAATAATAATAATGCATGCCCAGCTGGTACATCTACACATTATTTAGTAGTAATAATAATAATAATAATGCACAAGAGTCCTTCAGCACTGCACTGGACACTGAATAAACTTGCCTAGCTATGGTTTTCCCTATTGATGCAGTATCACCTACACTCTACCTCCTCTCAGTAAGACTGCAAGTTAGTTATGATTCCAAAATGGCTGCTGTCCATGAGGTAGAAGGGTGTGGAAGGGAGTATATGCTGCTGATTGGCTGGAATGTGTCTGCTGACTGTGACATGCAGGGTCAAAGTTTGCTCAATGATAAAAGTATTGGGGGCGGGTCGAATCTCGCATATGTTCGCAGTTCGCCGCGAACGCGAACATGCTATGTTCGCCGGGAACAGTCCGCCGGTGAACTATTCGCGACATCTCTATTCATATATACAGGCCTGTAAGTTTTTCTGCTCCAAAAGTCTGTGGGTTTGCTTCAGAGTGCAGAGTGCAGACCTGTTGTCTCTCCTGGCTCTCAGTCCAGACTGAACCCAACTGCTGAGTGCTCAGCAGTTCTTTTAAAGCAGAATGCAGCTGGGCTTAGTCTGTTGTAGGAGGCTTAACTCTTTCACTTCCTAGGGAAAAAAGGGCCCTGGTAAGTCTGCTATTTACATACACCCCTTGTATGATTCTATTACACATTCCTCTCCCGAGCTCTACACCACGGGGTTGAGCGGCCAATGCCGCAAGGCAGTGAATTTGAGACAAAGCATCTGCATTAGCATGTAGGCTGCCGGCTCTATGGAGGACCCGGAAAAAGGAGGGCTGCAGGCACAGGAACCATCTCGTCACCCGGCTGTTCTTTTCCTTATTCTGCTGCATCCACTGCAGGGGTGCATGGTCGGACACCACAGTGAACTTCCTCCCTAACAGATAGTAACGAAGCTCCTCAGTGGCCCATTTGATGCCCAGGCATTCCTTTTCCACGGCTGAATATTTCTGCTCTCGTGGCAATATTTTACGGCTCAGGAATAAAATGGGATGTTACTCATCCTGCACTACTTGCGACAACACCTGAACTATATATATTAATTTTCAGTCATGAAATTTGACCATATTGAGATATGTGGGTTTGATAGCCTTACTATGAATGTGTGTCCATATAATGTAATATACTACAATTTTTTTATGTAAGTTTTATGGAGCAGGATCCACATACAGTATAGAGCATAAAGCTGCTGGGATAGTGGTCATCCTTGTTGTGTTCCACCTCTAGGGTTTATAATATCTGATAAGTTACCCATTAGTCTTATCCTGACCATGGGGACATCTGAATAGCTATGCTATTCCTGGAATTCAAGCTATCATGATTTTTGGATGGTGTAATATTTCATTGAATCTTATTGAAGGGACCCTATTATATACTGCTCTTGTCTTTTAAGTGATGTTTTCTGTCAACTGGATTATGTCTGTCATAATTTGAGGTGTTAAATGTAGTGTAAAAGCGTTATTAGGAGTTAGTTCTCTACATTTACTTACATTGCACCTGTGAAATAAAATCATATAAACACCCAGGGAATTTAAAATGAATGTAGTCATGCAAGAAATGTGACTGGGTGGAGAGAGCTCTTACCAGTGTAACACCTTTGCCACATGAACATACCATAATAATTGAGATGTGTTAGGCAACATTAATATGTAATGCAATCGTTCAGCTCACAGGAGAGCAGATCATATGTAATAGGGCAGGGTTTCAGTAATTAGCATAAATGAAAACTTTCCAAATGACCTCATCTAGGGATATCTCAACAAATTTACAGTATGGTATATTTGTATATTCCATTTGTGCTGGAATAAAACCAAATATAGTAAAATCCCGGTTATCCGGCACCAAACCAACTGGCACTCTCAAGCAACCGCCGCCGGCATCAATTCCCCATTCTACAGAAACTCCTGCTAAACCGGCATAACTGGCACTATCCGGAAGTTCGAGACTGTACAAAAAAAATACCAACTTTTTTCCTAAATGGCCCAGTTTAGGTGGTAATGACTTTTTAAATGCATTTTAAGGGGTTTTGGGGGGTTTAAGGGTCGTTTAGACTCTTTTTTTCAGGTACTCCCAATTAACCGGCATCTACACTTATCCGGCAATAGGGAGTCCCCGTGGGTGCCGGATAACGGGGAGTTTACTGCAAATATATTCAAATATGTCATGAATTAGGACCATCTAGTCTTCCCATGTGTTCCACCTAAAATGTTCAGGTTTAATTTATTCTCAAAACAGCCGTATGAATATCCCAGGTAGGCCTGAATTTCTTACTGGTTTTGTATATACCACTTTGGAAGGCTCTCCTATTGATATATCACCCATCCCAATGGTTATAAAATGGTGCAGTACATCATTGTTTTGGAGTATAAAGTAGCATAGCTACAGAATACATACAGCATAATACAGAGCATACAATAAAATTTGGGTTTGCTACTGAAATGGTGCAAGGGGCAATAGGGAAGGTCAGGGTCATGGGTGCAATAGGTCAAGCTGAGAGATTGAAGTGAGAAATTATTTAAGTTACATCAGGGTTAGAAAGAGAAAGGACGTCGGTCTTCAGGGGGATGCGGGGTGTCTGCAAGTTTGGAGATTGTCTAATGGGAAGTGGAAGTTCTAATGGAGAAGTACAAGGAGGAAGAATGGAAGTAGGATTGAGAACAGCACAGGAACGGGACTGTGCGTGTAGAAGGGGATTTGGATCATACAACGCGCCATGAAACATAGAGGAAGATTATGCCCTGTGAACTTTCTGCTAGTGTCAAAAAAGTTTAAATAGGTTATACTTGTGTTCCATTTTGCTTTAAGCTGTTTCTAACCTGTCCTTGCATTTACTAAATACATAATGAGCTGTACCAGCCAGTGATCTAATTAGAATCATGTGTGCAGTCTGTGAAAATAATTGTTACATTTATATCAGCTCTATGTTACGTATACTATTCTTTTTCACCTCTATAAACAGCATGTAGTTATATAGTCCAGTGTTAACTCCCTGGACTATGAAATAATACATGTGGGTGTGAGTCCTACTACATACCTACATTTTATTTTTAAATAGCAATTTTTATTTTGATAACAAGATAACACTGAGAACACATCTAAACCCTATGGGTTGATGTTAGACACATGAGTGTTATTATTTAAAATAACTTAAACATAATAGTGCAAAAAAAATAAATGGTTCTAAAAGAGATGCTTTAACCCACTGCACTAATTATCTACATGACCAATAATGAGTATGTAATAATAATAAAAAATAAAAATAATAAAAATAATATGTAAATAAATAAAGCTAAAATATAATCATCATTATCTATGTGGTGGGTTTCAGAAGTTATTAAATAATAAGTAAAAATGTAAGTGAAGTCTAGATAAGTTTACAAAATTGAAACAACTTTTTCAGTTGCTTTTCCAGCCTCTACCTAATAGTGCAGACTACATATGGTGGCTTCAGTGGCAAAATGCTTTTATTATTTAAATAATTCAAATACTACTTACTTATAAATGTATTATAATAATTCAGGTGTATTTTAATATAACATCATAGAATCCAGAACTTTTTATTAGAGGAGCTGATTTTAGGGATGTGTCATGGAATCAGAGGGGTTAATTGGGGTCATGCATTGTGTAACTGAGCTCAGGGAGTGTCTGCCTTCCAGTGAGGTCATGTCAGGTAGCAAAACACCTCAAGTGATGGGAGCTGGAAAATAAAATCATGAGACTCAAAATAACCCAAAATAACAAAATAGTTCAGATATATCTATGTCAAGAAATGTAGAGACTTATTATCAGTCATAAGATTACTAAAAAAGAAAAAAAGTAATACTTAAGTACCACAAACGCTCCCATAAGAAGTTCACACTTGCAATGTTTTGTGGAGTCAGTGGAAGAAATTCACATTCATCAAAAATGTAAAACTAATTAAACACACAAAAATAAGTACATGTTGTTGGGAGTATTTACTGGCCGGGTTACACTGGTATCAAGTCCAAGATTGGTAAAAAAACAGTATGTAAAATACGAATCCCTGACGCGTTTCTCTTGAAAAAAATCTTCTTCAAATTCTAATCGGCGCAACTTGGGTATTTAAATTATGCAATAGCCAGTGCAACTTTCATGCTCAGTTACTCATAAAGGGCATCCCTCATTTAATACTGCTCCTGGAGTATGGCTGCTTATGGACTAATTGCAGTTTGTCTGATGTAGAGTGAGACAGCCGTCTGCAGCTTATAATCGTGTGGTCACGTGGAGACCTGGAAAACCTGAAGAAATTGCAAGCCACTAACAAACTATTGTACTGTTTGTTTTGCTCCCCCCAGGTTTAGATGTGTGAGAGCTGGTTAGTGAGAAATCTTTATATCACGTAAGGTCGTGCTTCAGTGGATCTAGGCCTTTTCTTTTATTTGATTAGTTTTGGTTTCTTATTTTTGTATCACTGGCTAAATTCCAGTAAAACCTGGAAAGTATCTACAGCTTCTTGTATTGTGTCCTCTATCAAAGTACCTGAAAGATGGGCACATCCCAGAGGAGACTGGGAACTTGTCAAACCTGTCATATTACAATGTATTCTGTTATATCACAGTTTAATTGAAAAATTTCTTCTACCGAATACAAAAAGTCATCATCCAACACATCAACACTTTCTTCACACCCTTGTGTTCCATCAACAGATGAGAAATACAAGAGTATAGATAGAAGTGTTACCGTTCCTCATTGGAATACCAATCAAGAGTTTGCTAATAAACCTCAATATGATGACCATACTGATCAGCTCATTATTTACGCCTGTGTCACTATAATATAGTTATATGCTTAATTAATTCCACTTATCTCTACAATAACAAGTTTAATAAATAACATTTTTTAAAACATGTTATTTGTTTCCAAAATACAGTGCCTTGCAAAAGTATTCACCCCCCTTGACTTTTTACCTATTTTGTTACATTACAGCCTGAGAAAAATATATACATAAAACTATTTTTTAGAAATAGAAAACAGAAAATTGTCATATGCGTATGTATTCACCCCCTTTGTTATGAAGCCCATAAAAAGCTCTGGTGCAAGCAATTACCTTCAGAAGTCACATAATTAGTGAAATGATGTCCACCTGTGTGCAATCTAAGTGTCACATGATCTGTCATTACATATACACAACTTTTTTGAAAGGCCCCAGAGGCTGCAACACCTAAGCAAGAGGCACCACTAACCAAACACTGCCATGAAGACCAAGGAACTCTCCAAACAAGCAAGGGACAATATTGTTGAGAAGTATAAATCAGGGTTAGATTATAAAAAAATATCCAAATCTTTGATGATATCCAGGAGCACCATCAAATCTATCATAACCAAATGGAAAGAACATGGCACAACAGCAAACCTGCCAAGAGACGGCCGCCCGCCAAAACTCACGGACCGGGCAAGGAGGGCATTAATCAGAGGGGCATCACAGAGACCTAAGGTAACGCTGGAGGAGCTTCAGAGATCCACAGCAGAGACTGGAGTATCTGTACATAGGACGACAATAAGCTGTACACTCCATATAGTTGGGCTTTATGGCCGAGTGGTCAGAAGAAAGACATTACTTTCAGCAAAAAACAAAATGGCACGTTTTGAGTTTGGGAAAGGGCATGTGGGGGACTCCCAAAATGTATGGAGGAAGGTGCTCTGGTCTGATGAGACTAAAATTTTACTTTTCAGCCATCAAAGAAAATGCTATGTCTGACGCAAACCCATCACATCACCCAAAGAGCACCATCCCCACAGTGAAACATGGCGGTGGCAGCATCATGCTGTGGGGATGTTTTTCAGCAGCCGGGACTGGGAAACTGGTCAGAGTTGAGGGAAAGATGGATGGTGCTAAATACAGGGATATTCTTGAGCAAAACCTGCACCACTCTGTGCGTGATTTGAGGCTAGGACAGAGGGTCACCTTCCAGCAGGACAATGACCCCAAACACACTGCTAAAGCAACACTTGGGGGGTTTAAGGGGAAACATGTAAATGTGTTGGAATGGCCGAGTCACAGCCCAGACCTCAATCCATTAGAAAATATGTGGTCGGACTTAAAGATTGCTGGTCACAAGCGCAAACCATCCAACTTGAAGGAGCTGGAGCAGTTTTGCAAGGAGGAATGGGCAAAAATCCCAATGGTAAGATGTGGCAAGCTCATAGAGACTTATCCAAAGCGACTTGGAGCTGTGATTGGTGCAAAAGGTGGCGCTACAAAGTATTGACTTTAGGGGGTGAATAGTTATGCACAGGGACTTGTTCTGTTATTTTGTCCTATTTGTTGTTTGCTTCACAATAAAAAAAAAACATCTTCAAAGTTGTGGCATGTTCTGTAAATTAAATGATGCAAATCCTCAGACAATCCATGTTACTTCCAGGTTGTGAGGCAACAAAACACAATAAATGCCAATGGGGTGAATACTTTTGCAAGGCACTGTACTAATTACTACCATAGATAGGTACCAGATCTTTGTATTATTAACATATATGCTTAATAATTCTTAAATATAAGGAACATGGTCTGAATTCCAGTTTCTGCTACCTAGACTAAATGATAATTACTTCAGATTTGCCAGAAAACCTTGTACAATTCATACGCTATTCCGTGGAGCCTATTTACCAAAGTGTGGAGCATTTCTATCCTACAGAGAATAATGTAGGAATTGGGGGGTATCATGTGATACCCCCAATCATCAAAGATCCATCTTTACTCAAAGTGTGGTCATAGTGACTGCTAATGTAAATCTGGACCCAGTATGCTCCCTGACACTTACTCTTTAAGTCTTTCCCCACAACTGTGGACCATTGACCCATTCTACATTGCGACACCCGAAAAATGACTTGTAAAGTGCACTGGACCCCCCATATACACTAATACAAACATAAAATCAGATACCTTTGTACTCAAATTGTACAAACCCAAGATTAACCAAAATATGTACACACTTTTATGATCAGGGCTTCTCTGGGCAATGGGATCTATATTGGATCATATCTGCATGGTGAGCAGCCAAGTCTGACTGAATAAAGCATAACATTGCACCTCGTGGATGAAAGGAAATAGGACTTTGAGCATTTCTGGATCTCTCATGTGAGCTGCATAAAACCAGTCAATAGAAATAGACTAAAATACCAGACTCTGGGTATAAAGGAAAAATGACATCATGTTGTGTATGTGTAACACGAGTCAATGTCTCAGCAACCCATCCATGGTGACTATGTACAGTGTATACCTTGTCAGGCTATCATCTTGGAAGGAGCAAACAAGGACCAAGGTGCTGTGCACTTTCATGCTGTGCTCTAGTCCCTTTGGTCCTTACATATTGGACGTCATACACAGTTGGTGACTTGAGGCCGCCATATATAGTTGGTGACACAGATTAGTAGTGGGTGTTAGGTCTGGATAAGACAGATATATCAGGTATTGCTGGTGTAGAGCTGGTGCTGGAACTCTAAGAAGTTTATTAATTTGTTAAGAGAGGATACAATTAGAAAACTAAACCTTGAGGTAATAAAAAAGAGAAATAGATACAAATCAGTGACAGACACAACAAAGGAGAGGGCAGAAAGACTAGAACAATAAGGGTTCATCTGAGGTAGGAGAGGGCAGTGAGCTGTTTTGGAAGCAGAAGCAAGAGGTCCAGCATTCCTAGAATAATTAATTGGCTCATTTAATTTCAGTATTGAGTATGGACGTAATGTCATAAAAGATAATACTGGAGAACAGAAAGTGGGTGTGACAACTTTGATAGTGAAGAATCTTGAACTGAAGTGCTGTGATGTTGTGGGTTGCCATGGCAACAATGACAGTTGCAAAGTGGCCATTAGCTTTTTGCATGAGACTAAATGCTGTTTGGCTCATGTACTCAGAGGAATGGGAGCAGAACATTAGACTAGCATTATGGATACCTAATATGTCTTCTCTACTCATTGCTTTGTCATTGAGACATAGTGCCTCATTCAAATGTATAGGGCTCTATATAAGCACACAGCATATTATTTTACAGAAGTGTTTAGTGAGTGATCTTCTATCCAAAAGCGAGGTCTTCACTAACTAAACACTTCTGTAAATTAGTATTTGGGGAAAGCTGCTCCAGTGAAGCTTTTAAAACATAAAAATGATCACATTTATGTAAAAATGAAACCAAATAAAATAAGTTTAAGAACATAAGTGCCAAGAGGTTTCCAACTGACAAGAGGACATCCCTTGAGGTTAGAAGTAAAAATATTTCACCTTAAAGAAAGAAAAGGGTTCTTCACAGAAAGGGTGGTTAATCTGTGGAATTCTCTACCAAAGGAGGGGGTGACAGCGGATTTGATAGATAACTTTAACAAGGGACTGGATATATTTTTAATTAAAGGGCATTTAGGGTTATCCTGGGTAATTAGAGAGGGAGTATTGATGCAGTGAGGAATCCGATCACCAGTATCTGGGGTCAGGGAGCAAATCCCCCCCCCCCCTTGATACAATTGGCTGATTTTCACTGTTTTTTTTTTTCTGTTCGCGTCCTCTGGATCAATTAACAATTAATCTGCAGATCTAAAAAGGTTGAACTTGATGGACTAAAATTATTTTTTCAACCTCAATTACTATGTAACTATGAAATAAGTAACAGTGTAACCCGTCAATGCATTGTGTCTGTGACTGCGCAGTGCGCTGCCCTGACTGGTGTTAATACACATACATGTATCCAGTTACAGAGATGCCTGTGTCAGGTCACACTGGGGCAGCGCTTTATCTGACATCTCTGGATTATCTCACCCTGTCACATGCAATAAGCCCAGTGACCTGTAAGGAGGGTCTGCTGGCCGTGAGATAAGAGAGTGAGAGTGCGGGGCTGAAGTGACACAGCAAAGTTATAACAGATTGAAAAGATTATTAATCATGGGAGATAAAGTCATTAGGAGACAGGGAAGACATCTTTGTGTAATATATGCTTAAAATACCCAACATTCAGACTCACGTCTGCCAAAGCTGTGACCTTCACATCCAAAATGTCCCAAGAAATGCCTGAATGTTTTAATTATGCATATTATTATTATGTAGAAACTGCAGATAAAAAAACGACTTTCCTTTTTATTCTATGAAAATATTAATGTAACGAACAGTCTCTTATTTTTACAATATTTTGTTTTGAGGAAGATTTAGATCTGCCTATCTCTGCATAAATGGCTAATGCATTTTATGATATTTTGATAATTATGTTTTGTACTTTTTTTACTTCCAGGTGTTCAGCAGCCACTGGAGTGAGGATCGCAGATTGGTGGTCCAGATCATGGTTTTGGAAACTCTATTTCTGTGGGTTTCTATTGTACCCCTAGTGGTTCGGCACAGGCACAGATAACATTACCCATTAGGGTCCGAGCTGTAGATATGGAAGTGTGTGCGCGGTGTGTGTGCATTGTGTGTGCATTGTGTGTGCGGTGCGTGTGCATTGTGTGTGCGGTGTATTCATTACAGTTCCTGATAGACTGGACACAACCCAATCTGTGGGATGATGAGACCTTGGGCTACAGAATAAATATATGTTTTCTAGTTGTTTTATCACTATTCCATGTGTATTTGTTGTTGTTCAGTTGTGTCTGACTCTCTGTGACCCTACGGGCTGCAGCATGCCAGGCACATCTTGTGTCTGGTAGTGGTCATCCAAAAGGATTTCTTGACAAAATATACTGGAGTGGGTTGTCATTTATTTGCATGATTTGTCTAACCTCTCTGCTATGACCTGGCCATCTTGGGGGCCCTACATGGTTTAGCCCACAGCTTCATTGATGTATATTTAGGTAGGTAAACATGATTAAGTTCCAGATTTCGCCAATGATAAGACAAGATTGCCTAATACAGAAGAACAAAACCAGACCATTTTTCCATTAGTACATAGGAGAAGGAGATAACTTCCCCTGAGGTGAGCCCCAGGTCTCTTCCACATCCAGCTATGGGAACGTGCCGCGATGTTGTGCTGCTCACTGTGAGGTTGCCATGTGGGGTCTCTGGAGGATTATACACCTGCTGGAAACTACCTGCAGGCTCCTGCCCCCGAGGGAAGTGACAAACACATTGATACAAAGTTACCAACCAGATAATAACAGGAAGCCATCCAAACAAATGTAATAATACGTAGTAACGGGTCTTCTATGATATGACACTGATTTCCTGAGATAACGGCTCCCCTCCATGCTGGTCTGTGAGTGAGACGATTCTGTAATTGAGCACCTCTAATTTTCTTTTTTGTTTATTCTAATGACCCTTGGGGCTTAGTCTTCAGAAGGGTGATGGAAGCTCCAGAGCTGGACTCCTTGCTCACCGTTCCTTAGGGAGTTAAACTACACCTTACTGATAGGGTCCAACTAAGGCCTATACATACGTCTGAGGTTTACGTTTGTCCTGTTCAGGGTAGAATTGCCTGGTATTTTGGGGCTGGACCACCCTAGTGAGTGAGACCAGACTGATATACCACAGGATATTTCTCGCTGTGAAGGGCACAAGTGGCTAAAAGAGGCCGCTCTCAGAGTATATGACCATATCTATAGTATTAACCTATTATGGTTAGTTTGTTCTCTGACTGAGCATCTCTAACTTTGTTTTTCTTCTTACAATTTGCTCACAATTTAAGTTTCACAATCCTCTAAATGTCGCCTCCTCAGACTGTCATCCTATATTTCTAACTCACTTACAAGCATCTAGAAAATGAGTCCATAGGTAAGTATGCAGGATGACATATAGTGCTATTGTTCCCTCTTCTCAGACTTCTCTTGGGCTGCTTCCTCTCACTTCATCCCATTGCTTTGTAAACACTACCCACTTATTTCAACTGCTGTCTTAATTAAGGATGCAGTGTTCCTTTAAATTAATGCCGTTTCCATGAGTCGTTAGGAAAGCATCAGGTTTAGCTGCCACATCCATTGTGCAGATAGAAATGTTGTTTGCATTATGGAGTATGGGAAACGTTTATCGTCCTGGCATGCTGGTGCAGACGAGCGAACACGATGGAGCGCCATCCCTCTCTGGTCAGGATGGTGCAATTCCCACTAAAAAACGTATCCAAAATACGCCATTACCTTACACAAGACACTACTAAGATTCTAATACACTCTCTCATCATTTCTTGTCTCGACTATTGCAACTCGCTCCTTGTTGGCCTGCCCAGCACTCGCCTCTCCCCACTTCAATCCATAATGAAGGCCTCCGCCAGACTCCTCTTCAGTACACATCATTCAGTGTCGGCAGCTCCTCTCTGTCAGTCACTCCCCTGGCTTCCCTTAGCCTCCAGAATAAAATCTTGACCCTAACTTACAAAGCCCACCCCAATAACACTCCCCCATACATCTCTGCTCTCATCTCCAAATACTCCCCCACACGCCCTCTTTGTTCTGCTAATGGCCTTCTTCTTTCTACCACTCATCACCTCCTCTCACTCCCGCCTCCAGGACTTTTCTTGCGCTGCCCCTATTCTCTAAACTCCTTGCTTCACTTCACGAGACTATCCTCCTGCCTTAACGCCTTCAAAACTTCAATAAAAATGCACCTCTTTAAAGAAGCCTATAACCTTCCACCCTAACACGCTCAGCGCTACACTCTCCCTACTGTACCACATACACACTTCCACCTTTAGATTGTAAGTCTGTGAGTTTCAATCATGCGCGGTGCTTTAGGGAAAGCGCTATGGACACAGAATTCCAAGCTCAAAGACAGGGCCATCCATTCATTGCAATGTGTGGAACTTGAACTTGTCTTTGCCTGTAATTAAACTTATGTATAGCGCTACGGAATATGTTGGCGCGTTACAAATAAACAATAATAACAATAATAATATTTCCTTGGGACATGCATTGACCTCTTTACTATCTCTTATAATGTCAGCCTCAAGGACGCATTTATTTCTCTCCCATCTACACAAGCTGGGTCTGACTCCATCTACCACTGCCACCTTGTGGTGAATTCATGGCATTGCCAGTACGTCCAGCATTGCAATGTCCTGCCAATCTCTATAAACTAGTACATGGGGAAAGCAGAAGAATCATATGCAGTACATACATATATCAGAAATGTAATCAGATACGTATAACAGGAAACAAAAGTAGACATTACAGTTTAGGAACATCTATAATTATATCAATGCCAACAGTGACCGTAAGAAAATACAATTCAAGTAGTTTAGAATTATCTGTAAATATTGGTTGATTGACAGCTTAACAAAAAGGACCTTATAAAGGTATAAACCGCTACAAACACACGAATACTCTAAGAAATACAATAATACAGCTGAGCTAATCTGATGGTCAGTACACTCTATTAATTTTGTCCGGACTAAAGGAGGTGCCAGACCATCAACTCCCGGAAAATCTTTGTTGAGAGCTGATTAATTGTCCCTATATTTCAGAGGTATCCACATTTTTGCAGAGCATTCTCAAATATGGTGGCTCTGTGAAACAGGAAAAAGACCACAAATGACTGAGGGTCTGGCAGCATTCCAAATATCTAAAAATCAGATAATTATATATGTCATTGATGACAAGAGATCGGCTGGTCGAACGAGATCAAAACACAATTGTTCAGGTAACCGCTTCTCAAATGTCTTCTTACGGCACTAATGTATAAGGTTCATATTGGTCCTGTACACTCAGCTCCCAGATCCTTCTGATCTGCAGAAGAGGATTCTCCACCTGGATTACTAACATCCCGGTCATCTTGTGTACTCAGTGCTGGGGAACTAGACTTTCCAGAACTATTCTCTAGTCCTTGACTTTCTCCCCCTTCAGAAGCCCCCTTGTGCTCGGGATCCTGTTTTTCTGCTCCCTGTGAGTCCTGCTTCTCCTTCACCTCAATGTCTTGCTTTTCTTCTCCCTCCGAGTCCTGCTTCTCCATTTCAGAGCTCTGGTCCAAGTGTCCAGAATGCTCATTTGATCCGTCCAACTGTTCCTCATCTTCCTCACTCGGAGTGTCGTCTCCTTCATCATGCTCCTGGGCAAAAGTGCATATCATTTCAGACACGTTGGCAAAGCTATCGTCATTAATCTGGAACCATTCCACCTTCCCTTCTGAAAGAGAAAAATAACACAACATATCATCACAGGACAAGAACAAATGCACCGGCGGAGGAAGATTTTAAGGAGCACACACAAGTTGGTGGAGCTGCAAGAAGTGGTAAAACATCTCACAAGGATTTATATACGTTGGTGTTTTTACTGCTTATTAAATCTATTTTTATTTGGGATGTTTCAATCTTTTTTATTCGGGCAATGCGGACAATCAAAAATGGATTTCAGATTGTCAGCTCTCACATTATCACCTTTGGCTAATTTACTAATTTTGTTGGATGCACTGACTGCACCTGATAATTTACTGAACCCATTTTAATATGCATTACTTTTGTATACAATGCTATGGGAGACGTTGACACCTTCTATATTTCTAACATTGGCACTGCTTATCTGCAATATATCATCATTATCTGGCGTGCTGCAGTATCCGGAGTAATAAGAAGAGTCTGCACATCAGACACGCACACACACACACACACACACACACACACACACACAGACACACACACACAGACACACACACTGACCTGCATCATCACTTTCTTTCTTCTCAGACAAAAATGTCCTTGTCATGTTGAGTTTCTTCATTGTATGACACTTGTACTTCAATTGTGGTTTTGTGTTATCACTGTCCACTGTACAGAAAAGACAAGGAACATATACAAATAAGGCATGTCCTTATACTATTATATCTACTGTATATAGAAATATATACAATGCACATATGGTTTTGATAGATGAACTGTTGATTTTATAAAAAGTTTGTTTTGCCCCACCCAGGTTTAGCTACATGAGAGTTTGTTATATTACTTAAGGTAGAACTTCAGTAGAAGCCGGGCCTATTATTTTCGGAGTTTTGTTTAGTTTTATTATTTTTGTATCACTGGCTAATGCAAGAATACAAGCTCAGTCTGTAAATGAACGATGTTACTGGTCTGATTTCTATACTTCTCCATGAATTAATTTAATGGCTGGGTGGGGATTGGACACAAGTGCATAACCTAAAAAGGAGAAACAAGTGAGGTGCCTGTGGCCCTGAAAGCTTTGGGTCGTTACAACCCACCAGCTCACAACATATAATAGTCATGCTGTCATTATATAGGCACAGACCAGTTGGCGTCTGCTTAATGATGTATCTGACTCTGGCACAAGAAGTAAAAAAATACTTTTGTCTGGGGGTCACATAAAAACCCTATTCTAGTAGTAGAGGCTTCAGTCTATTGAAGTAACAGGTACAGAAATCTTACCCTGGTCTGAAGTTTCTTCAAAGATTACACAAGTACCAAGAGCATCTGGTAAGGCAGAAGAGATCATGGTCATTATAAAAAAGTGAAAAATATGCCCATGATGGCTGAGCAATCACAAGTCACATCAAATAACACCAAAAGGATATAACCCAATATGAAGAGCTTGAAACTTACCTTCATACTCCCCGACAAACACATACTTATCCACTTGAAGGAACGGCTTGTCTGTATTAATTCCCTGGAAAACAAATATACCAGCCAAATCAGAGTGCACCATGGGAAAGATGGTCTGCATGATTTATATATAAAAAAAAAGAAAGCCCACAGGACTATCCTCTTCCAATCTTACGTTCCTTGTCACTCATTGTTTACATCTCTAGATTTTTAGGACTTCTCACAAGATGTTCCTAACCCACGGAATTTGCCATCTGACAGTAAAATCCATGTTACAATGAAATTAGTATAATGCATAAATGAGCCTGACTTTGATTTTTATCATACAATGATGTACTGCAGGAAATATGTATAAGAAAATTAACACTAATTCAGCTATAGATAAAATTGAGACGCAGGGTAGACTATCATTAAGGCCGATTATTGAATATAAATTAAGACTATTTTAGTATGATTATCAGTAGGATCAGTTAAGTTGAGTATTGTATTTTGTTCAGCTTTTTTAAACATTTTCATGATAGCAAGAACCATGCTCCTAAACATGTCACCGCCTTAGTACACTTCATTCTAGTAGGGACTAAGCCCATAAACATGTCACTGTCACTAGTACACTTGGGCCTAGCAGGGACTGAGCCCATAAACATGTCACTGACACTAGTACACTTGGGTCTAGCAAGGACTGAGCCCATAAACATGTCACTGGCACTAGTACACTTGGGTCTAGCAAGGACTGAGCCCATAAACATGTCACTAGTACACTTGGGCCTAGCAGGGACTGAGCCCATAAACATGTCACTGTCACTAGTACACTTGGGTCTAGCAGGGACTGAGCCCATAAACATGTCACTGTCACTAGTACACTTGGGTCTAGCAGGGACTGAGCCCATAAACATGTCACTGTCACTAGTACACTTGGGTCTAGCAAGGACTGAGCCCATAAACATGTCACTGTCACTAGTACACTTGGGTCTAGCAAGGACTGAGCCCATAAACATGTCACTAGTACACTTGGGTCTAGCAAGGACTGAGCCCATAAACATATCACTGTCACTAGTACACTTGGGTCTAGCAGGGACTGAGCCCATAAACATGTCACTAGTACACTTGGGTCTAGCAAGGACTGAGCCCATAAACATATCACTGTCACTAGTACACTTGGGCCTAGCAGGGACTGAGCCCATAAACATGTCACTGACACTAGTACACTTGGGTCTAGCAGGGACTGAGCCCATAAACATGTCACTGTCACTAGTACACTTGGGTCTAGCAGGGACTGAGCCCATAAACATGTCACTGTCACTAGTACACTTGGGTCTAGCAAGGACTGAGCCCATAAACATGTCACTGACACTAGTACACTTGGGTCTAGTAGGGACTGAGCCCATAAACATGTCACTGTCACTAGTACACTTGGGTCTAGCAGGGACTGAGCCCATAAACATGCCAGGTCTCTAATACACTTGGGTCTAGTAGGGACTGAGCCCATAAACATGTCACTGTCACTAGTACACTTGGGTCTAGCAGGGACAGAGCCCATAAACATGTCACTGTCTCTAGTACACTTGGGTCTAGCAGGGACTGGGCCCATAAACATGTCAGGTCTCTAATACACTTGGGTCTAGTAGGGACTGAGCCCATAAACATGTACGGTCACTAGTACACTTGGGTCTAGCAAGGACTGAGGCCATAAACATGTCACTGTCACTAGTACACTTGGGTCTAGCAGGGACTGAGAATATAAGCATGTCACTGTCTCTAGTACACTTGGGTCTAGCAGGGACTGAGCCCATAAACATGTACGGTCACTAGTACACTTGGGTCTAGCAAGGACTGAGGCCATAAACATGTCACTGTCACTAGTACACTTGGGTCTAGCAGGGACTGAGAATATAAGCATGTCACTGTCACTAGTACACTTGGGTCTAGCAGGGACTGAGCCCATAAACATGTCACTGTCACTAGTACACTTGGGTCTAGCAGGGACTGAGCCCATAAACATGTCACTGTCACTAGTACACTTGGGTCTAGCAGGGACTGAGCCCATAAACATGTCACTGTCACTAGTACACTTGGGCCTAGCAGGGACTATGCCCATAAACATGTCACTGTCACTAGTACACTTGGGTCTAGCAGGGGCTGAGCCCATAAACATGTCACTATTACTAGTACACTTGGGTCTAGCAGGGACTGAGCCCATAAACATATCACTGTCACTATTACACTTGGGTCTAGTGGGAACTGAGCCCATAAACATGTCACTGTCACTATTACACTTGGGTCTAGCAGGGACCAAGCCCATAAACACATCACTGTCACTATTACACTTGGGTCTAGTAGGGACTGAGCCCATAAACATGTCACTGTCACTAGTACACTTGGGTCTAGTGGGAACTGAGCCCATAAACATGTCACTGTCACTAGTACTCTTGGGTCTAGCAGTGACCGAGCCCATAAATACGCCACTGTCTCTAATACACTTGGGTCTATCAGGGACTGAGCCCACAAACATGTCACTGTCACTAGTACACTTGGGCCTAGCAGGGGCTGAGCCCATAAACATGTCACTGTCACTAGTATACTTGGGTCTAGCAGGGGCTGAGCCCATAAACATGTCACTAGTACACTTGGGTCTAGCAGGGACAGAGCCCATAAACATGTCACTGTCACTAGTACACTTGGGTCTAGCAAGGACTGAGCCCATAAACATGCCAGGTCTCTAATACACTTAAGTCTAGTAGGGACTGAGCCCATAAACATGTCACTGTCACTAGTACACTTGGGTCTAGCAGGGACTGAGCCCATAAACATGTCAGGTCTCTAATACACTTGGGTCTAGTAGGGACTGAGCCCATAAACATGTCACTGTCACTAGTACACTTGGGTCTAGCAGGGACTGAGCCCATAAACATGTTACTGTCACTAGTACACTTGGGTCTAGCAGGGACTGAGCCCATAAACATGCCAGGTCTCTAATACACTTGGGTCTAGTAGGGACTGAGCCCATAAACATGTCACTGTCACTAGTACACTTGGGTCTAGCAGGGACAGAGCCCATAAATATGTCACTGTCTCTAGTACACTTGGGTCTAGCAGGGACTGGGCCCATAAACATGTCAGGTCTCTAATACACGTGGGTCTAGTAGGGACTGAGCCCATAAACATGTACGGTCACTAGTACACTTGGGTCTAGCAAGGACTGAGGCCATAAACATGTCACTGTCACTAGTACACTTGGGTCTAGCAGGGACTGAGAATATAAGCATGTCACTGTCTCTAGTACACTTGGGTCTAGCAGGGACTGAGCCCATAAACATGTACGGTCACTAGTACACTTGGGTCTAGCAAGGACTGAGGCCATAAACATGTCACTGTCACTAGTACACTTGGGTCTAGCAGGGACTGAGAATATAAGCATGTCACTGTCACTAGTACACTTGGGTCTAGCAGGGACTGAGCCCATAAACATGTCACTGTCACTAGTACACTTGGGCCTAGCAGGGACTATGCCCATAAACATGTCACTGTCACTAGTACACTTGGGTCTAGCAGGGGCTGAGCCCATAAACATGTCACTGTCACTATTACACTTGGGTCTAGTGGGAACTGAGCCCATAAACATGTCACTGTCACTATTACACTTGGGTCTAGCAGGGACCAAGCCCATAAACACATCACTGTCACTATTACACTTGGGTCTAGTGGGAACTGAGCCCATAAACACATCACTGTCACTATTACACTTGGGTCTAGTGGGAACTGAGCCCATAAACATGTCACTGTCACTATTACACTTGGGTCTAGCAGGGACAGAGCCCATAAATACGCCACTGTCTCTAATACACTTGGGTCTATCAGGGACTGAGCCCACAAACATGTCACTGTCACTAGTACACTTGGGCCTAGCAGGGGCTGAGCCCATAAACATGTCACTGTCACTAGTATACTTGGGTCTAGCAGGGGCTGAGCCCATAAACATGTCACTAGTACACTTGGGTCTAGCAGGGACAGAGCCCATAAACATGTCACTGTCACTAGTACACTTGGGTCTAGTGGGAACTGAGCCCCTAAACATGTCACTGTCACTAGTACACTTGGGCCTAGCAGGGGCTGAGCCCATAAACATGTCACTGTCACTATTACACTTGGGTCTAGCAGGGGCTGAGCCCCTAAACATGTCACTGTCACAAGTACACTTTGGTCTAGCAGGGACTGAGCCCATAAACATGTCACTGTCACTAGAATACTTGGGTCTAGCAGGGACTGAGCCAATAAACATATCACTGTCACTAGTACACTTGGGTCTAGCAGGGACCGAGCCCATAAACATGTCACTGTCACTAGTACACTTGGGTCTAGCAGGGACCGAGCCCATAAATACGCCACTGTCTCTAATACACTTGGGTCTATAAGGGACTGAGCCCATAAACATGTCACTGTCACTAGTACACTTGGGCCTAGCAGGGGCTGAGCCCATAAACATGTCACTGTCACTAGTATACTTGGGTCTAGCAGGGGCTGAGCCCATAAACATGTCACTGTCACTAGTATACTTGGGTCTAGCAGGGGCTGAGCCCATAAACATGTCACTGTCACTAGTATACTTGGGTCTATAAGGGACTGAGCCCATAAACATGTCACTGTCACTAGTATACTTGGGTCTATAAGGGACTGAGCCCATAAACATGTCACTGTCACTAGTACACTTGGGCCTAGCAGGGGCTGAGCCCATAAACATGTCACTGTCACTAGTACACTTGGGTCTAGCAGGGGCTGAGCCCCTAAACATGTCACTGTCTCTAGTACACTTGGGTCTAGCAGGGACTGAGCCCATAAACATATCACTGTCACAAGTACACTTGGGTCTAGCAGGGACTGAGCCCATAAACATGTCACTGTCACTAGTACACTTGGGTCTAGCAGGGACTGAGCCCATAAACATGTCACTGTCACTAGTACACTTGGGTCTAGCAGAGGCTGAGCCCATAAACATGTCACTGTCACTAGTACACTTGGGTCTATCAGGGACTGAGCCCATAAACATGTCACTGTCTCTAGTACACTTGGGTCTAGCAGGGGCTGAGACCATAAACATGTCACTGTCTCTAGTACACTTGGGTCTAGCAGGGGCTGAGACCATAAACATGTCACCGTCACTAGTACACTTTGGTCTATCAGGGACTGAGCCCATAAACATGTCACCGTCACTAGTACACTTGGGTCTATCAGGGACTGAGCCCATAAACATGTCACCGTCTCTAGTACACTTGGGTCTAGCAGGGGCTGAGCCCATAAACATGTCACCGTCTCTAGTACACTTGGGTCTAGCAGGGGCTGAGCCCATAAACATGTCACTGTCACTAGTACACTTGGGTCTAGCAGGGACTGAGCCCATAAACATGTCACTGTCACTAGTACACTTGGGTCTAGCAAGGACTGAGGCCATAAACATGTCACTGTCACTAGTACACTTGGGTCTAGCAGGGACTGAGCCCATAAACATGTCACTAGTACACTTGGGTCTAGCAAGGACTGAGCACATAAACATGTCACTGTCACTAGTACACTTGGGTCTAGTAGGGACTGAGCCCATAAACATGTCACTAGTACACTTGGGTCTAGCAGGGACTGAGCCCATAAACATGTCACTGTCACTAGTACACTTGGGTCTAGCAGGGACTGAGCCCATAAACATGTCACTGTCACTAGTACACTTGGGTCTAGCAGGGACTGAGCCCAGAAACATGTCACTGACACGAGTACACTTGGGCCTATCAGGGACTGAGCCCATAAACATGTCACTGTCACTAGTACACTTGGGTCTAGCAGGGACTGAGCCCATAAACATGTCACTGTCACTAGTACACTTGGGTCTAGCAGGGACTGAGCCCATAAACATGTCACTGTCACTAGTACACTTGGGTCTAGCAGGGACTGAGCCCATAAACATGTCACTGTCACTAGTACACTTGGGTCTAGCAGGAACTGAGCCCATAAACACGTCACTGACACTAGTACACTTGGGTCTAGCAGGGTCTGAGCCCATAAACACGTCACTGACACTAGTACACTTGGGTCTAGCAGGGACTGAGCCCATAAACACGTCACTGTCACTAGTACACTTGGGCCTAGCAGGGACTGAACCCATAAACATGTCACTGTCACTAGTACACTTGGGTCTAGCAGGGACTGAGCCCATAAACATGTCACCGTCACTAGTACACTTGGGTCTATCAGGGACTGAGCCCATAAACATGTCACCGTCACTAGTACACTTGGGTCTATCAGGGACTGAGCCCATAAACATGTCACCGTCTCTAGTACACTTGGGTCTAGCAGGGGCTGAGCCCATAAACATGTCACCGTCTCTAGTACACTTGGGTCTAGCAGGGGCTGAGCCCATAAACATGTCACTGTCACTAGTACACTTGGGTCTAGCAGGGACTGAGCCCATAAACATGTCACTGTCACTAGTACACTTGGGTCTAGCAAGGACTGAGCCCATAAACATGTCACTGTCACTAGTACACTTGGGTCTAGCAGGGACTGAGCCCATAAACATCTCACTGTCACTAGTACACTTGGGTCTAGCAAGGACTGAGCCCATAAACATGTCACTGACACTAGTACACTTGGGTCTAGCAGGGACTGAGCCCAGAAACATGTCACTGACACGAGTACACTTGGGCCTATCAGGGACTGAGCCCATAAACATGTCACTGTCACTAGTACACTTGGGTCTAGCAGGGACTGAGCCCATAAACATGTCACTGTCACTAGTACACTTGGGTCTAGCAGGGACTGAGCCCATAAACATGTCACTGTCACTAGTACACTTGGGTCTAGCAGGGACTGAGCCCATAAACATGTCACTGTCACTAGTACACTTGGGTCTAGCAGGGGCTGAGCCCATAAACATGTCACTGTCACTAGTACACTTGGGTCTAGCAGGGGCTGAGCCCATAAACATGTCACTGTCACTAGTACACTTGGGTCTAGCAGGGACTGAGCCCATAAACATGTCACTGTCACTAGTACACTTGGGTCTAGCAAGGACTGAGCCCATAAACATGTCACTGTCACTAGTACACTTGGGTCTAGCAAGGACTGAGGCCATAAACATGTCACTGTCACTAGTACACTTGGGTCTAGCAGGGACTGAGCCCATAAACATGTCACTAGTACACTTGGGTCTAGCAAGGACTGAGCACATAAACATGTCACTGTCACTAGTACACTTGGGTCTAGTAGGGACTGAGCCCATAAACATGTCACTAGTACACTTGGGTCTAGCAGGGACTGAGCCCATAAACATGTCACTGTCACTAGTACACTTGGGTCTAGCAGGGACTGAGCCCAGAAACATGTCACTGACACGAGTACACTTGGGCCTATCAGGGACTGAGCCCATAAACATGTCACTGTCACTAGTACACTTGGGTCTAGCAGGGACTGAGCCCATAAACATGTCACTGTCACTAGTACACTTGGGTCTAGCAGGGACTGAGCCCAGAAACATGTCACTGACACGAGTACACTTGGGCCTATCAGGGACTGAGCCCATAAACATGTCACTGTCACTAGTACACTTGGGTCTAGCAGGGACTGAGCCCATAAACATGTCACTGTCACTAGTACACTTGGGTCTAGCAGGGACTGAGCCCATAAACATGTTACTGTCACTATGATACTTTGGGTATTGAGGGACTGAGCCTTACAACCTAGCACTGACACCATGCCACACTGGACACAGAGTTGAAGATGGAGGCCTATGAACTTACCACAATTTTGCACTTGTTTTCACATTTTTCTAACATGTCTGAATCTATAATCCCTGTTAATTCCACCATAACCAGCTGCTCCTGAAACAAGAGGAAGGCACATCAAATAAAGCACATTATGGCGTATTATTACAGCTCACATCACAACATTGTGGCTCACACAGCCACATAGGTCCCCGATAGGCTAGGACACTGCAATGCTCCTCCAGCCTTACAGAGTCTGTGTCTGCATGTGCTGCAGAGGGCAGACGATTTTCGGTAATCAAAACAGAGCTTTTACTTGCTACTTAATAAAACAGAGCACATAAAAGTAAATAGATACAAAGGAAGGATCTTATTAACACAAAACACCTGCCTGTCACTTTAAATACTCTTTAATTGAAGGATATAATAAAATGCCTTAAAGAGAAGCTGACCCCATCCAGTCAGGCAGCAGCCCCCATGTACTCCTGTCACACCTCTGAGCTCCCATAAAGAGACCAGCATTTCCATGCGACCCCATCACGGGAAGACCCTCATCCCACTCTGCCCCCACTCTCTTTGTGCTTCTCATCCTTTTACCTCTTCTTCATCCTCAGCATCACTCCCGTCTCCAAGGTAACAATCCATACAGGGCGCAGCCATGCTGCAGGAAACTATACAGATAACTTCCGGTGCTAGTGACACTTGAAGCAGTGCGTAGCCATCTTGGTTAAGAAAAGGAAATAGAACGCCTTTTGAAATCCCCAGAACAGGAAGTTGCTGGCGGCCATCTTGGTTGTGGTCACAAACAGCAGTTGCTGCCAATAAATAATAATCAGGCTAGGAATGTTTTTGATTTTTTAAATTAACTCTATGGACATTGTTAGACTCAAATAGATAAAATAAAGGGATATGTTCTATTTCAGATCCGTTTCCCAACAGTGGGGTTGAGCTCTGTGCTACATCACCACCTGGTGGTGGAAAAATGTACTGCAGGATAAGAACTATTCCATCCTCCGATGTGGCGCAACTAGAACGGCGCTGAGTCGACAGCGAGGCCATCGATATGTTCGGCGCGGACAATCGGCCTCTCATAGGTCAAGGTCTCTTCTGTGGGTACGCCTTATGAGCCAGATTGGAGGATGGAATAGTGCTTTGGCTGCAATACATTTTTCCAGCACCAAATATAGCCCTATTAACGTATATAACAATGGATATATGTAATTGTATAAAGTATATTAGCTTAAAAAACAGTTGGTCTACTAATGGCTTCACCAGGATTACAGGAACCTCAGGATTATTGTAATTAAAGATTCCTCATAATTATTTGTTTCTTAAAATAAATTAACAAATTCCAGAAAGCATTTCTAACACAACAATACAAAGTCATAGCCATGATATACTAGCCATTGAATACCACTAATCTCAGATAGTATTTTGTGGTACTGTCGCAAGTAATGTAAAGTAATGTTCTCCCCTTCTGGATGACTACTTTGTTGCGGTGAACAGGCTTGTGTACCTCGATGAAGCTGTGAGCCATACCATGTATGGTCACCCAAGATGGACAGGTCATAGCCGAGAGGACCACTGGAGAATGAACTGGCAACCCACTCTAGTATCTTTGCTAAGAAAACATTATGGACAAGCACAACCAGATACATATTGACATGGCATTTGAAGATGAGCCGGTCAAATCAGAAGGTGGCTACCACAATACGGGGGAAGAGCAGAAGGCGAGTACGAGTAGCACCAGATCTAATGAAGTGGTTGGGCCAAAGCCCAGAGGACACCCAGCTGTTGATGTGTCTGGAGGGGAAAGGAAAGTCCAATGCTGCAAAGATCAATTCAGAATAGGAACCTGGAATGTTAGAAGTATGAACCAAGGCAAACTAGATGTGGTCAAGAATGAAATGACAAGGTTACACATTCATATCTTGGGAATTGGTGACCTTAAATGGACTGGAATGGGACATCCGATAACCACCAGATCTTCTACTGTGGTCAAGAATCCAACAGAAGAAATCATGTAGCCATCCTAGTCAATCAGAGAGTGGCCAAAGCAGAGCTCGGTTACAACCCAATACATGACAGAGTGATTTCAATTAACAAATAAGGTAAGCCATTTAACATTATTATTATTTATTATTATCATTTATTTGTAAAGTGCCAACATATTCGGTAGAGCTATTCAATGGCTGTGCACAAAGAAAACCCCAATACGCTAATGTTTACGCTAATGACCCTCAAATCTACCTCTCAGCACCAGATCTATCCCCCTCTCTTCACAAGTAGCCAACTGCCTCTCTAGCATATCCTCCTGAATGTCCACCAATCAAATTCAATATTTCAGAGACTGAACTCCTAATCTTCCTATCCTCTACCACAACGTCCACTCCTCAAATATCTCTCACTGTTGACAACGCCATCATCACTCCCACCTCCCAGGCCATTTTTCATTCCTCACATACAATCACTCACACAATCTTGTTATTTTCACCTAAAAACATTGCCAAAATACATCACTATCTTACACAAAACGCAACACAAATTTTAATTCACTCTGATCATATACTGTATCTCCTTGACTACTGCAACTCTCTCCTTGCCGGCTTCCCCATCATCCGTCTGTCTCCATTCCAATCCATAATGACACATCTACTAGACTTATCTATGAAACTTAATGATCAGTGCCTGCAGCTCCTCTATGTCAATCACCCACTGGCTTTCCATAGCCTCCAGAATAAGAGGTCATGATTTGAAAGTGGAAGATTTAGGGGTAATGTGAGAAACTACTTCTTTACATAGTAGTAGATAAGTGGAACAGCCTTCCATTGACAATGTCAAACAGTTAAAGGTATATGGAAGTTTCCTGGATTATGAATGCTCTGATAGAGGAGAATCCATAGTGTATGAAAACATTTTTTTTGTGTGTAAAACAATCCACTAATAAACTTACCCTAAAGCAAAATGTTTTGCTTTTATATTTTGCTGAAAATTACACAGTGAATTCTCCTTGGGACATCATTCATGACATAATGTATGAGATTTTGTGACATCATTTATGATATTTACTTGATGACATCACGCTAGATCCCATATGATGTCACTTAATGCATTTATAATTATATGTTGTTAACTTTGGAGGTTTGAAAACGTCCAGTTGAAGCTGATTATAAAGGTTAACAGCCTTATTAAATTGCGATTCAGCCAATTCTAAAGGGCTCTATATAACCACATAGCATACAGTATTTATTTTACAGAAGTTTTTAGTTAGTGAACACCTTGCTTTTGGATAGAAGATCACGAACTAAAAACTTCTGTAAAAAATATGCTCTGTGCTTATATAGAGCCCTATTCAATTGTCTGAATCACAATTTAATAAGGGTGCATTATATATAGCTTAAAATATTTTGCTTAAAGACACCATAAAGTTATTTAGAGATGACGAGCATTAATGGCGTGTGTATGTGAACCAGGATGTCGGGCTAATGTACAAAATTAGATAACATTGACAATTAACGTAACTTGTTTGTCTGTAGAATTAACTGAAATATTGTGTTTATATTAATTTTTTTCACTATATAAACATGCAAAATGAGCCAATGTTCTTTTATCAAGGAACTGAACACAAATGTAAATTTGGCATATCCATATAATGTATTCTCAATAGCTATATTTCCATAACTCCTCAAGAGAAGCCATGATTTAGGTTTAGCATGGTGTTAACACAGTTGAGGTAATTAAAAGGTCACTTTAAGTGTCTTCATGGTGTGAAAGAGCATAGATTCTGTTAAAGTGATCTATTGCTTTTTTTAAATTACACTAATAACAGCTAAAAACCTGCTGACACAAAGTGGTTAGGGCTCTGTGAGCACAAAGATTTAGCCCCCAACTGTACTCCAGCAGTCATTTATCTTCACATGTGAATTTGGGAAGGGTTAACTCTCTTTCTGCTTGTGCTCTCTGCACGGAGCTGTTGCTGTGGGTCTGCCTGGGGGCACTGTCAGTGACTCATGTAAACAGGCACTTCATTTATGATTTCTTCTGTGGAAAAGGGACCTATTTCAAAACTATGTTTTGAACATATTTTTAGGAGAACTTTACAGTGGCGTTACCAAGTTGTGCTTAATTAACTGGCCCTTTACCAGGCTCTGGGGCCTGAAATCACTTTACTTGTATGTTATTGTTGTTTAGTCATTCAGTCGTGTCCAACTCACTATGGCCATATGTACCGCAGGCACATTTGTCAGCCGATGACCTACTAAGCTCCCTCAAGCTCATGTTTATTGTCTCAACGAACTAATCTATCCATCTCCGCCTCTGCCATCCCCATTCTCTAGGGGATTCAGTCTTCTCGTGAGTGAAACCTAAATCATGGTGGGGCTTGAGAAGAGGGCTGGGAGCAACTGTTATATAGAAGATGGTTGACAGCATATTTTATTGTTTCCTTCATTTTTTCTCAGCTGTTTTATGAAGTATGTCACAGAAATGGTTCAACTTTTATCCTTGGATATGTGTAACCTATAAATTGAGCATTATAGGGTTATTCAATAGTCCTAACTTGGCTGTTGAATTATATCATCTCGCCCTGGTGTACTACACAGTAGCACAACTGACAAGTAGTTTTAGTTTGAGATGTTCTTCTCAGTCATGAACATGGTCACTAGTGTCAGATGTCAATATGTTTTCATTATTTTGTAACAATACAGTTGCTAAAAATGACATCATAATGTGATGTCATCATGAAATATCATGCATAATTAATTTTTCGTATTATATTTGATGTTATCAGTGGTATCATACCCGTAGTCATTAGTCATATATGTGATGTCATGAATGATGCTACCTAATGTTACATAGTTACAGTTACATAGTAATTTAGGTTGAAAAAAAGACTTTAGTCCATCGAGTTCAACCTTCCTAGATCTCCTCTGATCTGCAATACACAGATTTATTGTTAATTGATCCAGAGGAAGGCATACAGAAAAAAAACAGTGAAACTTTGCCAATTGTCTAAACAAGGAAACAAATATAAAATTCCTTTTTGACCCCAGATACTGGCGATCGGATTCATCGATGGATCAATACTCCCTCTCTATTTATCCAGGACAGCCCTTAATGCCCTTTTTATTTAAAAATATATCCAAACCAATCCCTTTTTAAAGTTATCTATAGAATCCGCTGTCACCACCTCCTTTGGTAGAGAATTCCACAGATTAACCACCCTTACTGTGAAGAACCCTTTTCTTTCTTTAAGGTGAAATCGTTTTACTTCTAATCTCAGGATGTCCCCTTGTCAGTTGAAAACTTCTTGGCACAAAAAGCTCCCGTGACAAATCTTTATACTGACCCTGGATGTATTTATATAAGGTAATCATATCTCCTCTTAGACGCCTTTTTTCTAGAGTAAATACGTTTAATTTTGTTAGTCTTTCTTCATAACTTAGCCCCTCCATTCCCCTTATTAGTTTTGCTGCACTTCTCTGTACTTTTTTGCAGCTCTAAAATGTCCGTTTTATGAAGTGGTTCCCAAAATTGTACTCCATATTCCAAATGAGGGCGTACTAGAGATTTGTATAGTGGCAGAATTATATTTGCTTCCCTGGCTTCTATACCCTTCTTAATACATGCTAATATTTTATTTGCCTTTGCAGCTGCTGCGTGGCTTTGAGCACTGTTACCTAGGTGGTTGTCCACAAGCACTCCCAAATCCCTTTCACTATCTGATACCCCTAGATTTGCTCCATTAAGATTATAAATCACATGGCTATTTTTCCTTCCCCGATGCATAACTTTAGATTTATTCGTATTAAATCTAATCTGCCATTTAGATACCTATTCCTCTAATTTATGCAAATCCCTTTGGAGGGAAAGTACATCATTTTTAATGTAATTACCTTGCACAACTTTGTGTCATCAGCAAAAATGGAGATACCACACTCCAATCCCACTTCCAATTCATTCATAAATATGTTAAAAAGGAGGGGACCTAATACTGAGCCCTGAGGAACCCCATTTACCACATTAGTCCAATATGAGTATGTTCCATTTACCACAATCATTTGCTTCCTGTCTTTTAGCCAGCTCTCAATCCATAAGCAAATATTTATGGCAATTCCTATATCTCTTAGTTTGCTCAATAGTCTCCCATGTGGCAATGTATCAAAAGCCTTTGCAAAATCCAAATAGACTACATCCACTGAGTTGCCTTGATCCAAGTTCCTACTAACCTCCGTATAGAAACTAATTAGGTTTGTTTGACATGACCTATCCTTCATAAATCCATGTTGGCTCCTACTTATAATCCTGTTTGAATAGACATATTCTTGTATATTATCCCTTAATCCAAGTTCCTACTAACCTCCGTATAGAAACTAATTAGGTTTGTTTGACATGACCTATCCTTCATAAATCCATGTTGGCTCCTACTTATAATCCTGTTTGAATAGACATATTCTTGTATATTATCCCTTATTAACCCTGCTAAAAGCTTTCCTACTACCGAAGTGAGACTCACTGGTCTATAATTCCCCGGATTTGCTCTTGCTCCCTTCTTAAATATAGGTATCACCTCTGCCTTTCTCCAGTCATTTAGTAGAGACCCTGTGTTGAGTGAATCTTGACAAAATAGATATAATGGTTTGGCTATTACAGAGCCCAGTTCCCTCAGTACCCTTGGATGTATTCCATAAGGGCCCGGGGCTTTATTAACATTTATTTTTTCCAACGTCTTTGGATTTCTTCCTGCGTTAACCAATTATTCGGCAAAGGTAGTGTAGCCCCATTATGTTGCAGTGACCCAACCACTGGTACCTCCCTTGTGTATACCAAAGAAAATAACCTGTTTAGCTTATCTGTCTTTTCCTGGTCACTAATTATCAGACGGCCTGTGTCACATTGTAATGTTCCTATAGCTTCCTTCCTGACCTTCTTCCCATTAATATATTCATACACACGTTTAGGGTTAATCTTACTCTCCTTTGCAACTAACTTTTCAATCTAAGATAGCCTCATTTCTAGTAGGTTCTTGTATAACCTGGGCCAAGTAATGATCTCTGAGTGTACTCAAGAACCTGCTCCCCTTAGCTGAACTGCTTGTCTCATTTATCCAGTTTATTTCAGGGTAATTAAAATCTCCCATTAATAATTACATTTTGGGGCTTATAGCATACTCCTACTAATATTCTTTTAGAATTTGCTGATCCGCTATTTACCGCTAGTTCCAGCATAAATCTCTTCTCTGACTATAGGTTTAAATTCAGGCTTAACATGCAGACAAATTCCTCCTCCTCTTTTACCATTGCCCCTATCTTTCCTAAATAGGTTATAACCATCCAGATTAACAGTCCAGTCATGAGATTCATCCCACCACGTTTTGGTAATGCCTATTAAATCCCATTTATCATTTACTGCTAATAAATCTAACTCTCCCATTTTTTCCTGGCAAGCTTCTGGCATTAGCAAGCATACACCTTATGTTATGAGTCTGTAGTTCTGAAGTGCCTGCCACTGTATTTGAATTACTTAGCAATACCTCCCTATTGTCTGAACTAACCTTCCCCTATGTCCTACCCCATGACTAATTAATGCATTCCTTACCCCCTCTACACTTTCTACCCCATTGCTTCTATCTCCCCCCCACCTACTAGTTTAAAAACTCCCCCTGCCATTCTACCATCCTATCCCCTAGCACACAAGCTCCCTCATCATTAAGGTGCAATCCATCCCTGCTGTAGAGATTGTACCCAAGTGAGAAGTCAGCTCAGTGCTCTAAAAACCCAATTCCCTCCTTAATGCACCACATTTTTAACCACACATTCACCCCCCTAAGCTGCTTCTGTCTCCCTGGGCTAGCACGTGGCACTGGTAGTATCTCAGAAAATACTTCCTTGGAGGTCCTTGCCTTCAGCTTATTACCTAGTTCTATAAAATCATTCTTTAGGACTCTCCATCTTCCACTAACTTTGTCATTGGTACCAATATGTACCAAGACTGCCAGTTCATTTCCAGCCCCTACCAATAATTTATCTACCCCATCCACAACATTCTGAACCAGAGCACCCAGCAGACAGCAAACTGTTTGATTACTGGGATCTGGGTGACAAATCACCCAGTCTACCTTACTAATAATAAAGTCCCATATTATCAAAACCTGTCTGATGCTTTGCCTATTCTGCCCTCCCACTCCTCCAGTAGAACTGTTCCAGGGAACAGCTCTATCTGGCATTGCCATTCCTGAATCGACATCCCCAACACTCAATCTGGCAAATCTGTTGGTGCTTGCCAACTCAGAACTGTCCTGCCTCCTCCTGATCCCCCTGCTTCCCCTTCTAACTGTAACCCAGCTACCCCTCTGGACATCCTCACTAGCCCCAGCTCCACCCTCCATGCTAGACCCAGCTAAACTGTGCTCCGTGAGCACCAACTCTCTTTCCGGTGGAGCAATATCACCAAGTGCTGCAATTCTCCTCTCCAGTTCTCCAATTTGAGTTTCAAGATAGGCAACATCACAACTTCACAGAGGTATGGACCCTGGATCATCTGTTCCAGTAGTGCATACATATGACAGGATGTACACTGGGCTAGGTTTCCACTGGACTGACTCATGATTACAGTGGGGGAAAAAATGTATAAAGCAATGTTGTCCCCCTTTGCACTCCCTCCTTTTATTTAAACTCCTACACTTATACTAGAACTTCCCTTATACTAGAAGTGTTCGCACCTTCCCCTGTTTATATTAGGTTCTTACTACTTACTCCAAATGTCATTTGTTATATCATGAATGATGTCATTAGAAAAACCCTTGCAGGGGAAGGGAAGAACAATAAGGTTATGTTCCAAGGTTGTTGGAACCTTAACTTCTCAATTTTTCATTTTTCCCCACCTTAAATATTCACATTAGGCGCTGCAACCTTAATCATACTTTAATGCAGTTATTGCCAATGAATAAAGAATAAAGTTTAAGCTCTCTTCTGATCCCACCTTGTTGACCCTTGTTTCATAACCCTGTCATTGATGACTGGAGGTGGATTTTGCAAGTAATCTCTTCAGTAATTTTTAAACAATTCATATGTCACTATTGATAGACAGGGAGGAGGTCTTTGGAGCTCTCCCCCACTGCTCCTTCCAGTCTGTTTCCAACAACCCATTACTAATCTTGGTTGATTTTAGCATCTCTGCTGACCACCCTGCAGCTCAACCTGCCTTCAAGATACTCACTAACATCCTCTTTTGGTGTATAACAGTGGGGAACTATAACACACTGCAATTTTCATATAATTGACTTAATCTCTGTTCTTGCAATTCTCCAACTCCTCCTTTCTTCTCTCTGACACCACTACCTCTGCCTGCAGAGTCACCATTACATCCACACCAACATATCATGTCCGCCTCCACAAACATAGAGATCTCAATTTACTGACCATAATTCCACTTCTCCAAAGCTATTCCTCTCCAACATCACCACTCTCTCCTGCGCTAACATTACTGCTTCATAATACAACCATGCACTAATCCTCTGCACTTGTCATAACCTCGCCCATCACTTTACTGCCCCAAACGTGTTCAGCTACGACCATGGCACTAAAAATAAACACAATACCTTCAAAGGTGATCTTGCACTGCTGAACAACATATGAGGAAATCACACACTCATGGAGACTTTCTCCACTACAAATGTATTCTTCGCCTTGAAATGCTGCTTTTCAAATTTTCAAACAAACCAACATATGACTTCCTGACAATTAAAATAAAAGGACATTATTACCTTCTTAACCTCGTTGACCTTATAGCTGCTTCCTTAGCCCCTGTAACACTTATCTCTCCTCGTTCCAATCTTAACTATCCAACTACTTCTTTAGTGTCTCATATTCACTATTCATGGTCAGGGTACCTTAATGCTCTGACGTGCGTCCCTTGCTACCCTAAATCTCTCCTGCCACCTAGGTTCCGGAATCATCTCTATGCTGAGGATGCCCACATTTACATTTCCTCTCCTGTCAGATCACTTCTTACTAACATATGTAGCCACCGGTCTATCCAACATCTGCTCTTGGATGGCATCACACAACCTAAAAATAAGTAGGTCAAAGATTGGACTCTTAATCATCCCACCTTTATCTCCAGTACCAGGCATTAACCTTACAGTCATCAACTGCTCCATCATACCTACAATTGAAGTCCTCTGCCTTGGAATTACGCTGATTCAACTCTCCCTTTCACTCCACACATTCAATCACTACTAGCCCACTCTGCCAATCCCATCACTGGCTTCCAATAGCCCCTAGAACAAAATAAAAATCATGACATCTCCTACAAAGCCCTAAAAACACTCCACCCTCCTACTTATCAGATACAATCTCCAGATACTCCCCTAATAGCCCCCTCTGCTCCATCCAGGACATACGTCCCCCTTCCCCTCTACAAGACTATTCATAGTTTCAAATGCTCTCTGAAAACTCATCTAATCAGAGAAGACTACAGACGTAAGTGGGCCAAACAAGTCAGTGAATGCCTTTGATACGGCTGCCACACAGGACCACCAACAGGCAATCACCTCCCTTTGTTTCTAAGATTATAAGATCGTAAGCAGTTGTGAGAGCAAAGCCCTCGACCTCTTCTGTACCAGTGTGTAAACTATTGCCATGTTTGTTTTATGTATTTATTGTATGTCCCTTACATCATTATTGTGAACTTATTGTTATGACTGGGATAAGAACACAAAATGTAAATTGGCTTGCAATCATTTTGGGTAAGTCAGAGCGAGAGGCAGCAAACACACTCTTACATGTTTGTTTTTATGTATATAATTAAAATAAAATAAATACATAAATAATAATAATAATAATAGCAGCAGCTTGTGTAGAAACCTGGGACAAGGGTTTAGAATGGAGCATATGGAGCATATGGAAGAGTGCCCATCCTACATCTCAATGTGGGACACCAAATAAGAGTAACAAATAAGTTAAGGTGTACCTAATGTTTAGATGGTCTTATACCCCAATAATTGTGTTCTCATTCCAGACATCTGTCTCCCAGTTCTGTTTGGGTTCTCTGGTCCATGTCTGGTGTGGGTGACCTTAAGCGCAGCACTTTTGGAAACAAATCCAATCTTCACTTTCACTTCTAGCAGTTTATAAATTACTGAAAATTACACTTTCTGGTGCACTTTCTAGACTAGTTTCCGAAGTTGTGATAGCTGTCGAGTTAATTTTCACAAAGCATTGGTAAGTTCATCTCTTCTGGTAGAGGAGGTGAGGATCAGAGTAGGTCACATTGTTGTTTCTGTGAGATTTCTGAGCTACATTATAGATTTCGTTGAGCACCTTCTTTTGGTGTGTTCCCAATGTCCTTCTTTTTTGTTCTGCTTTGTTATGTTTCTAGGTGGAAGGTGCTTGGCACCCATGGTACACAATGGTACAAGATGGATCTCAGGTACATTTGTGTCTCATTGATATGAATAAGAGCCATGTTTGTGTTCATGGTAATGTAACATATATGACTGATTACATACAACTGCTATATAATTAAAACAAAATAACAATACAAAGGTTAATATGTCACCCCAATGTTTACCAGCAATATATGATTTTGTCTTCAAGTATTTTGAGATTTCTGAAATCTCAATATTTCTGTTAGAAATATATGCTGTGAAATGTGGGTCCCTTATAAAAAGTAGTATTTCTTGTAAAATTGACTGCTGCCATTTTGAAAAAAATAATATTCCATTTTTTTTTTTTGATTTTAGAGAATTTGTGAACTTATTGTTATGACTGGAATAAGAACACAAAATGTAAATTGGCTTGCAATCATTTTGGGTAAGTCAGAGCGAGAGGCAGCAAACACACCCTTACACCCCAACTAGTGAGTTACGTTAACGGGTGAGTTGAATCACATGGTGCTCATGGTTGTATTTAGGTATTTTTTATACAAAACATTTTACCCATTTCTAGGTCTTCAAAAGATAATTCTATAAATGTGAAACAACAATATCCCTTCAATTTCAGAAAATCCAGTGTTGTATTCATCAACTTTGTTTTGTTACCAGGAGAATTACAACTCTAGCAGCTGTTATACAAAGGACTAAATCCTCTGGAGATGACAATACAATACATCTCCATGACTTTTAGATAATTCTTTAATTCTACATTAGTCAGCTAGACATTGCAGCTCTATTTTGTTGTTTAGACGTTCAGTCGCATTCGACTCTCCACGACTCTATGGACCACAGCACGTCAGGTACATATCTCAATCACTGACCCTCTGAGCTGCATCAAGTTCATGTTCATTGCTTCACTGGCTTCATCTATCCATCTCCGCCTCTGTCGTCCCCTTCTTCTTGTGCCTTCAGAGTTTCCTGTGGCTGCAGAGTTTTTTTCTAGGGCATCCTGACGTTTCTTGATATGATCAAAATATTTTAACTTCAGTCTCATGAGTTTGTATTGATTTCCTGAAGTACTGATTTATTGGATCTTCTAGCAGGCACTCTACACAGTCTTCTCCAACACCACAATTCAAAGGCATCAATTCTACGTCGCTCAGATTTCTTTATGGCCCAGCTCTCACATACGTGTGTTACTACTGGGAATATCAGAGATCTACTGTAACTATGCAGATCTTTGTTGATGGTATAATATCTTTACCTTTTACTAGCTTGTCCAAGCTTGCCATAGCTTTCCTCCCCAGAAGTAAATGTCTTTTCATTTCAAGACTACAGTCACCATCTGAAGAGATCTTGGATCCCAGGAAAATAAATTTTGTCACTGCCTCCACTTCTTCCACGCCTATTTGCCAGGAAGTAAGATTGCCATTTGCCATGATCTTCGTCTTGTTAACATTGAGTACCAGGCCAACTTTTGCACTCACTTGCTTTACCTACATTAATAAGTCCTTTAGTTCCTCCTCACTTTCAGCCATTAGAGTAGTATCAACAGCGTATCTGAGGTTGCTGATATTCATTCCAGCAATATTGATTCCAGCTTTGGATTCATCCAGGCCGGCCTACACATGATGTACTCTGAGTAAGGTGAATAAATAAGGTGACAATATACAACCTTGACGCACTCCTTTTCCAATCTTGAACCATTCTCTTGTCCCATGTTCGGTTCTGACCATGGCTTCTTGGTCCACATACAGATTCTTTAGGAGGAGGTTGAGATAATCTTCTTTAATTCTACACTAGTCAGCTAGGCAATGCAGCTCTATTAGCTCTATTATATGGGATAACAGTAGAAAGACATGATGTGGGCACTTACTGAGGGAGATGGACCCGTAAAAATGGTTTATCTCAGGTAAGATGGCCCTGCTGTCATGATGTCACAGAACAGATGTCATAAAGACCTGGACAGTAGATAAAAATTACTATGCTGGGGCTCTTTGGGAGTTGGTGGCGCCTTCGGGGGTCAGATGGGGTTCAAGGTTCTGTTGGTGTACAGAGGTGGTTCATTGAAAGGGTCACACAGTGGATCCTGAGGGTGACATTAGCCTATCAGAACTAGGCTGTCTACATATCAGATTGGAGGGACATTTCACCTTTATGTGTCACCTTTCTCGCACTAATGTCAGGGCAGAAGAGTAGATCCATCCACTGCCATGATGTCACCTTTAGGGTCCATAAAAATCGGCCTTATTAGCTCGGCCGGGAACTATCTAACAGCTGAACACTACAGGAGCAATGTCACAGCTTTTGGTACTGAACTTGGAATTAGGCAGGTAAGTGTCCTATACTATAAGACGCTGTAATTCCTTATTTACAGTGCTCAGTTTAAAAGAACTACAGAGAACAATGGCCAACATATTTTGAAACTTTAATGCAGCCTCGTCATCAGCATCGTTGTCTTATAAAGCCACCTATGTTTTAATGTTCAAGGCTTCCAAGGCTCCTATCTCAGAGAGGTAAAATCAATTCACTTGGTGATAATTTGCTAATCTCAACCTACAAGGCTTCCATCTGCTTGTTAAGAAACATGTACTGACACATAGGAGAGGTATTAGAAGATAACAACGGAGATGGCCAGGACAGCATTGTCATGGGTTTTGGCAATTAATATGGTGATATTATTAATATCAAGAACCTTTATTAATTAAAAAAATTACATATTTCACATATTTGCCAATTTTGACTAATTTCCGAATTCTTACTACACAATATATTAATAACATTGGCCTCATGAAATAAACAGAACTTTATTATGTTAGTATATTTATTATAAATGAATAAAAATAATAATTCAGTATATTTTAATATAACAAGTTGGTATAAACAATTGTAACAGATATATATAAAGTACAGCAATTAGAAAACATTAGTTATTATTACATAGTCCACATAATTATATATAAGACATGCCCAAATATGCTTACTATAATTAAATATGGTATTTATGACATCAGATATGGTTTTGATTATTTTGGTCTGTTTACACATATCGCCAGTATCTGGGGTCAGGAAGCAATTCATTTTTATTCCCTTTGAGATGATTGGCTTTTTTTTTCTGTTTGCCTTCCTCTGGATAAATTAATTATTAATACAAATACTAATAATAATTGTTAATTAATAATTAATTAACAACTGATTAACTAATTAATTAATAACTAATCAGCATATTGCAGATTAGAGGAGATCTTAAAAAGGTTGAACTTGATGGACTGAAAGTCTTTTTTCAACCTCAATTATTATGTAACTATGTAACTATATCATACCATTTTAATGTCATATGATTTTACAGTTGAATTACAGTATAGTATGATCTCTAACCCCAAAGAGAAAATGTTTTTCATTCCAATTAATCCAATTATCGGACTATATTAGATTGCTATAAAAAGCTGATATTTGTTATTCATAAAAAGTTTGCAAATGATATGTCGACTTATAATTCACAAATTAAATGGTATATTGTATATATCAACAAATAAATATTGATATAGAAATCTATTTTATATTAAATTAACAACATATTCTATGATTGTAATGCAAAAGAAATAACATTTAAATAAATATTACATTTTATTCAGTACCTTTTTTTTTTGCTTGGTTTCCTCAAATGACTGGAATTCTGGATCTTTTGTTATATTGTAGAAACAGTTCTTAGTATGTAAGTATATACAATATTTTGTTAGTCAGCTATGGAATGCATTTTTTAATTATCTATTTGTTTTGGGAAAAATCCCAATAGTATATGTGTATATTTAGGTAGAGCAATGTATGTCTCTGTATGGGTGTGGGTGTCTTTCGGGATCTTGGCTCTTTCTCTCTCTCTTCTTCAGATGTTGTTACAATCTTAGATCTCCCTTGTCAGCCAGATCCCGCTAATTATACCCACAACTTCATTTGCTTATCAGAAATTCCAATCAGGGTATGTATGTGGCAACCAATCAGGAATTCTAATGATGTCACAAAATATTTAACTCTTAATAGGATGTATAGTGTGTATGTATTACCTTTGAGAAAGCCACATCTAGTGTGTGAAGCGATCATCAGTTAGTTTGCTAGCCCACCTCATGGAATCTATAAACTATCTCTAACTAGCTTTGTCATTTAGCTTGGCTTGTGATTGCCTTACAGCGAGGCCCTCATTTTTAGGGACTATTTATTGCAGTTTTACGCTGACTCCATTTATAGTATATGGCCTGCTGTTTTGCTCTTAGTGACCAAGCTGTCTACTAACTAAGCCTGCTTTTGTTAGACAAATAGAGCAACTTTTGCTCTGAGTGGTATTAATATGTATGACTATATCGTTATCTTAGATCTGATTATATTTACCTATGTGCTTTGTTCTTATAAGTCATACTATATCTAGCAATTCGCTGTTGTTTTTAAAGACTCCGTTTTTCCCTTTATGTTTTTAATTAATGGAACCTGGCCCTTTGTAATTTATTTGATACATTATAACCAACTTGATATGGAGTTTTACCAATTATAGTTGTTGTCCTACTGAATACATCTGTATCACGTGGTGTGCTCTGTTCTAGTGGCAGTTCCACCTGTGCATTAAGTTACAAGTATTTACTAAATATAGTTATACCAACTCTGTCGCGTTGGCGCTTTGTTACATTTTGCAAACTGTGTACCTTATACTATTTCTGGCCTAGGATACCCATCTTTTATGTAGCGCCGTTGTTAAAGTGTCAAATAAAGTTTTCCAATTTTATTATACCACTATATTAACAGAATCAGAAGAATTCTAAATTACACTGAAAAAGCTAATTTCCTACAAAAAACCTTCATAAAGTGTTAACAGGTGGATTGGTAATGCAGCCTGTGATTGTCTGCCCCTGAGCCAAGTCATTTACCAGATCATTCTTTAGGGGAGTAGACATAGGGCCATATTAAATTCCAGCTTCTTAAGTCCTATGTGCTCGAAATGTGTTTGTTTTACGTCGCTATTAAATTAGAAGTGCTGCCAGATACGAGCGCGAGACTCAAAATCGTAAACCAGTTCTCGGCCATCGGAGTTGCGGGCTGGAACGCAAACAATTAAGCAACCCCGTAGTTACGTGTTCAGATGGAGCCAATGGCAACAGAGATCGTCATCATTGTGTCACAAGAAAATGGAGGATGGATTTCAAAGTCTTACTGGGTTCAGTTACGAGCTACGAGCGAACTCACATTTCAGCCATAATGCAATATTAATAAAGCCGCAAATATGATTCTATCACATGCGAGTTACAGTATATGTATTAACACATTGATTGCTGGGATCAATATAACACAATAAAGATACGTGAAATCAAATATTTTTAGGGGCCGAAATGCGAGCTTGAGAATGTTGTGCTATAAATTCTAAGACCTAACATCACTTTCCCTTTCAATATTAGTACAGTAGTGTGTTTTTATTTGATTTACAAGTGCTACGTATTGGACTGTACCTCCCTTGGGGGTCCTCTCGAGCACATGTTGGCCTTTGGGCTCCGTTTGCGTGTTACGTTATTGCTCGAGAGTGACTATGTTGCAATTTTATAGCTAAATTGAAAACGTAGCGGTTGCGTACTTGACGGATCAAAGGATTTACGGCCGCGAAGTTCAACATTGCTCCACCTGTAGCCTATTCTTGGACGTCTTGCATCTCAACATGCAAAGTCCTCTGCGTGCTACATAACGTGGCAAATTTAGTACCCATAATCCGTAATTAATGAGTTACGGGATACGTTTTAAAACGTAGTCCCAATTTAATAAGGCTGATGATCTGCACGGAAGTCATTAACGAATCATTGTAGTTTGGAAAAAACGTATCTGCGAAATATATAAGAAAATAACATCTATTAGCAGAGAAATTCATAGTTAGAGCAAAAGAGTCACAGGACATTGTGTAAAACTGTTTATTAGCAATGGAGACAATTGTTTTGCTCACTTCTTGCCGTCAAAGTTTAACCCAGCGAGGGAGTGATCCTGGGAAAGACTTGTAATTCCCTTGAGGTTCAGCACAACGGATAGAGGTAACGTGCTTCGTGGCTGCGCCTCCACTTCTTCTTCCATTCCTTCCTCTATCTGAGGTTAAAACATGTGAGTGCAGTGTTTATATCACAATTATCCTAATAAACATTTTTACAATATGTCCTGTGGCCCTTTGTGCTTCTTCTTCTAATACTGGATACTCTTGGACAATGTTGTGGGTCTCTTGGACAACCCAAAGGAACCTTTTATAAGGACAAGGTAACCACCCCATTCGGAATCCCTACCTTGTCATGGTGAAGGGGCGTGTGTACTTCAATTAAGCTGTGAGCTATATACCTTGTTGGATAACCCAAGAGGGGCAGGTCATAGCAGAGAGGTCAGATAAACAGTGGCCCACTGGAGAAGGAACTAGCAACCCACTCCAGTATAACAATTGTGCCTGACATGCTATTGTCCATATGGTCACAGAGAGTAGGACATGACTGAATGACTAAACAACAACCACCACCATCCCTATGCTGAACTTGTCTACCTTACATGGAAGCTCTGCTTTTTTTTGGTGTTATTTAGTTTTATGTTTGTGTTGTGTATGCCTCGTTCAGTTGTGTTCAATTTTCCGTGACCTCATGGACTGTAACGCACCATGCTGATCCACTTGATATTCATGGCAGAGATTCTTGAGTGGGTTGCCCATTCCTTCTCCAGTGGACCACAGCATACAGCTCCTGGTTTTCCTAGGTGGTCTGCCATCCAAGTACTGACTAGGCCCAACCATGAATGGCTTCAGGGTGGTGTGACCTCTTGGTTCCTTGACTGGAATCAAACCCAGGTCGCAGTGGTGAAATCCTAACCACTGGACCAATTGCATAATAAGGGATTCCATCTAAAGACTGCAACTCTGCTTGTAGCTTGAGGAGGAGGTTGATCCTATTGGGATTTGCTCTTCGATAGAGTTCTGTTGTCAAGAGTGCTATTTTGTGAGGCCGTTTTCAAAGACGTGAATCTTACCTGAATTTACTGTTCCTCCCAGGAATTATTTTAGGGACAATGTCATCATTAATGTAAAACTGAATACAATACATTAAAGGCTGCTTTTATTTATTTAAACGTTTTAAAACATTTAGCAAATTATCAAGTCAAGTTCTTCAAAAGAGCAGATTATAAATAGCTTTGGTGGTCTTTTAACCCAACTGGTGCAGCGTGTGATTGTCTCGACCTGCCCCCCGGGGACCGAGTCAGATTAAGTCGTATTACAAGATTTTCAAGATAGCAAAAAAACATTGTTTTGGGACATTAGATCTTTCATTGTGCAAATTTTTTTTTTTTTTAACCAGTTCCCAAAATGGTTAATTTTAAAACTCAATGCTATATCATACATGAAATTCCTTATTTACACATATATAAAATTATATACACAGCACCCATTTCTGATCACATATATAGTTGTGAGCAAGCGGGTTGTTGCTAACGCGGCGGACTTGCATAGCGTTAGCATCAAGCGAGGCCGCAGTTGATGGCAAGGAGCGCCAAAGCCGCTCCTTGCCAGCAACTGCAGACTTTAGGCCCGCGGAGGTGGAGGCTCTCTCGTTGACCGCAAAATTTACGGACTTAGCATCCACAAATACGAGCCGCAGGACTTTACGATATTAGCGCCCAAACCCCGCGCACATGAAAACATTAAAAACACAATAAATACACACAATAAACACATAAACACCTCAATGTAAGTCCAAATTCAAGAATTTAGACACACAAAAATCCCCTAAGCAAGAGAAAAAATGGCTGCCGAAAAAAACAAAAAGAGGCTATAGCACCCTGAAGACGCAAAACACCACAAAGCACATACAGATTTTCCGAAAAAGCCCTACGAGTTCCAAGATACACTATTAACAAGGACGCTACATCATTCACAGCCGCGTACCACATACACATTAGCCGCCATTTTACAACACTAACACACTGTGGAAGTACCCAGCTACCCTAACGGCTTCCCCTTGCGCACGCAGCCTATTTACACTACACACTGCACACATTGCTGACACTTACACCTCAGCTCCACAACAGTGAAAACCAACATTGTATGCTGCAGGAACATCAAAACAGATTGTCAGCTCTTCAACACAATACTTCATGTATATATTATTTCAACATAGGTAAAATATATTAATTTATTAACTTATTAATTATTTCATTAGCATCCAAAATCGACCGCCAACGCTGCTCCTAGCACACAAACAACCAACAGCCTCGCAATGAGCGCCAAAGGATCTCGGAACAACAACAAAATTAATCTCTCAACCAAACACCATTGCCTGCCTTACAATCTTATTGCCGTCATTTTTTGACGGGCAAGTCGCTAGTTATAATATATTGTATATCTAATGTCCGCTAAAGAGGGGCTAACTCAGTTACAGTAGACATGTAAATATTCATGTATATACAGTGGAACCTCTATATTTGTCATTAATCCGGTCCCAAGGCACAGGCAGATACTGAATTGGAATATAGGATAACATTATCATTTAATTAATTTATATTTTGATACCATGTGGGTGACTTTTCGTGATGAGTATTGGATTTGTGGTTGAATATTGGGGCATTCTTTTTCACGTTAACATTGTATTTGACAAATACGGGAGCTGAATATAGAGGTTCCAATAGAGAATCTGTTTCCAGTATTACCACACACGTACACGTCTGCGCCATAAGAAGAAGAGTAGTAATTGCAGGAGGATAATATTTGGGGGTGGAAAAAGTGGCACCTAAGAGAGGATATGATGATGATGATATGATGACCTTCTGTAAATACATCCAGGCTTAATATAACGCTCAGGTGTAGTTTTTTGCCAAGAAGGAGGCTCTTGTATCAGATGCAATGGATAATTTAAAAAAGAAGTTGGGTATATTTATGATTAAAAAGTGCACACTGAGTATTTTTTTTAAACTAGAGTAAGAGGAGTATTGATCTAGGGAGTAAGCCAATAACTAGTGTTTGGGATCAGGTACTGGGATTTTTGTTTTACTTCTTCTGGTTCAATTAACAATTCACATAGTACAGGGGTCAAAGGATATCTAAAAGTGTTGAACCAGATGGACTAAAAGTCTTTTCCCTCATTCCTCAGCTCCTATTTTACTATGGCAGCCTGCATCACAGCTTGAAGATGCACAAGTGGAAAGTCCCACGTTGGCTGAAAAAAACTCAGAAAATTGAATAACTTAATGACGTATTGTAAACTGGACTGTATCTATCCCATAGGACCACAATGTATTTACTCATTACCATTTGTCACAGAACAAGATTTCGAATTGCTCTGTTAATTCATTATTTGCTTTAACTATTACAAAAATCTACAGCTTTTTCAATTTTAACATTTTCTTCTGATTTCAGATCTGGGAGCTAACACTCAGTGGGAAGCAGACAGGTCACTCGGTGGTAGACTTGAAATCTCCAGATGGACAGTCCCTCTTCGTGAGCATAGATGGGGATGTGAGATGTGGTTCGACAAAGTGCTCTAAGTGTTCTCAGAACCTATTTGTGTTGAAGATTCAATCCTCTGGGGAATGGATCCTCCAATCAATGTTCAATGACATGTTCTTAGAGTCTGATGAACATAATGTGTTCTGCTGTAATAGCAATTTCTCCAGAGGACAGCTATGGAAGCCCCGGTTGGCGATCCATGCCCATATAGTGCTATTCAGTATACAGAGTGAGTGCTATGCACGAGCTGACACACAAATGGGCAGAGTCTATGCTGACCTCTCTACACCTTACCTGGAGGAGTGTGGCTTTGTGATGAGATTCAAGTCTGGAATGTATCATCTTGAAACATCTGATCACCATTATGTATCCTCAATGAAAACCTTGGAAACAAGTCCCTCTGAACGCACTGCATTTATTATGATCTTGAAGCCTGGTGGAGTAGTTAGCTTTAGAAACAGAGAAGGAAGCTATCTGTATCCCCATGGTCAACGAAAGGTTCTTGGTATGGGGAAGAAGCCCATCAACATGCAAGAGTGGTTCTTCATTAGGAGATGTCCTACGTGGGTCAGTTTAAGAGCTAGGAACAGACAATATCTGTCCATCTTCTGTGGCAAGTGAATTTTATTAACATATAATATGGACCATAGGAGTGGGAGTGATGGCGGCATGGTCAACAGTGAGGGATATTTGAGGAGTGGAAGCAGTAATAATGGGAGGGGAGATGAAGGGAAGATCTTTGACATATTGAGTTTGAGTTGGTAGGTGTATACCCAGGAGGAAATGCTTGAGAGGCAGTTGGAAACTTGTCTGAACTCGTAGAAGTAACTTCTCATTTAGTATTGTTTCATGAAAAAGGTGTTTTCTGTTCATGAAAGCTCATCATCTAATCCTACTCAGTTTCCACATACTGTAGTATTTATAAAATAGATGAGTTGGAAGAAAGAAGTAGAGAGAGGAATTATCCAGCAACTCACTACAGTGCCACATGTGGGTTCATTGTACTTTAAAGGAACTCAGGAAGTTGATTTTGTTTTAAAGTTTGCAAGTTTTTAGGCTTATCTCTAAGATCCCCTTTAACTCCCTAAGAAGTCAACATGGAAGCCTAGCTGCAAAGGATATATATAAATATTCAAATGTGTATATATATATATATATATATATATATATATATATGTATATGTATGTGTGTATATAAATATATAGGATTACTTAGCATGGGAGGGGGGCCAGAGGTTGACGGGGGCCCAGCAGAAAAAAATTGGAGGGGGCCCAAAATGTTTTCTTGCCCCAGGTACCTCCATTCTCTAGCTCTGCCACTGGTACAACGACTGTAAAAATGAACACTCCCATGAATCCCAATGATATTCTTTAACGGAAAGACCTACCATACTAATACACAGGAACACAATGTATATAAATATATAAGAGCTTTAATACATACATTCATTTCTATATATTTATTGCAATACTAAAAATACTGAACGTGGTGATTTCTGCAGGTGAACAACTGGCGGCTCGCTCCAAAACACTTAATACTCTATCGATTTTCAACTATCATCTGAATCCGGTGAGCAGGATTGGGAGACTCTCTGGGGTTCAGGACAAGTACCTCGCACTGGTAAGTCGACACTATAGGACAATATATTCATTTTAAAGGGACGCTTAACTTAAGTCAAGTAGAACATTTTCAAAACTATCTTCATCTGAATTTTTTTATAAGCAGGAATTACATGCTTAATTAATTTATAGGGTGCAACTTAATAGAAACACCTTTTGAAAGAAAGAATAGGTGAATACCTAAAATCTTATCAATTACAAGACCAAAAGCAGAATGAGATAGAATGGGCAACCAGGATGACTTTTCAAGTTGACTTTTTTTATTATGTAACTGAAGGTGTAGATCATGGTCTGGTAGTAGACATGGACCTAACACCATCCTATCCCTATGAAAGCAGTAAAGACCAACACAGTAAAATAATTGTAACATGCCAGGTGTACAAATAATGCTTCCTCTGGATTTATTAACATTTCAAATCAGATAGAATGGGCAGACAAGATGGACCTTTTGTTGCTTTTCTGCCGTAGCTTCCTCATGTGTAGACTGGATTATGATAAATGCATAATTTTACATGCCATACATTTTTGTGCAGTTTTGTGACTTATTTACATTTCGGAACAAGGATTATAATACAACTGGTCGCTGCACCCATAGGTATTGTTACGGCACTAAATCCTTCCACCATATAGAAATGGCCACTTTAGTGTTCTTATAAAGGGCTGTTTAAAGACTAGCTAGGTCAGGCCTGATAAGGAAAAAAACGTTTATTAAACTTTTGCTGTTCAGTTTAACGATGATTTACTATTTTTCATCATGTCCCCAGGCAGTATGAGCTTCTGATCTCTCCATCCTCTGAATGATGTATGGTAGCCGCTCAGAGGGGAATGCTCTCCAATCAGACATACTGTATTAGCAGTATAGTACTGGGAGGTGACTAGATAGTGTATTTGTGTACATTGCTAGCAGCTCATGTTACACTATTACCTACAACTAATGTGTTTTACAGAGTGGTTTCAAAAAGTTTTTCCTTAGGTACTTTCCCTTTGGCGCCTTCCACTCCATAGATAATACATACAATCAGGTTTAGGAGCGATCTGGAGCTTATTAAGCCTGGGGTATGATTTAAACATAATTAATTGTTTACATACGCAGTAACATTTTAATAAAGGTTTATTTTCTTATTAAACTCCACCTAACTATTCTTTAGAGAACCCTATATAAGACCATAAATTGGTCCATCTAATGATGATATTGGAATTGTAAGTAAGACCATGCAGAAATGAGGACTTACCATTAGTCCAGGGTAGGACTAATGACCAGTGATTTTTGTTTCATGCAGAGGAAAAACCAAGCTATACTCGTTAATGGCTTCAAGGATGAGGAAGAATCTGCTTTCAAAATCCGGTGGCAAATGGGCAAAATCTACCTCCGTGCCTGTAATAAAGCTTACCTAACTGTCCAGCCCATAGGTATTGTTGCTGCTCAAAGTTCGATACCAGGTAAAAGATATGTTCTGGTCTTATATTGAAACGTAATGTAGCATGTTTATCGACACGGAATTAATAGCATTCCACTCATGTATGACAACGTTATTGGACATTTCTAGTTCACATCAACATCTTGGTTTAAACCACATTGAGATTGCTTTGAATGTATTTTTTGTCCAGACATGGCTGCCATGGTGTCATATCTGTTTATGGCTGGTTAAGGTGTTGCCCCAGTGTATTTTATAATGGGGTTTGAAACAGTGAACTTCTGGTTACAGCATAAAGAGTATCCCAATAAAATATTAATTCTTATATAATTAAAAGGGGTGTCAGGCACCCAATGGATACATATAATAGGTCAATCTAATAGACTTTTGTATAACTTCTGGTTGAAACCAAATATTTTCCTCAAACTTTTGACAAACTGCCTTTTCAAGGAGTATGATCATGAGGCTAAAGCTCAAATTCTTTAGCCATATCATGAGACGGCAGGATTCCTTAGAGAAGACTCTGATGTTGGGTCAGATTGAAGGCACATGAAGAAGGGGATGGCAGATAATGTAATTGAAGCAATGAACATGAGCTTGATGGAGCTCAGAGGGGTGGTGGCTGACAGATGTGCCTAGCGTGCTGCAGTCCATGGTGTCATAGAGCGTCTGATACAATCGAATGACCAAACAACAATAAAAAGAGGTTATGAGATTGCAGGTCATAACCTTCTGTAAAAGGGTTAGTACGTCTTGAGAAAACTCATGCGTAATGAGTGACAGGTGGTAAGAAGGGTGGGGGAGAAATGTACATCTTGAACAAGCACATATATTGATATATTAATATATGTTTTCATTTTTACAATTTAAGTTGAAAAGTCTAAATCTTGAGAAGAGTTATATAAAGAGTTGGCAACCATTGAGACTATTGACTTTGACTGATGTCCTGTTTCCATGCATAAGTGATAAAGGATTACTGTGGTGTCCTAACAACGTGAGTTAGATGTTTTAATTAGGCATTGATAATTAATAACATTTATATTAAATATTACTCTTCAAACTTCCAATTTTGTTTGCTACCGATTTCTTCCCATTATAAAGTCAATGGGATGGGGGGGGGGGGGGGGGGGTGGCGGGAGCTTTGTCTACACGGAAGCTGCTACATTTTCAGACATATTAATATTTGCCACTAACACAATGACCTCCATTGGCTGGAGACTTGTTGCGTTAGAGTCTTTCCTTAGCAGTCAGCTTTTGCTGTTGGGGCAGCCTTTGAATGATTGCAATGATTGTTTATTCTCTTATCATATCTATTTTAGCTTAAAATTATTTAGACATCTCAGCCAAAGCTTCAGTTTGAGGCAGATACTATAATATTTGAAAATTAATACAATATTGAATATTACTATTACATAGTTACATAGTAAGTGAGGTTGAAAAACACTTTTAGTCCATCAAGTTCAACCTTTTATATCTCCTCTGATCCCTGTAATATGCAGATTCATTGTTAATTGACCCAGAAGAAGGCAAACAGAAAAAAAATCAAACCCAAGTGAAACTTTGCCAATTGTCTCAAAAGAGGAAAAAAAAATTCCTTCCTGATAGATGACTTTTTTCTAGAGAAAATAAGTGTAATTTGGTTAGTCTTTCTTCATAACTTAGCCCCTCCATTACCCTTATTAGTTTTGTAGCCCTCCTCTGTACCTTTTCCAGCTCTAAAATGTCCATTTTATGAAGTGGTGCCCAAAATTGTCCTGCATATTCCAAATGAGGGCGTACTAGAGATTTGTATAGTGGCAGAATTATATTTGCTTCCCTGGCTTCTATACCCTTCTTAATACATGCTAATATTTTATTTGCCTTTGCAGCTGCTGCTTGGCTTTGAGCACTGTTACCTAGGTGGTTGTCCACATGCTCCCAAATCCCTTTCAATATCTGATACCCCTAGATTTGCTCCATTTAGGTTATAAATTGCATGGCTATTTTTTCTACCCAAACTTTACATTTATTTGTATTAAATCTCATCTGCCATAATAAATTACTAAATTGGAATTCTGTTTTTTATTGATGCATAATTAAAACTACTAGCTCTTCTTTTTTAGGGCATTACCGTGGTCCGTTAAGAAGGGTAAATGAGTCTGGATGAAGATGTTTAATTCTGTTTGATATTGGAAAACTGAACCCTCCAATTCAATGATGTATATATAAAACTCTTTAATATTCACTTATATATATATATCTTGCATATACACTGTCCTCTAAACCACTTCTCCAAGGGACTTGTTCTGGTCACACTGTCGCTCTCCAGTCACAGAAGACTGGAATATTCTCTAGCTATGTAGTAGAGGACAATTAGAAAAGAGGAAACAATAGCTAATGAAGGAAAGTGTCTGTCTTACCTTCCAGAAAGATCTGAATGGACTTAAAATTCCAAGGAAGGATGACTTTATAGAATGAAGACACATAACGTTATACATGTTACATGGGACATTTATCTACTCTCAGTAGCCCATCTTGCCAGGTTCATAAATGTTGTTGATCTTTTAAAAATAAATTATTATAAATATATTTTATACAAAAGTGCTTAGAATAAGTGTACTTAAGATGTTCCTATCTGGAGCTAGCCTTGGGGTTCATGGATTGACCTGAATGCAATATCTGAGTGGTTAATAAGCTGATGAGCAATATGGAAAGCAATAATTTAGCTTACAGACATATATGTTTTGAACTTTTTATGCATTGATTTTGGTCCCAGAGAAAATGTAGCATAGATTCTAGAAAGAACCATCTTTTTAAAGTGTTTAATAATTCTGTCACTGTACAAGAATACCTCTAAATTATTCAATCAAATTTCTTGATATTTCTAAGGATTTACACAAATTTTCCCTCAAACCCCAGAAAAAATAAAATAAAATTAATAATCTCTTCTCATATCCATAATAGAAAATTCTAAATATGTTTTCACGAGGATCTCTAATTCTGGTTGGTTTACCAGGCGAGAACGAGAAGTTTATTCTTCGTCTGACGAATCGTCCCTTCCTGATCCTACGAGGATGCTATGGATATGTTGGTCACTCTGGCCACCAGGACGTAATGCAATGCAACCGGACTTTACCAGAATGTATTGAGCTACTGGCCTGCAAATCCACGACCTACCACCTCAAAGGTAGGAAGAAGAGCAAGTCATTTACAGTATACTCTTATATGTCTCCATCTGTATTGGATGCATTCTCAAAATGAGACTTCTTCAGTGCAAATACCTGCACAGCAAGCTTACAGCCTTATTAAATTGCAATTTGGCAAATTCTAAAGGGCTCTATATAGCATTTTTTTTTACATAAGTCTTTAGTTAGTGAAGACCTTGCTTTTCGATAGAAGTTGACTGACTAAAAACTTCCGTAAAAAAAATGTTGCTATGTGCTTATATAGAGCCCTCTAGAATTTGCCGAATTGCAATTTAATAAGGCTGTTGGTTCGGTCACATTTTACCATCAACTCTCTAAGTACAGCTAAATCAGGGCAAACATTTTAACATTATCAAACGTGTATATAGATATTGTATTCTCAACGCAAAATTATAGGTTGTATTGTTTTGTCTAAAGTCATATGAGGCAAGCGAGACTGAGCATGTGCAGACCCCAAGGAGTAACTAGGCTACTCACGCTGATTGATGAAATCTGTATTGTTTTAAATTATATAACAAAAGACACAACAGAGTTCCCTATTTTTGTGCACAACCTATATTAACTCAAAAAGAGCTAAAAAAAGTGTGAGATAAAACTTAGCTTTTAATAAATAGTTAAAAATAATTTTCTTTAAAAATATGCAGAGGCAGGGGCCCTCATTCAATTGCGATTTGGCCATTTGAATAGGGCTCTAAATAGGCACATAACACATTTTTTTCAAATAAGTTTTTAGTTAGTGAAAACCTTGCTTTTGGATAGATGTTTACTAACTAAAAACTTCTTAAAAAAAATATGTTATGTGCTTATTTAGACCCCTATTCAATTATGCAAATTGCAATTGAATGAGGGCCATGGTGTGCAATTTTAAGTCACTACATATATATAATAAATATCAAATAATAAATCCAGATATTGAAAAAGGGAGTAGATACCAAGGCCCTCATTCAATTGCAATTTGGCCAATTGAATAGGGCTCTAAATAAGCACATAACATATTTTTTTTAAAGAAGTTTTTAGTGACCTTCTATCCAAAAGCAAGGTCTTCACTAACTAAAAACTTCTGTAAAATAATATTCTATGTGCTTATTTAGAGCCCTATTCAATTGGCCAAATCACAATTGAATGAGGCCCCAAGTGCATAAATATATTACTATACAGATTGTCTAAAGGTGCTAAATCAATAAGTGCTAACAGTGCATAAAGTGCTAATGCTTAATTATATAGAACCAAAAAATAATGTTAGGTTCTGTAAAAGTGCTAAAGTGAAATATGTGGTATAACGGAGTTGGAACACGAATCCAATATCTCCGCTGGTATACGGTAAAATATCCAAGAAGCACTACAGTCTCACCATTCCCGACCTCCCATATTGGACGACACACAATTTGGGAGTCAAATGAATACTGACTTTATTTTGTTATGTGCAGAAATATTTATACACATCTCTTCCCACAGGCAATCCACATCCCCCATAGTTGGCCACACAATACACATAGAGGGACAATAGGTGAGTCACACCTCCCTGGCAACTTGATATAATCAGACATTGATTAAATCAGCCTTCTTTGTTCTTATCTGAGAATGAAAACACTTTATACAATCGACTCCCTTATCTTTGAAGTCTCTGTAATAGGATTATCTATTAGCCTAGGTCTGCAATAGTCTGGCTAATATTCTGCAGAGCATAAACCAACATACATATAATATAACAGTAGGATCATATTTTAACCAAGAATTAAATAACCATAAAACAGGGTAAAACAGTGATGGGTTCCATTACACACCTCCCCCGTGACCATAAGACGGCATACACGGTCTAATCCCAACGGATCGGCCTGGGGATGTCCGGACAAAAGTATTTGTTGGTCAATTCTCTAGTTTGACAACCCATCAGCATTACTGCAATTCACATTGACTCACATTTCACATATCCCCAGATAGCTGGGATCTGAGCGCACAAAACTACTGAATAGCGCTCAGATCCTCTTCACACAGTTCAATTGCCATGTAGCTAAAGTCTTTCCCATAGTCTTTCATTATATGAATGTGCTCCATGGCATAGTTATCTGGGGTATCACCGCTCCCACAGGGCAACTACCGAATGACCCCCCTGTATGTAAAGGGCCAGAATGAGTGACATACACTCTGGTATGGCCGAATACTGTGTTTGAAGGGCAATATGTCCCAGGGCCATAGTCGCAGGGCAGGAGGCTGGCAAACAGTCCTCTCCAAGACAAAGTGGCGAAGGGCACTTCGTCACACATCTCCCCTTTGGGGGGAAGTCTAACCAGGCACCTGGATATTTCGCTGCGGTGATGGGGCAACACGCTGAGGGGACTTGAGGGGCAGAGGCCAGCGGCACTCTGCCCTGATGCCAGCTCTTCTGCTGGTATAACTTGCAGGACATCCTGCTCTGTACAAGGGACCAAGGAAGGGCAGAGGCCGACTGCACTCTGCCCCACTGTCAGCTCTTCTGTTGGGGTACATGGGACATCTTCCGGCTCAGTAGCCAGGGAAAGGGTGGGGTTCAGTGGGGGTTAACATTTCCTCTGTTAACCCTGGGGCCACATTAGGAGTTAGCTGGGGAGGGGAAGTTGTACTTACCCCCTCCTCCGGTTGTCCCAGTGAGAGTAGTTGGGGATCTGGACAGGCTGTCCAGCATCCCGGTAGGTCAGGCACAGAGACCCTGGTCCCATCTGCGCCGTCTGGGAGATTGGTGTCTCCCCTTGTTAGGGTAAGCTGTCGCTGGGGGGAGAGGGCGACATCTTCAGCTCCCTGGGGTTCACACTGCCGCTGGGGGGGAAGGACGACCCCTTCGCCCCCCTGGGGTACACACTGCCGCTGGGGAGGAAGGATGGCACCTTCTGCTCCCTAGGGTACACACTGTCACTGGGGAGGAAGGACGACACCTTCTGCTTCCTGGGGTACACACTGTCGCTGGGGAGGAAGGACGACACCTTCAGCTCCCTGGGGTACACACTGCCGCTGGGGAGGAAGGACGGCCCCTTCTGCTCCCTGGGGTCCACACTGCCGCTGGGGGGGAAGGACGACACCTTCGGCCCCCTGGGGTACACACTGCCACTGGGGAGGAAGGACGGCACCTTCTGCTCCCTGGGGTACACACTGTCGCTGGGGAGGAAGGACGACACCTTCAGCTCCCTGGGGTACACACTGCCGCTGGGGAGGAAGGACGACACCTTCAGCTCCCTGGGGTACACACTGCCGCTGGAGAGGAAGGACGACACCTTCAGCTCCCTGGGGTACACACTGCCGCTGGGGAGGAAGGACGACACCTTCGGCTCCCTGGGGTACACACTGCCGCTGGGGGGGAAGGACGACACCTTCGGCTCCCTGGGGTACACACTGCCGCTGGGGGGGAAGGATGACACCTTCGGCTCCCTGGGGTACACACTGCCGCTGGGGGGGAAGGACGACACCTTCGCCCCCCTGGGGTACACACTGCTGCTGTGGAGGAAGGACGACACCTTCAGCTCCCTGGGGTACACACTGTCGCTGGGGAGGAAGGACGACACCTTCAGCTCCCTGGGGTACACACTGCCGCTGGGGGGGAAGGACACCACCTTCGGCTCCCTGGGGTACACACTGCCGCTGGGGGGAAAGGACGACACCTTCGGCCCCCTGTGGTTCACACTGCCGCTGGGAGGGGGAATTAGTTGGAGTATTCCACGTGGAGCGGTTTCTGTTTCTGGGACAGTCTCTCTGCATGTGGCCCTGCTGGTTACACGTGTGGCACCTGATGTACCGTGGAGGGGTTTGGTAGTTCCCACCACCCGGACGCAGTGCTGGGGCGGGGTTAATGGTGGGAGGTGGGTTAGTAGCTCCCAAGATGGACCGCTCCCGTGCCCGCTGCTTTTCCATTATGTATTTGTGGACATCTGTCATTAACCATTCCAAGGTTTTTATGGGAAGCGTACCTGGGAAAAAGGCCAGTCTGCTTTGGAGTTCTCTTCCAAACTCATTCTGTGGGGCAATAAGAGGTACTGTAACCATGAGTTCCTTTCTGTCTGCATCCCTGTAGTCCGCGGCCGCCTCCTCCTCCTCATGATGGAACGCTGTCCGAAAACTAGCCGGTTCCATCCTGCTGTAGCCAGGGGCGCTGTACGGATCCTAGCGTTGCCCTCAATTTGTACTCCACGGAATGGTGTCTCCTGTAGCTGTCCTTCTGACCGTGGGAACAATTCCGCCACTTGCCACCAAATGTAACGGAGTTGGAACACGAATCCAATATCTCCGCTGGTATACGGTAAAATATCCAAGAAGCACTACAGTCTCACCATTCCCGACCTCCCATATTGGACGACACACAATTTGGGAGTCAAACGAATACTGACTTTATTTTGTTATGTGCAGAAATATTTATACACATCTCTTCCCACAGGCAATCCACATCCCCCATAGTTGGCCACACAATACACATAGAGGGACAATAGGTGAGTCACACCTCCCTGGCAACTTGATATAATCAGACATTGATTAAATCAGCCTTCTTTGTTCTTATCTGAGAATGAAAACACTTTATACAATCGACTCCCTTATCTTTGAAGTCTCTGTAATAGAATTATCTATTAGCCTAGGTCTGCAATAGTCTGGCTAATATTCTGCAGAGCATAAACCAACATACATATAATATAACAGTAGGATCATATTTTAACCAAGAATTAAATAACTATAAAACAGGGTAAAACAGTGATGGGTTCCGTTACATGTGGAGATTTGTATGTATACTTTTTGATTTAGCACCTTTAGACATTTATTATATGATATGTATTATATATATGTAGTGACTTAAAATTGCACACCCTGCCTCTGCATATTTTTAAAGAAAATTCTTTTTAACTATTTATTAAAAGCTATGTTTAATCTCACACTTTTTTTTAGCTCTTTTTGAGTTAATATAGGTTGTGCACAAAAATAGGGAACTCTGGTGTGTCTTTTGTTATATATCATTATATTATCCCTAGTAGCACCTTATTAGTTCATTTTACTTGCCCAACCTTGAGCTACCTTTTGTTCTATTTTTTGATTATTTGTTTTAAATTATATTTTAATTTTAATTGTAGACACCTGTATTTAATGGCAGTGTTGGCAACACCAACATTATTAGTTCGAACATGCTTCACAGACTTGTTTCCCCGACTACAGTGATCCTCCAAGTCTTACATACAAATTCCTATCGACTATATAATAAGCTATACAATTACTGATATTTCTAGTGAGTGTCAATGATAAGTTTAAATCCTTTTCCTCTCTTTAGTAAACCAAGACAGGCCCTTGCAGTAGAAGATCGGACAAGAGAGTGAAATAATAATACATAAAAAGAGAAATAAATGTAACAAAGCTCACTAAATATTGTGCTCTCATAGAGAATTGTCCACTGTTATGATCCATTATTATCGTCATATTATGTAGGAGAGGGTATTACTTGTATGCTGCTTGTCATAATGATAAATAATAATAACTATAGTTCTGATGATCAGTGAATCTTTTTTTGAAGATGTTTTGAAATATATTTGCCAAGTGGGGTAAAAAGTGGGTTATATTTGGATAAAAGGTGTTAAAAAATATCTGCCCAATTCTATTTAATATAAAAGCTTCATGCAAAACTTTGGAAATAGGAGTATTTGACATTACTTTTTAACCCACCGATACTGTCTCCACCAGCTCTTGGAGGACACTTTTGGAAGTTAACCTCCAATGGAACATTTCACACCAGGGAACGCTTCCCATCACATTTTTCCATTGACATCAGAGGCACCAACATTTTGACGATTCTGGCACCTAATAGGCTCTTCTTACGAGGTGATAGGAGTGGGCTCCTTGTGGCGGACAGCTCCCAAATCAGTCAGGAATGTCTTTGGGAATTCTAACAGGATTTGGAAGGTACAAACCAAGTGATACTACAATGTTCTGTTTTGTATTTATGTTTAGTATAAATATGTCGTATGTTGTATTAAGGTAATTATTTTAAGGGGAAAGAAAATTCAAAAGCCTAATTAATACTATCCAAGCTCTAGACTGAAGGATTGCATACTTATTCTTCTTAATTAAGCAGACAGCAATATTTAGATTATTTTGTTTAGTTGTACATGCTATTTTTTCATTCATTGTGTTGGGGAACACATTAGTGCTTTTAGTTTAAAAATGAATAAAAGGTTTGCCCGGCTCCAGAAACCACAGCCATTTAACATAGACCAAAGGTGGCAATGGGAGAGGAACCATGGCTCAATCTCAAGGTTAGCTATAACTTTAGTAAATAACAATTAGCAGCTGTGTAAGCCAAGAACATGAAAATATTTTAGTGAAGTTCATCATTTTAGTAGACGGTGTTATTGTGTAGAGGATGACATGGCATCTTCACATATGAGTACAGGTCAGGGAAAATGACTGACTGCTTCTGAGAAGGTGCAGGGGAGGGAATCAAGGATGTGGTGTTTAAAAATAATATGGAAGCTTAGACATTAAAAAATATGGAAGCTCTTAGAAACTAAAATCACCCACTAATTTAAACTTTTATCAAAAAATGTTTTTATTCTCAACATTTTAAAAAGATTATCAAAGCTATTAGACCATTACATTGAAATCTAGCTCTCTGTACAGATCTTTGTCCATTTTTACTATTTTCTTTATTTTGTTCCATAATTTTAGCACCATGGACCATCTGAATAGAGGTGAAGGACCAGTTGTAGAACACAGTTTAGGAACCTTTGGCCTAGACAACATTGGTGTGATTACACTTAGTACTAGTTTTAACCACAAGAATCTCCACTAATAGGATGTTTAGATAACTTGAGGAAACGAAAAGCATCGGGTTTAATCAACTAAGCCAAAGAACCATCAGGCTGATGATGCTCAATGATGTGATACATCAAAGATTGTAATGCATAAAGAAGTTGCCAGAAAATGTAGTGGAGTGAAAGTCTTTATTAAAATGAAATAGTTTTTAATTAGCTAGTAAGGAAGCTTCTTTAATTAGTAGGCATTACATCTATGGAAGTTATCGACGTTATTAAAGAACAAAACCCAAGGAAGCTCCCGGTCCGAATACATTTTCAGCCAGATATTACAAGACCTTTGACAATCTTTTAGTACCATTATGTCTTGTATAGATGTTTAATGAAAATAAGGTAATTCAAAAGGCTTCTATAGTGATAAGACCCTACTACAGTATAATATCAGTAATAACTATAGACCCATATCTCTTTTAAATATTCATTTAAGAAATAAATGCTAAGATAATGGCTGTTCCTCTCATGCTTATGATAAGCAAACGTATAGATATAGACAAAACCTGTTTCATTTTGGGGTCTAATAACATCAGGATGAGGAGATCTCATGCAGGTCTTGTGACTAGATGCAGAAAAAACAACTGACAGGGTTAACTGAGAATAACTGGAGGAGACTTATATCCCCGTCCGATTGCCAGAGGGAAAGATTTCTAGAAAAAGGCGTTCCTTTTTTTAATGGTACAATACATTGATGTCTCTTTTCTCCCTTATTATTTGTTTCATCATTGGAACTTTTGGATCAGAAGTAATTCCGATTAGGCATTATAAAATGTGCAGATGATATAGTGGGGACTTTATTAATTACAATTCCAATATTTTAAATACAACAATTATTTAGTTTGATAAAGAATGTGTACATTTGGGTATATCCATTACAGCTAAAATTATGAATTTTATAGAAATCAATTATACTCCATTTCTTAACATCAATCAAAAACTGATAATGGTGTATAGTTATCATATTGGGTAGTGTAGTTTCCTTCAAGATGTTAATTCTTCCTAAATTAAATTATTTGTTATACCGAGATATTTGCCAACAAATCAAACAGATAAGTTTTTTGAGGGATGGGATAGATATAATCTAAGTAATGGAGTCTGCTATGTTTATCCATCTTCTCCTTTTGGACATGGGATTTGAAGATATAAATTGGAAGTCAATTGAAAAAATATTGATTTTTACTAAGTGCTTGCACCAGTTTTTATGGACTGAAAGTATAAAGAGACAGGGTATTAAGTCAATAAATTTGATATAGTATAGAAGATTTACCATCAACAATGATCCATTTGAATGTCTAATTAGTAACCAGTGAATGGATAATGAAGCATATAAACAGAATCAGTCAGTTATATAAGGAACAATTTATTGCAATTTAGATATCTTCATATAAGTATGACGACCCAGGGGTGAGAAGACCATGTGTGCCCCAAACCCTCCTGCTTTCAGCCACAGGATCAACCCTAGATTGTCAGGGTTTTTATCAATCTCAGGCCCACCTGCCTTTTCCAGGTATCAGGATACGTGCACCAGATGCCAAGAGCTCAGAAAGCTCAGAAAGCATGCCCAGCAATGCTACCCCCAGTGGTTAGAAGCAGAATTTCAGACAAAGTCCATAGCAAAATTCCAGTGGTTAGAATTATTATATTCCCTCAGAATAAACCATACAAATTGTTTCTGTACTTTTAAACTGACAAGTTATTTGCTTTGTGTTCATCAATAAAGAAGTCACAACCCTAGACAAACATTGAATTAGCCAACCCTCCTCGCCCATGTTCTTGGCCACAGGGGGAGGGAGCTGTCCATCAATATCCCTGCTAGTCAGGGGCAATGCTTACTGCTAGTCCTAATCCTTCCTTTGTAATCAAGTGCCACCCAATTTGTGGACTCCTTTTATGAGTCTCACATAACATATTTTATTAGAACCCCCAGGGATAATCCTGCATTTCAAGCCTAAACATAACCATGTCTCACCATAGGGATATACCTATCAGCAGTATGAGAACATTTAACCATATTTACTCCTAAGGAAATAGTACCTAACAGGTAATAGCTTTGCACCCATGGTTATCCTGGTATAGAGACTACAGAAGGCAGAGTTATACATTACACTGTAATCCCAGTTTTATTAAAACATGGTTAATAGGATTGTACTGGCCCCTTCACTACATTGTTTTGTGACTGTCTACAAATTGCTAGGGCTTTGATCCCTGATTGCCCAGGAGGAGGGAAATTCACAAGTTATTATCATGAACTAGTTTTCCTCTGTCAGGAAGCCCTCGCCGCAGGGGGGTATTGTAAATCTCTTTAGCAGACAAAGTGTCTGATTAGCCCCTTTTCATGCATTGGTCTAGCCTTCCCTCTGATTCCAGCAGAGATAAATTCTCACACCATAAACAGGTAACCCAATAAATGAAGCCCCTTGACACAGGGACTCAGGTACTACACTTTTTTAAACTCACTGGGAAAAATGTCAAGTTTCTAAACCAAACATGACTGATTGACAACGTTACATCAGTAATTTCACACAACCATATAAAAAGCCTGATTAATCCCATTTTGTCGCCCCCTCTATGAATGATATGGTGTACCACACAATGTGGCACAAAATAATAATGTAGCTGTCAAAGTTCATGGGTCCAAGTTGGGAGGGCAGTATCAGGGGAGAGAAGAAAGAAAAGTGCATCTATTTTCCATATTAATTCAGGGCCACCAACAGTCCCACAAAGTCTTAGGGCACCACTGGATGTCACAATAAGATGTTACATTTTGGATAATGATTGGCTCAAGAATATTCCAGTGAAGCAACATTTAATAGAAAATGTATTCCCTTATATATTTATTGATGATATACCTGACTTTAATAATGTATGCCCAATAGCCAACTAGAAACAGAGTCAAAAAGCGATAATACAATCGATATTCATATTTACAAATCAATATGCATATCCACAACCATGCTAATTCAGATGTCTTCTCAGACCTTGAACATATTGAAGTTAATAGATATTGAAAAAAGTATGGAAAATAGAAAGCTTAAAGCTTCTAAATGTATAAACTATAGGGAGGTTTATTTCAAGATGTCTCTGAAGAGGTATTATACACCATAAGTCTTGGCTAGAATGTATGCAAATCAATTAGAAAACTGTTGGCATATATGTAACTATAGAGGTTTTCAAGCATAACCAAGGTAGAACTGTAATCTGGTTTGGTCGTATAATCCAGTTGGAGAACCTGATTGATTGCAAGCTGTAAATCAAGCCTCAGATATTGTTGTTCCATTTCTTTATTGAAAGTATGGTCACAACCCAGAGATGAGGGTAACACATACACCCCTAACTCTTCTGCTTTACCTTACAGGAACAATACCTTAGTTGTGAGGTTTTGTGTTTATTTCCAATTCAGGAATATCAGTCATAGAAAATAAGAATATCAAGGATTGCAAGCTCAGTCCCAAGGTTACTAACTTATGGAAGAAATATAACCAATGTTTCTTATCTCCTTGTGTAGGTCAGACCATCATTCAAGAAGCACACTGTTGATTAGTGTACAGACAGGGACAAACTGTTATTCTTTTTTAAGACACATTTAACGTTATTTTTCTTTAAGACACATTTAAAACCAAAACAATAACTCACCCACAATAGTCCTCCCTAAAGGCCAGCAGACTCTTAGCCAATTAGCAGTAGCTCCTCTGATCCTAACCTCCTTCTGGGACTGAACCATTCCAGGAGGTGGTTAACAAGCCTTGCATCCTGTTTTACAATCTCTGCTTATCAGGACAGATGTAAACGACCATGGCGGGGCCACAAAGTCTGACCAGATAATTTTGAATTGGCCATGATAAATACCAGATTAACTGCCATGGCCTCTTCATACCAAAATGGCAGCCACTTCTAGATCAGGTCACACTTGTAAACATTATAACATTACTAAGATGGTACTTTTTAAAGGGGCTTGGCATAATTGTGGCATGTCCTAGTATGTTCTGACCACAAACTGAACACAACTTTTACAAACTATTCTGAGTAGGCCTGAATACTCCCACAAAATAGTCCATGATAGTTAACGCCTTCCAGTCCATAGCCATGACATAATATGTAATAATAGTTAAAGATTGCATTGCACTATACAATATCACACAGCATATTAAAATATAAATCTACAATGCATTCATACATTTTTAAGTATCTTGCTTGCCACAGCTGCCCCAATTCAATTTAGTGATATCCCAGTGAATAGTCTTTCAAGATCCATAATTATATTCTGGTATATACATAAATTAAAGATACATTGTCACATCTCATGTCTACTGATGTCAGCAATCTTGGGTCCCAAGAACAGAGTCCATGACTTCAGGGGGCTATGACAATATGGTTTTGGGCCATATAGGACCTTTTGCTTGTGGGGTTCAGGGGAGTCCCACCCTGGCCCCAAAAGTCAGTCTTGACAAGTACATCTTATAAACATTACAGTATATATTGTTGGTAGCAAAGAAGATAATAGCTAATAAAACAGATAGTTAAGATAAATAGATCCTCAGAACTAATTGAATCAATAAATCAATTAATCAGAAAGGAATGGATAAATATAATTTTTTTTGTTTTGTTATTGTTCATCCAACATTCCTCCAACTCTCAAGATGTTATGTAACAAATACAAAATGGATTCCTCTCCTCATAACTAGTCTAAAACTAAAATCAGATTTGCCCAAAAAACGTTATATATGTCCATGTCTTACACAGCTGCTAATAATATTAGTTTGACAAGTAAATGTCCTTTTTCTTAAAACTTAAATAGACTTTGATTGAATTGTTCTATTATTTTAGATATTTCAGCTCTTCACTTAGCAGATGGCCTTGGAGAACGTAAGAGCAAGACTATCTGAAGACTGCGGACCTCGTCTTTATCTGCTCCGGTTCCTGTTGTCTCGGTCTCTCCTGATACGTTGTTGTTACCAATATACAACCAGCATCCAATGGAGTCATATTGATGTGTTTGAGTTTCCAACTTGGATGAGCAATGGGCCTCCAAGGTTGTGTCTAGATAACATTATGTGGGCTTTATATCCACGTGCAGGACGTGAGATCTTTGATTATTTTATATTGAAGTTATTTTTATGTGCTTGAAATCTGAGATTGCTTCCTACATGTGACCCAATAATATATAAAAATGTTTGCGACGCCTGAGATTTCTTGAGGCAAAATCAGTATAAAAAAAGGGAAATACTGAAATCCGAGCGTTTGATTCATCTTATTCTCACTTCCTTCTGAGGAATACAGTGCATTATATGGTTATATGGTTAAGCAAATCACCACCTGACATAATCACACAAAGTCCTAAAAGAGCAACATAGTAATTGCGGTTGAAAGAAGAGTATTGGTCCATCAAGTTTAACCTTGTTATGTCTCCTCTGATTATTGTATTATGTGAATTGTTAATTCAGAAGAAGGCAAACAACATCCATACGCCCCTCCAACCTTTCCCCACTATCTCTTCCTGCTTTGTCACAGTACACCCAATCTTTGGCTCATTGCATCAATAAACTTTTCCTAACTTTCTTTCCTTCATTTAAACCTGTAATTTGACAAATTGCATTTTTTATCTTCTACAATGACGAATTGTTTGGTTTTCAGAATAGTATTCTCTAAGTAATTGTAGTATTTTTGTAATTTATAAAGACCTTTGGATTAAAATGCTATATAAATATAAATAAATAAATTACACAGAAAAAGCAACTGAAACACCAGCAATTGCCTCAAAGGTGGAGAAATATTCCTTCCTGATGACAAATACTTGGGACTGGATTACTCCCTGGATCAATATTTATTTATTTTAATAAAATTATATAGCATCTTTATCCGAGCTGCATTGCCCAGTTATACATACATCACAGATATAGAGGATGGCATTTTATTGTAAAAAATCTAATAGATCTAATATTAAGAGCATCCAGTGGCTGAAATACAGCAATGGGCCAGAGGCAAGATCTAGGTTCACAGATGCAACAGGCCATGCCAAGGGATCAGTAGATGTAGGATGGGAGAATCTAAGTTGCATCAGAGTTATAAATAGACAGGAAATGGATCTTCAGGGATTTGGGAAATGTTTGTAAGTTGGGAGACTGTCTTCCAGTAAAGGATTGAGAGGAGAGGGAAAGAACTGAAGCAGGGTTGGACACAAGGTAGGATGGGACTGTGAGTTTTGAGAAGCATTTGGACAACAAAGAGGAGCACGGATATAGATGTATATAGATATATATATATATTGGTTTGGAAACAATGGTTAGGAATTAGAAAAAGCAGTGATACTGGGCAGGAAACCATTGGAGTTGGGCCAGGAGAGTGGAGGTGTTGGTTGTGTAGAGAATGTTAAATATTATACAGATGGAGTCATTTTTTTATTTGTTGTAGTCGGTTGAATGCATGACCTGAAAGACCATTAAGGAATTAGTTACAGTAATAAAAGCTGGTGAAGTCATGAGAATGAATTAGCAGTTTTGTTGCAGATTGTTAGCATAAAGTACCGTATATCGTGCCTATTGTAGAAATAGAATTGGCATATGTAAATGACCAAGTAAATATGATTAGTTAGAGAGAGGGTAGAATCAGAGGTGATGCCAAGATTTCCCTCTATAGTGGACACTGTAACAGCCAGTGATGGGAAGGAGATGATAGGACTGGGAGGTGGGGAGGTGCAGGGAGGAAATGATAGGACTTCTGTTTTTGAGGGCTCATTAAGGAGAAATTAAGGTGCTACTGAATCTGCCACAATCTCCGTTGGTAGTATGTTCTACAACCTGACTGTTGTTTCTGTGATGGGCCATTTTCTCTTCCTTAAAATTAAATATTTTTTCTTCTATGCTCAATTGGTGCATCTTGTCAACTGTAAACCTCTTGGCAAAAAAATATTCACCTGACAAGGCTGTATAGTTGTGCTGGATGTATTTCTATCTGGTAATCATATCTACTTTTAGACACCTATTTCCTAGAGAAGATACATCAAATCTGGTTAGTCTTTCTTCATAGCTTAGCCCCTCCATGTCCCCTATTGATCTGTTGCCCTTCTCTCTACCTTTTCAAGTTCTGCAATGTCCTTTTTATGAAGTAATGCCCAAAATTGTCCTCCATATTACAAATGAGGGCGTATTAGAGATTTGTATAGTGGCAAAATTATATTTGCTTCCCTGGCTTCTATACCCTTCTTAATACATGCTAATATTTTATTTGCCTTTGCAGCTGCTGCTTGGCTTTGATGAGGCTACGTAACAGAGCTCAGTCGCTTTCTGATATCCCTAGATTAATTCCCCTTAGATTATAAATTACCTATGTATTTTTCCTTCCCAAATGCAGAACGTTACATTTATCTCTGGTAAATCTCACCTGCATTTAGCTACCCTCTTTTTATACTAGTAATTTTGCAGGGTGAACATGTTATTGTCTAATTTAATTACCTTGCAATTTACTGTTGTCAGCAAATATGGAGACAATACTCTCCAACCCTTCTTCTAAATCAATAATAATATTTCAGCATTGTTTGTGTGATACTAGCATTCAAATTAGTGATTCCCAAATACCAATGAGCCACTTTGATGCTCTAATTAGTAACATTTTTGTTTCTGTGATGGAAATACAATATACCCAAGTGCTATCATGCAGTTACATCCCTTCCCCCTACACTTATCAAGCGCACTGAGCTACATATTAACAAATGTACCTGCACACACAATGTTGAATATCTAATTAATTATTTAAATTGTAGAGAAACAATTATTTTTTTAAGGTAAACCCAACTTGTTGTAGGGGTGTCCATTTAAGTATAATCACACTACAATGTTGTATAACCTAAAATTGGTAAGAAGATGTCCATGCGGAAAATAATAAATAGCAATAAAAATGTATTTATGTAAAATAAAAATAAAAATATAAAATTGACTTAAGCAAGATAATTCCAACTGGGATTGCACAATATAAAAAATCAGTAAACTATTCAGGACAAATTGTATTTCATCAGTGATCAAAAATTCAATACAATGAAATACTTATTTAATGGTTGTTAAAACAGACCTGTCATGTTTGAAATGTTTTTTTAACAAAGCAATAAAAAATTGCTAAAAACTGTACTTGTCTAATTTCCCTGGACTTTCTGAACATTTGGCAATGGTAGTCAATAAGGTAAGTCAATTAGTAGCAGTAACCAGGAATAAGTCAGATCACCTCAAACTTTGCAAATTAAAATAAATGTCTGCACTATATAATTTATAAACAATATTGCTACTATTTGAATGTGTGGACACCATGAGTCGCAATACAAATTTAACAAGCAAGTAAGCTATGCACAAAAAGTATACCAAAATATAATATTTGTATCATTACAGGATAAAATTAACTCAGAAGTAGGAGATATTTGTGAAGTATCACATTGTATACCAGCCAAATATTTCATGTTATTTATAAGGATGAGTATGGAGAAAGGTGACATAGAAAAGCAATTTTTATCCAGAATAGACTTAGTTATAGGCATTTTGTTGTTGTTGCTTGTATAGCCCTTTAAGCCCCCCCACAAACAGTTGCCTAGATAATGGTAATGGTGGCTGCCTCATGTGCTCAGTCTATTAAGTGAATGTGTTGATCAGCCCCTAGGAGAGATAAACAGCTGCAGAGTTCATCATTCAGAGCTCTCTGGATTTCTCATCAGCTACAACAGTGGATATTGTATATGGTGTGTGTGAACTTTCATCATGGAAACAATAGTGCAATAAGTTGTTAAAGCCAATCATGCTGGGTAGGTTATTGGTTGTCATACAGAATTGTGAAATATATGGTGCATCGTAGCTCAGCTACGGTAGGTAAGATAGGTCTGTCACACTACACATAAGCTTAAGAAGAGAATTGGAGAACATGTTATGAACATTAAGAAAAAGTAAAATCTCACAGTCTTTGTCTCCACTATTCTAAAGTACAGTGAGGATTTTTCATGTCTCCAATCATATGGTATTGAACACAACCCACTAGTTCAGTTTATAGAGAATAAAAGCTAAATAGATGTTAAGCCAAATGGATTACAACACTAAACACCTTGGGCCTCATTCAATTGAGCTATTGTTGTTTACCGGAGCCTGTAATGGAGCCCGTAGTCTAATTTGCTATTCAATTGGCGTCTTTTTTGCAAGCCGCAAATGGTCTACAGGTTAGAAGCTGAAAACTTTTGTCCAAAGTGTCTTCATTTGGATATTCATTTGGTAAGTTCTCTATCATGTTATTTTATATTTGGTCAGTTTTCTTTTATAGCTGTATCTGAATGTCTACAGAGTTCATGTTACTGTATTATGCATAAATACTACAGATTTTATGCCTTTGCATATGGCATTTATATTTTCTGTATATATTATATAAAATTATATATTATATTATTTTATATATTATTTTATATTCCATCCATAAGCAACAGGGGATTACCACAATATTTAGAGCATTTTCCTATACAATGTGCCGTTTATATGCAGACAAATACAGTAATTGCTGTGAGACTCTGAGAGATGATGAGGACCCCAGAGCTATTTCATTTAAATATATTACTTAGCCTTTTCCCGTGGTTTATGTCAATATGTTTTGTAACTGAATAATTCAAAGTCTAGTCTCCAATTACATAGTACAGTGAACTCCAGATTATCCGGCACTCAAATATCCGAGACTCTCAAGCAACCGGCATCAGCATCAATTCCCAATTAAAAAAAAAAATTTCTGCTAAACCGGCATAACCGCCACTATTTGGCAGTTCAAGACTGCAAAAAAAAATGCCAACATTTTTCAAATTGTTTTTTGGGCCCTAAATGGCCCAGTTTTGGCGCTAAAGCATTTTGAGGGGACTCCCGATTAACCTACCCTTAGGGGTGCCGGATAATCAGGAGTTTACTGTAATTGTAATTGAGGTCGAAAAAATACTTTTAGACCATCAAGATCAACCTTTTAAGATCTCCTCTGATCTGCAGTCTTCAGACTATTTGTTAACTATTAATTGATCCAGAGGAAGGCAAATGGAAAAAAACCCAAGTAAGACACTGCCAATTGTCTCAAAATAGAAAAAAAAATGAATTCCTTCCCCCCAGATACTGGTGATCGGATTCCTCCCTGGATCAATACTCTCTCTCTAATTATCCAGGATAACTCTGAATGCCCTTTTAAAAAAATATATCCAATCCTTTTTTTAAGTTATCTATCAAATCCGCTGTCACCACCTCCTCTGGTAGAGAATTCCACAGATTAACCACCCTTACTGTGAAGAACCCTTTTCTTTCTTTAAGGTGGAATCTTTTTACTTCTAATCTCAAAGGATGTCCCCTTGTTAGTTGGAAACCTCATGGTAGAAAAAGCTCCCGTGACAAATCATTATTCTGACCCTGGATATATTTATTTATATGTAATCATATCTCCCTTAGACACCTTTTGTTAAGATTAAATTAGTCTGACCATTTGACACAGTAAAGGACTCTGTAAAACTGACAATAAGTAATATACATAATTATATACAAAGTTGCAATTGTATTAATGACAATGAATTTTATTAGAAATAGGACAGGATAAAAACAAACAGCTTGAGAAGTATAGACAGAAATCTTGGGGTATAGGTGACACGGCTAGGTTGAGGGCAATAACATAAATGGAAAATGCCAGAACCACACATGGCAAATATATAGAGCCGCATGGTGTCAAGTCTCAGGTAAAAGAAACCCAGGGGAATTCATTTGTATGATAAAATGTAGGTTATCTAAATGAGTATAATATGCTTTTAAACTCAATATCGCACTGTATCAGTTTGCATTTACAGATTAGATGTAGGAGAGCTGAAGAACCCAGTAGGGAGTATTGTTTATTTAATAATGGTAGACGGGGCATAAGGTTTCAAATAACATTGGTGACCCACAGCTGTGATGGCTTCTTTGGTTCCCAGAATTTTCCACATCAACAAGTGGAACTGAAGGATGCATATGAGAAATTGTGACATCATGTTGAACAGGAAGTGATGTATGTTGCATTGGCATTGGGACAGGAAGTGACATTCCATTTAAACCTGGAAGTGGAAGGTTTAGTCCAAAATCATGCTGAAACACAGTGCTGCTGGGCGGAGGAGCCGCCAGAGGCCCAGAGGAGAATCCTAAAATAAACATTAGAATAAAATGTTAACACAAATATAATTGTTGTAAGTGTTGAGTTTTTAACTGGGTACCCTAGAAGTATATTTGGGATTTATTAATGAACTTGGGGAAAGTATAACAATCTAATTGGCCCCTACACAGAACTTCTGTCTATCAGCAAATAAAATATATGTGAATGTTTTATAACTGATACCAACTATCTATGCCCACATCCCACCTCTCTTTCTTCGCTCACACTTCCCCTCTCCACAAGTCCTCATATTACCATTCTCCAACTCCCCATTCCCCTTACTCCTCTCTCTTACCCTCTAATTTCTACTTTCATTATTTTCTATGGTCATGTCCATGGTCAGCAGACTCTGCCCTTCCACATACTGAAAGGCATGAGCACACAAAAAGTTTGTCAGGGTATCAATATTATTATGGAAGTCAAATGTACAGAGCATAGTATCCCTAACTGAATGGGGCCTATGTCTGTACATTGAGTACCGAATGGAGCTTTTGAAGGTTTTTGATGTTGGCATATACAGTATGTCATTGCGTTAACTTCTATCAGTTTGGTTGTAATTTCCAGGGCGGGAGGAAGAACCATTGTAAGGTTTATCACTATATGTGAACATAGGAATGTAGGTACTGGAGATGAGATGAGGAATTGAGCATGCTTCAGAAGAGCACAACTCAAGTTTCTGGACACATTAGTATGGACAAGAGTGGAAAAGATAGCAACAACACAATGTATGTATGTGCTCATGTATGTATATGTAGTTTATGTTCAGAGTATCAGGTTTAGGAAAAAATATAGTATAGTTGAAGATAATAACTATTCTATCCAAGACTTTGAGAGGTTTTTAGAGAATACCCCAGTTTCCAGTTTAACTTGAAATACTTTGGTTAAACCATAATTATAATTTATACAGGAACAGTTAATATATCAGTAACCCGTACCCTTTGGCTCCTCTTCTCCTGTGATTGGTATGAAAGTGCTGTGGTGAGGCTGAGGAGGTGGCATCCTGTTGAATGGCAGCGAGTCAGATGGACTGTGGCCAGAGGTAGAGAAATGCTGGAAAATACAAGAAATGTTCAGTATGTTGTGGTTAGAAATGCACAGACATTCAGTAGCCAGGCATTAAATCTACTGTCAAACAGTAAAGGGCCACTCTGGACAAATGTTACAACATGATTCTTTGAATAAGTAATCTTTAAAATGTGAAAATAAAAATAAACAAATAAATAAACATAGCCTTTACTTTCTTTATCATTTTTTTACCCAATTATTCAGTGTTTTATTTTGTTTTTCCTTCTAAAAATACATTATGTATTTCAAGTGTAGTCCTTCAAAATACTAAATTTAACAAAAATGACAAAAAATGGCCCTTGGATAGAAAATGTTAGGATAGGTTTACCATAGATCATTATACAACATCTACATAACCTACTCAAGCAGTGAATTGGTCCTTGAAGATTTAGTGTAATGTGTCTGTTGGCTTTTCAAGATTGTTTGTAAATGTATTTAATAGGAATATTAAAACCCAGAAAAAATGCAGCTTAGTAATATTACAATTGGTGCTAGGATAGGGAATAAGGAATCCATAAACATTTCCCTAGCTATATCAAAAGGAAAGAAATAATATGACAAAACTGCGATCTAAGCCAAGTGAAAAACTTGCCAATAAATCATATAATATGCAATTGTGCATTGTTAATTGATAGTTCTCAAGTATTTCCCTAGTAGCTATTTCCTAAGAGATTCTTTAGTAATCCTCATATGCAAGAATTTGCTAATCCCAGGATTACCATATGGAAATGCAGCACACAGTTTTTCAAAAAAACATAACTTTAAAAACAAAAATGCAACGATCTTCTCCCATATATATACCGTACATTATAGCGCTAAATGACCCTTCAACAATAATGGGCTGTAACAGCCTTAAATCTAAAATACTTGCAGTAATGCTGCCCAATCACCAACCTCACTAATGTAGCAAATCATTAGTAAATCACAGCGCTCATCAGTGGTGCGTTGCTTGCAATAAAACAAATGCCAACGGTCCGTTTCCATTGTTCCTGAGCTTCCTCAAAGATTCTTTAAACAGATGTGTTTTTATACTTTTCCATACCCTTTAGATTGTAAGTGAGTTTTCAATCTTGCTATGTGCTTTAGTGAAAGCTCTGTGTACATTTGATTTTAAGCTCAAAGACAGGGCCCTCCATTCTTTTTTATTGTGTTAATATTGTTTTGACTTCTACTTACCCCTATATAGCACTAAGGAATATGTTTGTGCATTACAAATAAAGGAAATAATAATAGTGTGATTTTGAAGGTTTTGAGGCAGGAGGAGTCTAGTGGAGCGGGGCAAGGAGCACCAAAGAATAGGGGCAGCATGAGAAAAGTCCTGAAGGTGGTGAGGAGGTGATAAGAGAGGAGAAAAGAAGAAGCTCGTTAGCTGAGCAAAGAGAGCAGTTGGGGGAATATTGAGAGACGAGAGCAGAGATATAAAAGGGTACACTGTTGTCAAGGGCTTTATACGTTGTTGTGTCTTATGTAAGACATATTTTGAAAATATTTTTTTAGGTGAAGAACACAAGGTTTTGTGAGTGATTGTATGCAAGGAATGAAAGAGAGGTAAGGACAGTGGGTCTGGGAGGTGGGAGTGATAATGGCATTGTCAACAGTGAGAAGATATTTGAGGAGTGGAAACTGTGGTAGCCGGTGGGAAGGTTAGGAGTTCAATCTTTGAGATACTTAGTGGAATAGGATGTCAGGTGTGTGTCCCCAACTTAGGCGTAGCGCATGGTAGGTGTGTCAGTAAGTCAGTAAGGGAACACCCTAAAGAACAAGGCACGGTCTTCAGGGTACTACCAACACCAATATTTATATCATTATCACTGAGGAAGCCGTCAGCAAAATGACGAAACGCGTCTGTCGAAGTGTATTTACACATTAATATCATCTCCAACACCTCAAAGAAAGTGGAGAAATCATTTTTGTGCACGAACGTATCAAAGTTTTTATAGGTTTTAAATCTTTTAGAGTTTGTTTTTACTTTTTAGTTTTTCTTTGTTCTATCCGTTGTATATGGCACACACCAGAGACGGACTACTGTGTATATTTTATCTGCGGCACTCTATGAATAAAACCTATTTATCAACCCTGGTTTCCATCTCATTGATTTGAGGTGTGTATGAAGGATCCATGGCTGTTTAGACACTATAATTACAGCAAAACCGCGACATCAACAGGTGGCCATATCCACAGTACTAGTCTACCTCATTGTCACCAGGATTTTTGCACTGTGAAACCAAATCCAAATAAATACCAACCAATTGACAGATACATAGCATCTATCTATCTGTCCTCCATCAGTACAGTGTACATATAAAACATTTCTACATAAGAGAGACCAACATTGAGAGTTTCAGACCAAACATTACCCCACAACATTGGGACTACTGAAGGGATAGTGCGCTTTTTCCACTCCACTTTTATTTGAGTTATTTAGTTTGAGTTGATGAGCAGACATCCAGGAGGATATGCTAGAGAGGTAGTTGGCCACTTGTGTTATAATAGAGGGAATAGATCTGGTGCTCAGAGGTAGATTTGAGTGTCCTCACCATATAAACGATACCTAAATTGAAAAGATTTGATTTGGGTACCAAGGGATGATGTATAAATCGAGAAGAGGAGGAGGCCTAAGACTGAACCCTGCGATCTGACAAATAATAATGCTTCATGAACCTATAAGGTAAGGAACCAGAGAAAAGTAAATTGTAAATTCCTTGGCTTTTACCGCATGAAGACTGTCCTAAGGTCTTATGCTTTGCTGAATAGGTTGCCTCACGCTTTTATATTGCAATAACCATTTGCTGATGTTATAATAAAAATACTTCTTCCCTATAGCCGTATGGGGCTCTAAAAATAATTTTAGACTTTCTAAATTTTTTGATCTCTGTACATAAATTACAGAACATACAAAGTTCCCGCTTGTTTGTTCCAGATTAATGTTGTACACTAATGATTGGAGACATTGGGGCAGAAGAGATATAATTGTAGAGATCACAAACTAAGAAATTGCAAATGACTCAAAAGGACCTAGATTGAGATACTGCAGGGGCATCAAAAGGAGGGACCATGCAGTTCTGGAAATTGCTGAACAACTGAAATTGGTAGATTTGAGACACACATATTGAGATATTTAGTAACTCACTGTCTGTTTTGGAACCTACCCGGCCATTAGGAACATGGCTAATTTTCTTCTCACCATTGCTTTCATGACCAGCAAACTCTCAGTCTAACCCACTTTGCCGAAAGGTTTGTTTCATCTATCCCTTTTGGACTTTTATTTAGTTGTATAGGTCAGCATGTCTCCTTAAAATTGAATAGTAAAATGTTTAATCTTAGATGATAATCAGGACTTGTACTTGATTGTACATGTTATCTCAGGGTGATGGACTAAGCGCTCCGAAACTGACTTAGCGAGCACCAGTTTTGGTGTGACAAGATGTCAGCCTGAAACTTCATGGCCCGAGCAAAGGACTCAATTTGACCTCAACTGCCGATTGCCTGCTCTGTATCATTTGATCTCCTGGTACAGACTCCAGGCTGTGACCTAACTCTCCTTTAGTCTTCAGCCTGCCTCGATCTTTGGTTGTCTTATTTTTCATCATACTAGCCAGTTGTCTTGACCCACTACCAGTGACCCCAACATTGATATCAGCAGCTAGCCCCTGCATACCAAATAGGGATTCTCGTTCTTGGACAGATTAGTGTTCTCTACTTCTGTACTGAGGGTCCACCTCCTGTTTTTGTAACCAACAGCGTAGGGCTGCAGATATATTCTATTCTGAAATTTCTACAATCTCTTTAATTACCCATCCGACATTACTTAGAGCGGAAACATGAAAATGAGTAGGATTATCATAAATCTCTTCATCCTGATCTTCCTCCTGGTTTGGAGAGATGTTTTTGTTTCCTACTTTTTGGAACAAAAAGACGGCTCATTGGTTATATTTGTCTGGCATCTAGGCCTTACTTGGAAGCTTCTTTGAATTCCTTCACAATGTTTTTTGTCACTTTCTAGACTAGGTTTGTACTATTGTTTGGACATAATTCCAGTAAACTCATACATGGTCCTTAGTAGCTCTGTGTGTGTGTTTTATGAGATGTAGTTAGACATGTCTGGCTTAGATTACCACAGTAGTTCCACATTTGCTCTATTATTATTCAAATGCTGCAGAAAGATCAAGGAGAATTAGGACTTAATGGTCACCTCTATCTACTCATGCAAAATGTATATGTATAAACCTGATATTGTCTTATTTTTATTGTCTTCAAATGTATGTCAAGTGTTTATGTGTAAATCGTTCTCCTAGCACTACAGAATCTACTGGAGCTTTCCCTAGGATGCAAGGATGACACAATAAGAGGTCCACATGCAAAATTTAGGTGGCAGAAATATTCAGAAAGACATATCTTTTTGGTTGGTAACAGAGGAAAGTAAAGAGAACATGGTGTTATGGCAAGAAATATTTGTAGCCCTGCCTCTCTGCTTGTGTTTAAATGGAGGCAACAAAAACAAACCCTAGTATGACTGTGTGATCAGGTTATTATCCAATGAAAAAGACCACTTGAGAAACTAGATAGAATGAGTTATCTATTATTAGCCCACATTACATCACAAAAGGTAGGTAGCACCACCACACTGTAAGTCTATGGAAGAAATGATAATGTTCTTGGTATGACATATAGCTTTAAATTCTACCATATTTGGAACTGTTATGGCATGGAGTGAGGAAATGTTGTGTGGTGCAGGAAGGCAGAATTTGGGGTAGAAAATATTTTTTGAGATTTGGAGAATAGAGTAGATATGTAGTCTATTTCTTCGAAAGGTTATGGCAAACTTGCATACAATGACTGCTAGAGACCCCCAACCATAGATGTGGAGTTACATTTTGTTTCCTCAGGCAAGTATTATATACTATATTAGAGTGCATATATGTGTACGCTGTAGTTTGTTTCAATAATTTTGTATTAATCCTATATTATAGTTTCTGCCTCTCTGGGAAGCTGTGTTCCAGACCATTTCCCATAAAATCGTATTTTGGCCTGCAATGGGTACCTGCAACTATTTTCCATATAATTTGTGAGGCGTATAATGTAAACTAGCGAATTGCCCGTCAAAAAATGACGGCAATGAAATTGTAAGGTAGCTTATGGTGTTTTGTGTCTACTACTGAAATATATAATACATTAATAAATTAATATACTTTACCTATTTTAAAGCATTGTGTTGAAGAGCTGACAATCTGTGTTGATGTTGCTGCAGCATTAGTGGTGTGGAGGTGCTGTGTAAGCGTGATGAACGTGTGCAGTGTAATAGTGTGCGTGCGCGAGACCAAACCGTTAGCGTAGTTGTGTACTTCCGCATTGTCGTAAAATGGCGGGTAATGTGTGGTAATGCGTTTTAGCGGAATATCCGTAGGTCGTTTGTGGTATTTTCTGAGTTTCTTGTGGTGTTTTGCGTGTTTAGAGTGCTGTAGCCTCGTTTTCGTTTTGTTCATTGGCCATTTTTTCTCTCGCTTAGCGATTTTTTTAGTGTCTAAACTCTTTTATTTTTAGTTAAATGAATGTGTAAGTTGTTTTTTTGAGGTCCTGGACGCTCCCTCTTGCTGTAGGTAAGCTTTTTATGTATGTGCTGTGTGTATTTATAGTGTTTTGAATTTTGTCATGTTCGCGAGTGGCGTCCGATTTCTGCGAGGTCGTAATGTGGGGTAACATGTCTCGTATGTTTTTTGCGTTGTGAGTTAAAGTTTGCGAGGGTTGTAGTTGGTGTGTCGTGTTGTTTCCGTTGCGACGTAAAGTTTGCGAGGGTCGCAGTTGCTGGCAAGGAGTGCAACAACTCGTACGCTCACAACTATATATGTGATATATGTGATTCCATCTAGTCATGTGTCTCTAGTGAACTTGGTAGATCTGGCTCTCTGGGAAATTACGTACCAAGCCATTGTCCAGAAAATCGTAACCTTGCCAAGATCTCGTAGTTAAGATCTTGTACTTGCTAAGATCTCATACTCATACTAGTTTTGGTAGAATATTTGAGGCTTATTATAGGAATCCCATCTAGTGACTTGTTTCAGGTGAATTTGGTGTTTCTGCGTCTCTGAGAAGAGAAAATAATATTCTGGCCTAGAACAGAACATAGTTTTCCATAACATTTTGCGGCTAATTGCATGAATCCCAGATGAGGATGGAGAATGGGTTCTCTTTAATAACATATAATATATTTTGGTTTTTAATTACTGCCCGTAAGCTTCTCTAACACATCCCAGTGCTTTTTATCATCAATTTATTGTATAGAATCCATGGTCTGGCCGGTTTCTTTCTGTTCTTGGTGGTGTTTTATTTGTTAGGGTTAAAAAAATATAATATCAGATGGATTTTGTTTTTTTTAGTATTCTTCTCCATTGTATTTAACATTTACCAGTTTCTATGCAGTCCCGGTATAATATGGTTCTTTAGGTAATTTTTTGGCTTTATATAAAAGTGACTCAATTCATTTTATTCTCCTCAATGTCATTGGATTCTTCTTGGAATTCTACATTTTGTATGACAGAGTAACAGATTCGGCCCTTGTGGAACGTCCCCCTTTCTTCCAGTTCTCTCTCATGCATGATACCATGTTTCACAGCTGTGTCCTAAAGCCATACCCTCAGGGAGGGGCTTCACACTACCAGGGAGGGGCTTCACACTACCTGTTTCTCACATTGAGACATTGATGCCTGAGAGGTGTTCTTGTTACCTGGGGGGGGATGCAACCGGTCAGCATGGAGGAGGAAAACGGGGTGAATCTATGTGCAAATGATCCAAACGGGGCGTGTGAAAGAATCCATTCGTGCCGCAAACCTGAAAGGAGACATTGCATGGTGACCATAATACAAATAATACAGCAAAAAATACATTTTTCAATAGGTACAACGTGTGGGTTAAAAACAAACAGCTGTATTAAATTCACCCAACGTGTAAAATCTTAGCCCGTAACGTAGCCCGCAAGACTTACGGCTATTCAATTGGCCTCTTAAAGCTACTCGCAAACAACCTACGGGTTACATGCGGCAAAACCCTACGGGATGTCAAAATTTGAATTCCGTTGCCGCAAATCCTTTGTTCTCTCAAGCCCGTAACTGTTACGTTTCAATCTCGCTATTCAATTGCAACAGATTCCCAAAGGCGTCCTGGCGTTAATACCCGTAACCCGCAAATGGAGGCAAAAATATTACAGCCTCCAAATAGGACCCGCAAAGGGTTTACAGACAATTTCTCAACACTGTAAAAGACAATATAAACACACCAGGGGACTTTAAAATATGGGGAAAGCATGGAAAGGCATTACAATTACTTGCACAGTAACCCCCCAATAATAAACAGGCATTAAAACAATATTACATTTTATCATATGTTGGAATGGTCATGCATATGCCAATATGAAAAGCCATGCTGCAACATGCATAAAGCAATTAAAGACACACTAGCTGATTAAATAGAAACAAAAAAACATGAAACGGGTGCCATATTAACCCTTTCTCCTTTCTAATGTGGACCCTGAAATATATATATAATTGCATATACATCTCGCTCATCACATCTACATTGGGAAAACAAATAGTGGCCAAATTACACTGCCCCATCACATATATCAAGTACCAGGGAAACATTTGATTATTTATTGTTCAGTCCTTCAGTCGTATCCGACTCTCTGTGACCCTATGACCTGCAGCACATTTAGCTAGGTCCCGGCCTGTGCTGTTTCATATAATGATATATATCATATATAATCAACCACAATTAGTGATATTGTGGAGTATCAACATTCCCCTGAGGGCCTGATAGGAGTGGGTTGCCAGTTCCTTCTCTTGTGGACTGTTATTTGTCTGACCTCTCTGCTATCACCTGCCCACCTACTCTGACCCTACATGGTATAGCTCACAGCTTCATTCAGGTACACAAGCTCCTTCACCACCACCACTTAGTAATCCAGAAGGGGACCAGGGTAAACCATGCACTGGTTCGTAGCAGTCCAGGGCGGGAACATGATCAATTAAGCAAGCCTGTAACGGCCCATTTCGAATCCGCCAATAGAAAATGAGACATTATTACGGCAGTAAAACATGGAGGTTAACAGCCTTATTAAATTGTGATTCGGCCAATTGAAAAGGGCTCTATATAAGCACAAAGGATATGTTTTTTTACAGAATTTTTTCCGTTTGTAAACTTCTATCCAAATGCTGTAAATGTCAATCAATTAGGTTCGGGGGTCTGATATGCAATCAGACTCACAAACACGCAAAATAAAGAATGCAGGATGCATTCATAACCCACCTCACTTTCATATACCTTCAAATATTGGACTCACCTCCGCTTTTCTCCAGTCATCTGGTAGAGACCCTGTGTTTAGTGAATCTTTAAAATTTAGATATAATGGTTTTGCTATTACAGAACCCAGTTCCCTTAGTACCCTTGGATGTATTCCATCAGGACCCGGGGCTTTATTAACACTTATTTTTTCCAACCTCTTTTGGATTACTTCCTATGTTAACCAATTATTTGGCAAAGGTAGTGTAGCCCCATTATGTTGCGGTGTCCCAACCACTGGTACCTCCCTTGTGTATACCGACGAAAATAACCTATTTAGCTCATCTGTCTTTTCCTGGTCACTAATTTTCAGACAGCCTGTTTCACATTCTAATGTTCCTATAGCTTCCTTCCTCGCCTTCTTCCCATTAATATACTTAAAAAATATTTTAGGGTTAGTCTTACTCTCCTTTGCAACTAACTTTAAATTTTCTATTTTAGCCAGTCTAATCGCGCTTTTGCTGCCTTGGTGATTTCCTTGTACTCCCGTAAAGCAGCCTCTGTCCCCTCTTGTTTGTATAATTTAAATGCCTGTTTTTTTCCACCATATCTTGCTCTTTAAATCATTGTTAAGCCACATGGTATATGGTGATAAGTGTGTGTATTTAGAAAGGATTTAAATGTTGTCCAGAGTCATCCCACCATGTTTCAGTAATGCCTATTAAATCCCATTTTTCATTTACTGCTAATAATTGCACTGTACTTGAGTCACTTAGCAATACCTCCCTATTGACTATACTAACCCTCCCCCATCTCCTCCCACATGACTAGTTAATTCATTCCTTACCCCCTCTACACTTTCTACCCCATTACTTCTATCTAGTACCTCCCCCACCTATTAGTTTAAAAACTCCCCCAGCCATACCATCTTCTCCCCTAGCACAGCAGCCCCCTCATCATTAAGGTGCAATCCATCCCTGCTATAGAGATTGTACACAAGTGAGAAATCAGCCCAGTGCTCTAAAAACCCAAACCCCTCCTTAGTGCACCACTTTTTTTAGACACACATTAACCTCTCTAAGCTTCTTCTGTCTCCCTGGGCTAGCACATGGCACTGGTAGTATCTCAGAAAATATTACCTTGGAGGTCATTCACTTAAGCTTATTCTCTAATTCTCTAAAATCATTCTTTAGGACACTCCATCTTCCACTAACTTTGTCATTGGTACCATTATGTATCAAGGCCGCCGGTTAATTTCCAGCCCCTCCCAATAAGTGCGGCAATTCTCCTCTCCAGTTCTCCAATTTGAGCTTCAAGAGGCAACATGCTCACACCTGTCACAGAGGTATGGACCCTGGATCATCCGTTCCAGTATTGCATACATATGACAGGATGTACACTGAGTGAGGTTACCACTGGACTGACACATAATTACAAAATTAGAAAAAATACTACCATTTGGCCCTTTTCTTTGAACTCCCTCCTGCAAACAGTAACAAACAAGGTCCAAACGTATATGTAAGTTTAATCCAGGCAAAAAACACTCTCCTCTCACCTGTTCCAAATAACTGCACACAGGGAATAAACACACTTTACAGAAATGTAGAGCCTCTGTGTGTTTTTATATCGGCGTTATTTCGAGTGTCAATAAAGGTTTCTGATTTTATTTTTATTTGTATAATTTATAACAAGCACTTTTAGCATGGATCTTACCTGCAAGCTGTGTGTCTTGTTTCACCTTCTCCTCACGTCTCCACTTTGCTCTCCTATTTGAAAACCAGATCTGAGAGAAGCACAAACACCGTTACACTTCATATGCTCAGCAAATACATGCTCATATATCAATGTGTATGACAAAGTGCTCTCGTAGTGCCATAGTGTCAGCACTATAGAAAAAGAGGAAAGGGACTTTCGAGTTATAATTTCAAGTAATAGTTCCCATGTTCCATTTCAGACATATTTTTATATTAGATATTTATTTGGTCCACCATCTAAAACTTACCCCTTATGTATGACATTAGAAATACTCACCCTGATGGTAACTTCTGGAAGCTCAGTGTCGTTGGCGAGTTTCTCCCTGGTGGCAATATCTGGATACTGAACACGCATGAACTCTGAAGTTGGAAGAGAAAGCATGACATTGTAACTACTACTACTGTGCATGAATATAGCAACTCACTGCCTACAGCCTAACTGTCATGGTAAACTGAGCATTTAAGCTAATTTATTTTGTTTATATATTTATTGATTCAGTAGTAAGTCATCTGGAAATGTAGTTAAAGGGACACGGAAGCCACCATATGTGTGGAAAATCACATGGAAAAGTTGTGCTTTTAACATTCAAGCACTGACTTAGATATTGTTATTTTCAGATATTGCTTGTATAGTCCTTGAAGCCCTCGGGAGAGGGACCAGAACAGGCGAGAGACTGCGTCCAATAGCAAATGTATCAAATGGCCAGAGGCAGAAGAATAGTCATACAATCCAAGAGGTAGGCTGAAGTCAGGAGAACAGGTCCAGACAACTTGCCAAGATCAGGTCAGAAACTACAGAGACAAGTCTAGGTCAAAACCAGCAGAAACAGCAAAATAATAAGTGCTGAGGTCTGGTTCTAGCTGCCTTAAGTGGCTGCAAGATGAAGCAGCAGGTGAGACGAATTCCAACTTAATCAGTAACCTAGGGCTCTTTTAAACAGATCTCCAAATAGTATTAAGGGGAACATGACCGCCTTATATTGATGTATTCTATACAATCTTTGATTTAACCCATAGGTGTGAATGTGGGAGGATGTGGGAGGACCTTAAAGTCATTATCAGTACCATAGACTTTCCATCTAATCGGCCACTCATCCTGGAATCCACTATGAATTCAACATTGTACAATGTTTTGGGGCCATCAATAAAAACAGAAGGTGAAGCTGTTTTTGGTATGCTGGGAAGAGGATTATTTATAGCTGGGTTAAGTAGGGACATGTGGAAAACTGGAGGAACTTTCATGTGAGGGAGGATCAATAACCTGTAGTCCGAATTGTTAATTTAGCCTTGATCAAAAAAGGTCCAAGAAACCTTGCTGCAATTTTCTTAGAAGGACAGTATATTCCGTAATTCCTGGTGGACAGCACAATATGGTCCCTAATCTTAAACCAAGATAATTGCCTTTTTAAGTGTATAATCAGTTGGTGGGCTTCAGGTTTCCAAGGAGGTTTATTGTATGTAAATGCTGCCAATGGAAACAGTTGGTAACATTGTCTTGTATTTGATAGATTAAACACCTAAGATATTGTTCAAATGTCAGGTTAGTTCTCTAAGTTTGCCCATTTCTTTGGAGATGGAAGGTGGAAGTCATGGTTTGCTCCATTTTTAATGTAGCACAAAATGTTCTCCAAAATCTTGGGCTGAACGTTGTTACTTGATCAGAGAGTATCTGATCTGGAATGGCATGTAAATGACCAGTCTCGTTAATAAATAAATCTGAGAAAGCTTATGGAATAGCAGGAAATGTGCCATATCAGTGAGACATGATGGTGGTCTTTTGATTGGAAGGAGGAAGGTCCACTACGAAGTCCTTAGAAAGAGGCCAGCAGAATGGGAATGAGGTACATAGGTTTGTAAGCAGCTATCACAGGATTTTCGTTTTCACATTTGATGACATTATGGGCACCCAAAGTGGCAACTGAGCAGACCCATGCTTTTCTTAACTCCTGGATAGCCAACCAGAACTGAATCATCCCCTATTTTGAAGAGCAATATTCTTTGGTAAGTTTATATGGCTTATGGGGCATCAATGACGTATTCCATGAAGGTTGTACATGTGCCCCAAAAATTATCATGCTGTAGAATGGTAGAAGTGGTATTCTCATGGATTCATGCATCTCATTTACCCTTCTTACTCCCAGGTTGTTATGTGATATGAAGGTTAAAGAAAAGCGACCATGTGGTTTTTCTGGTATTCAGCAGATTTAAGATATTCACAATTCTGGTGATCTGTGTACACGATAATCAGATGGGCTGCCCCCTCCATTCTTCTAGGGACATTTTAGTGGCCAAGACCATTTGATTTGCCACATCGTATTTCCTTTTAAGTTGGGTCACCTTCTTATAAAATAAGCAAAGTGGATGGAGACAGCTCTGGGAGAGTCAAAATGTAGAGATACTACTGTGAGGTGGTCTTCAATAAATCAAATGCTTGTTGATCTTGGAAAGTAGACTGGAAATAAATGCTTGTCCCTGATAGATGTGTAATCTCGGAGAAGTCTCTAATAAATACTAATTGGGACAACCAAGGAAACATTGGACCTCCTTGGGGGTTTTAGGTACTGGTCACTAAGTCACAGCTGAAACTTTACTAGAATACATGGCAAGTCCTTTGGAGAGATGATAAATCTCAGAAATTCCACCATAGTGGTCTGCTGACAATGGCCCCTATTAAATGCTACTTACGGTTACAAGATTTACGTTTTTTGCTTTCGGTCCTGTAGTTTAATCACACTGTAACTGTTGTAAATTTCAAGTCCGCAGTTGCCTTCATACAGCCCGTAATTTGCAACAGTTACAGAGCGATTAAATTAAACAAGCCCGCAACTACATATCCGAAAGCCAAAACCGTAAACCATGTAACTGTAAGTAGCATTTCAGGGCATGATCATGTTCAATCAAGCAAGCGCGTAACTACCGATTTAGAAACTGCCAATAGTAAATGAGACCGTCATCATGACGTCAGTAAAACATGAAGGTCAAACCACAATCAGTGTTTAGAAGTCCGATTTGTCATCGGTCTCGCAATCCAGAAATGTTGCAATCTGAAAAAATCAATAAATCTACTATTCTAGTCGATGCAAATTCAATGATTTGTATTAACCCCTTGATTGCCGGGATCGATATAGCACGGAAATTACACATAAAAAATAAAAATAATAATTATTGCAGATTTGCGAGCTTGAGACTGTTGTGCAATTAATTCTAATGTCTTTCATCGCTTTCACCGTCTTTTAAAGTGTAGCACTCATTTTTTTTTTGCTAATTAATGAAGTGTTGGGAAGTGGCTGGGGCATTGCATAGTCAAGGAGGCATAACAATGTATTGAAAATGCCCGTACCTGGTACAGAATACCGTCTTCAAATCATCTTCTTCACAAATTCATATTATTATTATCTTTAATTATAACGCGCCAACATATTCCTTAGCTCTGTACAGGGGTTAAGTAGATGCCAAAACCAAAATTAACACCTTATAAAGAATGGAGGGCCCTGTTTTTGAGCTTAAAATCAAATGTACAGTACATAGGGTTTGTTTTCAACTCACTGACACAAGATTGAACACTTGCAAACTTGCAATCTAAAGGGTTTAGATGTGATACAAGAGTGTGACAAATGCAAGATGGCGGTGTGAAAGCAATTTGTTTAGTCACGTGGAGGTGTCTGTGTTGTACTGTAGATCGGGGGTTTGAGTGTTATTAAGCTGTGGAGTGTGCAACTGTGCATATTAAAGCTGGAGGTGATATGATTTTTTAAACAGGTGTGTTTTTAGGGATTTTTTAAAGGTTTTGAGGCAGGAAGACAGTCCAATGGAGCGAGTCAAGGAGTTCCAGATAGTAGGGTCAGTACGAGAAAAGTCTTGAAGGCGGGAGTGAGAGGAGGTGATAAGTGAGGAGGAGATATGAAGGTCATTAGCAGATGAAGGGGGCAGTTGGGAGAGTATTCTGAAACAAGAGCAGACATATAAGGCGGTGCACTATTGTTGAGGGCTGTATATGTTAGGGTCATGATTTTAAATTTCATTCTGGAAGCTACGGGAAGCCAGTGGAGTGATTGACAGAAAGGAGCTGCGGCCCCGAGGTTTAGTATGGAAGATGAGTCTAGTGGAGGCGTTCATTAGGGATTGGAATAGGGACAGACGGGTAAAGCGAAGACCAACAAGAAGTGAATTGCAGTAGTCAAGTCGAGATATGATGAGAGAGTGTATTATAATTTTAGCTGTGTCTTCTGTAAGATAGTGACACATTTTGGAGATGTTTTTTAGGTGAAACTAACAAGATTTTGTCATTGATTGTATGTGAGGAATAAAAGAGAAAGAAGGTTCCAGTAGAACCCCAAGACAACGGGCCTGGGAGGTAGGAGTCATGATGACATGGTCAACAGTGAAAGATATTTGAGGAGCTAAAGCTGTAGTAGAGGGTGGAAAGATAATGTTCAGTCTTAGACATGTTGAGTTTGAGTCGACGGGCAGACATGCAGGAGGATATGCTTGAGAGGCAGTTGGAAACTTGAGCTAAAAAAGGGGGGGATAGATCTGGAGCACAGATCCAAAGGATTTAATTAAGGTACCAAGGGAGGATGTGTAGATGGAGAAGAGGAGGGGGCCTAGGACTGAACCTTGGGGTACACCAACAGACAGAGGGAGGGGTGAAGAAGAGGTGCCAGAGAAGGAGACACTAAATGTGCGATCTTCTAGATAGGATAAGAACCATGAGAGGGCTGTGTCACAGATGCCAAAAGAGTGGAGAGTTTAGATTAGAAAAGGATGTTCAACTGTATCAATTGCAGCAGAGAGATCGAGGAGAATTAGTGATTCTTTGATTTGTTGGTAGTCATTGGTGACTTTTGTGAGGGCTGTTTCTGTAGAGTGTTGGGCCCAGAAGCCAGATTGGAAGGGGTCAAGAAGGGAATTGGAATAAATAAATTGAGTGAGGCAATTGCAGACAAGCTGCTCAAGCAGTTTTGAAGCCAGGGTATGTAGAGAGATAGGGCAATAGTTGGAGGCAGAACCTGCGTCAGATGAGGGCTTCTTAAGAATGGGTGTAATTATGGCGTGTTTTATAAAGGTTGGGAACTTGCCAGTGTTTAGTGATAGGTTGAATAGATGTGTGAGAGCTGGGATAAGTGTGGTAGAGAGGGGAGTGATTAGCTGTGATGGAATAGGATCATGTGGACAAGTTGTAAGGTGAGAGGTTGATAGTAAAGTAGATACTTCATCCTCGGATACAGGGTCAAAAAGAGAGTCCATAGTGGAGGAGGCTTTGGGGAAGTGTAAGGACTGAGTGTTGTCAGTTTGTTGAGAGGAAGGTGAGTTAGGGCCAAGCTAGGAGGAGAGTTAATTTCTAAAGGTTTGGTAGGAGGTGGAGGTGGGCCTAGGAGAGTGTTGAATGTTGCAAAACAAACGTTTGAGGTTGGAGGACAGGTTTGAAATTAACGATGGGAAGTAGTGTTGTTTGGCTATATTAGGGCAGAGAATAAGGAGCGCAAGATTTGCTCCATAGTCATTCTGCAGTGCGTGAGCCCCTCTGTATATAGCGCGTTTGTGCAGTGTGCCATGGTTGTGGGTAAGAGCAAGGGTATTTGGGGGCTGAGAAGGGGTTCTAGCAGTTTGGAAGGTTGTTGTGGGGTAAGTGCTTGCAGGTTTCTGCAGGTTCTGTGGCAAGGACCTAAGAATGGTGGTGAGCAGAAAGTGAGGTGAGTTTGTAAGTTAGCAGGTGGTGGTCAGATAGAGGAAGTGAGGAGATGTCAAGGTTGGAGTGCAGAGATTGGTAAAAATAAGATCAATGGAGTGTCCATCATAGTGAGTTAGGGAATCTGTCCATTGTGAGAGGCCAAGGGAAGAGGTAAGTGAAAGTAATTTTGCGGTTGTTGGGGAGGTGGGTGTGTCAGTGGCTATTCGTACCAGATTATAGGCACCCTTAACCGGATCAGAATATAAATAATGTACAATGTAAATTCTCCATCTTTTTTTTAAAGAAAATAAGATCACTGGCTGGTAATGTGAAAGGACCAATAAACCACTTACATAAAATGTCCTGATTATACTCCTTCAGGGCCTTCAACTTGGGCGCGGATAGGGAATATATTTTTCCAAAAGGTATCTTGGCTCCAAGTAGTATATCAATGGGACAATTGTAGATGCAGTAAGGTGGTAAATTATGAGCCCCAACTTTACTGAATATATCAATGTATGAACCGTAAGCAGCAGACAGTCCTGGAAGATTTTCAGATATGAAATCTTGTATCATCTGGTGCCAATAAAAGAAGAACTGGCACCAAAATTTAAAAAAGCTTGTTCCTCCACCGTAAAAGAATAGGCATAGAAAATGGAGTCGGTGCAATTGTGGGCATTCACTTGTAATAGACTTATGTTAAAATGTGTCCCACCTTCTCTTATCTTATTTTGGACAAGGCAGTTTTTGGTAAAATGTCCAGCCTGACCACAATACCTGCAGATATTATTGGATTACTGTAATTACTGAATTTCTTGTGTGTTATTGCTACTCCCAGCGGCATGGCTTCAGGCTTAGGCAACTGTGTGAAGGGTCCTGGGTCCCAGAGTGTTATCTAAGATGAGAGCGTCCAAATCAGAGTGAGTCTCAAGCAAGTTATGTGCCCATCTCAGGGTTCCTTCTTTTAAAAGAGTGAGGATAGTGCACACCCTTATATAATCCACGGAGTAGGTTTTGACAGGAATTCTTGAATCCACTATATTGACTTTGATCTCCTTCAAACCTCTTTGGAAGTTCAACTTGTGGTTCAGAGCACAGGAGCTCGGTACACAGAGTCCCAGCAACCCCCAAAGGTGCTGTCTCCAGATCTGTCATTCTGGTTCGTAGTTGTTGTACAGCCAGGATCAGAGGTTCCTGCAGTCGTGGAGTTCCAGGTGAGAGGCCACCTCCTATGACCTCCACCATTGGCTCGGTTGTTATGTTATGGAAATCACGGTAGCAAAGGAGTAAGCCAAAGAACAGGACGGAGGAGATCAGTAACAGAAGAGGGTCTGAGTCCAACAGCAAATTACCAAAGGGCCTGAGGCAGAATTGTTACACAATTCAATATAGAAAACAAATAATACATTAATAAGTCCATTTGCATATATAAAAGGCGGGGACATGCAAATGAGAATACAATGTACCTCACTCTTCTAATCCAAAAATAGCAACTTTATACATTGCTCCCTTAAAGCATATGCCCGCTGTATTAAACAGCTTTTAAGCAAAACACTGATTGGATTTTACACACACCAAGAATCACTCATATACAGGCCTGTTTCAAGCTTTTGGCTATCATCCGTATGAGGTAGATTCTGGTTTGTGCAATAGATTTTGTTGGATTGGGTATTCCACAACAATCATATAGTGTATGGTGAGCACTAGAGTGAGAAAAGCTCTCCACCGTACTGGAGGTGAGGTACATTGTATTCGCATTTATATATCCTCTATATCCTGCTACTACACATGAGCATGAGAATCCCCCGGGCTCCCCAAATACCTTTTGGGTCAACAGGCTCCCTGTCCCTCCACCGCCTTGTGCTTTGGGAGCCTTTAGTCACTCCTTAACGCGATTTCTCCATACATAATATAACTACATATAACTGTGGGGTCCTTAAAATCAACCTCCTTACCTTGGGGGCCAGAAAGCTCCTTATACTCAAGCAGGCATATGTTCTTTCCTTCTAATTGATAATGTTAAAAATAGTATTGGAGCTGAGTGGAGAAACACATAAATATTTAAGGAAGACTGTCTTGATTATATTCCTTCTCTGAAAAGGACTCAACATTAAGGGATCCATCCTTTAAGTAGAAGACCTATTATTAAAGTTCCAAAAAGGGGGAATTTACATTTGGATCATTTTCGCTCTCTGAAGGACATTATGGATAGAAGTATGGACATTAATTTAGAATAAAAAAAACATATCTCCTGGCACTGCCTCCAGACCTAGGCCCCCATTCAATTGGCCAAATTGTAATTACTGGAGCCTTTAATGTAGCCCGTAAAAGTTATTCATATTCAATTGGCTATATTTTCCTACTTGCAATCCATTTGCGAGCTACAGGCTTAAAATCACTGCCATTGTAAAAAACGTGACTGCGTTATATTTACTCCTTTGAGGTTTCAAGCCTGCAGATGTTACCAGTGTTATTCAAAATTCAATTACAACAATTCAGCAAGCCCGCAATTTCCTTGAAACCCGGAAATGACAAATATATCCAAAATTTCTATTTGTACTAGATAGGACTGGGTTAGACACCTGTTCGTAACCCTGTAAAAGCAAATATAAACACACTAATGTACTTTAAAATACGGGAAAAGTAATGAAAGGCATTAGAATTAATTGCACAACAGTCTCAAGCTCCCAAATCTGCAATCTGTTTTAAGTTTTATTGCTGTGTTATATCAATCCCCGTTTGGGAGGAGAGAATTTATGAAGATCAGAAATCGAGAAGAAGAGTACAGGATGAAATTCAAGATAAAAACTCCAGATAAATGATTCCTCTCAAAGCCAGACAAGAAAAATGCTCTTTGTTTATTTCTAAGAGAAGTAATAAAATAACAAATTAATCAAGTAGTACCTCAAGAAGATCAGTTCAACTGTCTTTACTTGAATCTATTTATGACAGCCAAATCAAACAGAGAATTTTGTTCTATTATTCATCTAAAATCCCTCTACAAATGTCTATGGATAGGAACTTTCAAAATGGAGTCCATCTCATTGGTAATTTCATATGTGGTTTTCGGGGATTGGGACATAAACATAGACCTCAAAGATGCCTATCATCACATTACAACAATCACTGGGAATGAATATGTCCTTCATTCTGGCTATCTACATCCCCATTTTCGTAACTCTGGTCAACCCGTTGAGAATGAAAATGGAAAACAATTATTCATTATTTAAACTACCAACTGCTCCTGAATCAAAATATAAACCTCTTGCTTCTTCCGATTACTCTCTGTCGTTCTACCCTTTCAAATCACATCTTCTTCTTCCTAGGAGCAGCATTTAATTTGTTACTCTCAGAAGTCTATCTGCCAAGAGAAAAAGGTCGTCCTTCATAATAAAGGGTGAGAAAAAGCTAAATTACAGATACAATTGGTATCATTTGGGGAGCTGTAATTGAAAAACTATATGCTCAAGGATGAGGGAAAATACAACAATCAGACACCCCATCAATCATCTTAGACTTATGAGTGGTGGTTCAAGCTTTGCCACACAAGAAAATCTATTACATTCTTCATAGACAGCAAAGCAGTTATTTCCTAGGTCAGTTGTCAAGGAGCCACATAGAGCAGGCCTCCTCAGAAGGAACCTATTATGGAATGGGCAAAATATCACGTATCTGAGATTCCGGCCATTTATTTGCCTGGAAAGGAAAATTGCCAAGCTCATTTCCTAAGCAGATACCAGGTCCATTCTAGAAGCTGACAACTGAACGCCCAAGTATCAAACTGAAATCATCCTTCCTGCATTATTAGAAGAATGAGAACATTTAATTCCTGAACTTGACATGCTCAGAGCTTTGAATATCTATTTACATAGAATTTTTTTCTGGAGGGGAATTTTTAAGCCATTTTGCTATTCCAAATGGTCCCAGCAAAGTATTTCAGACTTCTTCCAGATCTATAGCTACCTGGATAATAAAGGCCATTTCCAAAACATATACAACAGTTGGCAAGCCAGTACTTTTGGGCTTAAAAGTTTACTCTACCATGTCCATGTCTTCTTCATCTTCTCCATTTCAGAAAGTCTCTACTTAACAAGTCTGCAAGGCAGCCACATGGACTTCTATCCAGAACTTTTTGAAACAGTATTATTGGATGTCAAATCTAGATCTATTTTTTTATTTGCTTCAAGTGTGTGTATTAGCATTATTTATGGTTTGGTTATTTAATTTCCCTCCCTGTATTAAAGTTGAGTATGTCATCATAAATATCCAGAAATGATGCATAATTAAGGATCTTGGATAAATACATGCAGCATTTCTGCTTTACAGAAGTAGGAGTGTATATATATATATATCTCAAGTAATTACATTTGTACACATAATTATTTAGATGTACCACATTTGCGTAACTATACAACGTAAATAACATTTATTAGTTTTAAACAAAAAAAAATGTGGTCTGTAGCCTAACTGATTAATTACATGTGATATTCTAGTTCCTTATACAAGCTCTACACCTGGTTTGAATTAATATTCATGACAACCAAACAAAAAAGCTCATTACTCATTCAGGGTGGCACTTGTTTGGGGGTGGCAAAAATACGCCCACCAGCTGCACACCACCCCAAGCTCTCCTCACCCAAGGCCCTCTATGTCTCTCCGGCTGCTGCTCCCTCCACTGACCTGTGGAGGAGAAAAGGAGACAGCAGGGGGAAAAGACGAGGGGGAGGAGATGCAAGGGAGGAACCACAATTGGGAGAGGAGCTGGGAGCATGAAGCCCCAACCCGGCCCCCTCGACCCCAGTCAGCCTCCCGCGGCCCTTCTTATGTCCCTGCGGCCACCACTCAGCATCCCGCAGCTTACTCAGCCCCATCGGCTCACTTGGGCCCCATGGCCCCTAATCTGTATCCTGTGTCGTTAAGGGTCAATCTACAGCCTGTGTCTTTAAGAGCCCAAATGCAGCCTGTCTGTTCCGTGCCTGTAAGTGCCAATCTGCAGCCTGTGTCTTTAAGAGCCAATGTGCAGCATCTCCCTGTAAGTGCCAATCTGCAGCCTGTACCTGTAAGGGCTAATGTATAGCCTTTGTCTTTAGGAGCCAATATGCAGCCTGTGTGTGTAAGTGCCAATCTGTAGCCTGTATGTGCCAATTTGCATCCTGTGCTTGTAAGTGCCGATGTGCAGCCTGTATGTGCCTATAAAAGCCAATATGCATCCTGTGCCTGTAAGTGTCAATGTACAGCCTGTGCCTGTAAGTGCCAATATGCATCCTGTATCTGTAAGGAAGGGACAGAGAGAGAGAGAGAGGAGGGAGAGTAGGAGTGAGGGAGAGTGAAAGAAGGAGAAGAGAGAGAGAAAGTGGGGGGAATATAGAAGGGGAGAGAGTGAGAGAGAGAGGGGAGAGGGGAGGGAGAAAGAAGGAAAATAAAGAGGGAGAGAGAGAGAAGGGGATAGAGTGAAAGGGAGAGTGTGTGTGAGAAAGAGGATGGAGAGAGAGATAGAAGGAGGGAGTGAGGGGGAGAAAGAGAGGGAGGGGGAGACAGATGATGGGAGTGAGGGTATGGGGTGAGAAAGACAGGGAGAGACAGAAGGGGAGAGAAAGAGACAGAGGAGAGAGAAAGGAGAGAGAAAGACAAAGGGAGAGGGTGGAGGGAGAGACAGAAAGGGAAGAGAGGAAAGAGAGAGAGAGAGAGAGAGAGAGATAGAGAGGGGGAGGAAGAGGAGAGTCAAAAGGGGAGCAAGAGGATGGATAGAGAGAGAAAGAGAGAGGATAGAGATGGAGGACAGTGGTGAGGGAGAGAGAGGAGGGATATAGAGAGAGAGAGAGAAGAGAGGAATGGGGGACTGAGATAGCAGATGTGAGTGAGAGAGAGAGAAGGGGGAGTGAAAAAGAGAGAAGGTGATATATATATATACAGTATCTCACAAAAGTCAGTACACCCCTCACATTTTTGTACATATTTTATGATATCTTTCCATGTGACAACACTGAAGACATGCCCCTCTGCTACAATGTGAAGTAGTAAGTGTATGGCCTGTATAACAGGGTAAATGTGCTGTCCCCTCAAAATAACTCAACACACCGCCATTAATGTCAAATTAATAAATTAATGTTAGTACACCCCTAAGTGGAAAATGTCCAAATTGGGCCCTCCCCAGTGTCATGTAACTAGTTAGTGTTACAAGGTCTCAGGTGTGAATGGGGAGCAGGTATATAAAATTTGGTGTTATCGCTCTCATACTCTCTCATACTGGTCATTGGAAGTGCAACATGGCACCTCATGGCAATGAACTCTCTGAGGATCTGAAAAAGATAATTGTTGCTCTACATAAAGATGGCAGAGGCTATAAGAAGATTGCCAAGACCCTGAAACTGAGGCGCAGCCCGGTGGGCAAGACCATACAGCGCTTTCACATGTCAGGTCCCACTCAGAACAGGCCGTTTGCCATGGTCGACCAAAGAAGTTGAGTGCACGTGCTCAAAAGGTTGTCTTTGGTAAATAGACGTATGAGTGCGCCAGCATGGCTGCAGAGGTTCAGAAAAAGTTCTAGCTACGCCACTGGACTGAGGCAACACACTGACATCTTCTACTGATTATAACTCCATGGTGAATTAATTTTAAGAAGGAAACCAGTTTTTCTACGTGCTTTTCAGCCTTTTAAACTAAATGTATGTCAGCTCTTTATTTATATCTGTTGTTTCACCTTAAATTACACACAACACCATAGTCCTTATTTTATCTGTTATATATCAAACTGTCTGATTACTTTGCTTAAAGAAGTTCTGATATAAACAAGAACATTTCTGGTGTCACATGAACGTCTTATTTGGAGTTCTTTTTACACAAGCTCATGATCCTACAAACTATTGTTTAAATATAACCAGTGTGTTTAATGCTCATCTCAAAATGAAAGTTCTCCGCTGCTGACTAGATTCACTCCTCCATTATGTCTTGTTCAGGATTGAGTTAAATACAAAGCTCAATACAATTAAGACATCCTGAACGTTCTTTCCTATGAACACTTTGTACACTAAATATTCATGTTTGTAGCAGTTGTGAAGTAAATATACAAGATGTCCCATTACCTTTCTCCAGCACCTCGGATTGCTCTGCAGTGAATATAGTCCGGTTACGGTGCTGACTGCTCTGTGGGGACACACTGGACTGGGCCTCCATGTTGTTTGGAGTAAGGTCTTTGAGGACACCTCGTTGACTCAGGCTCTTAGTGTTGGGTTGATCCAGAGATCCTGTGAGATATTTACCATAAAACAGAATACAAACTATGAAAAGGATTTAATAACAAGAATAAACTGAACTGAAACATTATCCATTACCAGACTGGATCAACAACCCACGTGAGCTAGGTAGGCATCCAAGGTGAATTTAAGGGACAACAAATATTTTCTTTGGTTTAAACTGCATGCATAATTATTTAAAGTACTTCACGAAGCCCACCTGCGTTTGTTGTGTTTGGATCAGCTGCGAAGTTTAGGTCAAGTGGTAGGTTCCTGAGGACACGATTTATAGATGACACCTGAGGAGGGCGGAAACAATAATATATCATTCAACTTGCTTGTAGAAATGATATTTATGCAAATGCTGCAGGAACCCACAGGAAAGAGGTCATCTGGCCCTGAAAATAGTATGTCCATCTCATCATCACATTAACAAATCCCCTGACATTAAAGAGGGCAGGAGCCGTTTCCATGCACTGGTACATGATGGCTGGGTAGTTGTTGCGAAAAATAAACCTTTGGATTATTTATTTATTAGAATACCCCTTTACCACCGTTCGGTGTTTATTTCTGTTACAATGAACTTCATAATCATTTGTTCCCTTCTCTGATTGGCTGTGCCATTAACCATTCAGATATAGGCAGCTACCTGATTATCCTTTTCTATCTGTTGTGGTGAAAGGGCTTTTATATTTTAGTGAAGCTGTGAGCTATACCATGTAGGGTCACCCAAGATGGGAAAATCATAGCAGAGAGGTCAGACAAATCCCGGGCCACTGGAGAAGGAACTGGCAATCCACTCTAATATCTTTGCCAAGAAAAGGACATCATGATATGGCACTTGAAGATGAGCCATTCAGGTCTGAAGATGCCTACCACATTTCTGGGGAAGAGCAGAGGGTAAGTAGCTCTAATTAAGTTGGGCAAAACCAAGAGCACACCCAGGTGCGGATGTGTCTAGAGGGAAAGGAAAGTCATCTGCTGCAAAGAGCAATTCATCATAGGAACCTGGAGTATTAGAACTATGAACCAAAGAAAACTAGATGTGGTCAAGAATTAGCAACCTTTAATTAACTGGAATGGGATGTGTCATATCAGACAACCACCAGATCTTCTAATGTGGTCAAGAATAGTGCAAAAGAAATAGAGTGGCCCTGCAAGTTAATTTGAGGCATAAAAAACAAGTAGAGGGGTGGGAGGGACGAGAGCAATGCCAAACCAATCGTATGTACATCAAGGTTTATTATAACAAATAATTAAAGCCATTACACTCACATTCAATATGATATCTATTCACGTTATATATGACATGTCACAGATATTGTCCTGTCATCCTTATGTCGTTTGGTGTTTCTAATCCAGATGGCCCGATGCTCAGTGTCTCAATAGTCCATTATCCAATATATCAATTGTTACTGGGATACTTTTACAATTAAAGTTAGAAAATAAATAATAGAAACTGTCTTATTGCTTCAGTGTCCACACACAGATCCAGACCTCACTCCCCAGACTGAGACATGTATTGTAGAGGTTAGCAAGCCTCACATAAGATGCTCCAATATTAGTGAGTTTAGGGTCAGCACGAATCTTATAGTGGTGGATCTAATTAAGACCCATCTATGGGGCTTCTCACATCAGGGAAAAATAGGACCAATATGTTTAAAATAGGCAAAATAGCAGCAACAATAAAATAAATAATGTAATTATAATAAAAGATTTTTTATGGGGAGGGAAAATCTGGTGAACAAACTAAAATAGAAAAAATACCCTATGAAAGTTGTAGAGACTGCTTTTAAGAAGGCTAAGACTACAACCCAAGCAGACCTTATAACGTGCAAGAAGGAGAAAGCAAAGAATAGAGATGGAAGAAGAATGGGAAGTAAGAGTAAAGATATCAGGTTTTTGACCCAATTCAATGCAGCATCTAAAGAAATAGAGAAATGCATTAAGGAAACACTGGTCCATATTGTTAAACAACAAATATCTAAGTAGATGCTTGAAGGAATACCTTACGATAACGTATAGACAGAACAACAGTAAAACAGAAAACCATCATAGGCCGGAGTGCATTGAAAAAAGAAAAACAAAGAGATGGATCTGGCTCTAAAAATTGCCTTAAACCAAATGTGGGGTGCATAAGGTGCAACATCAAGGGGTGCACCATGTGCCCATTACGAAAGAAAATACATAAGGAAAAAATTACTTCCAGAAGTAAACAGGCATCATTTGATATAAGACAACAGACGAACTGTCGATCGGATTTTGTGGTATATGTTATCACTTGCCAATGCCACAAACAGTATGTGGGACGAACTAAAAGAGTACTGAAAACTAGGATGTCATATGTGAGAAGAGGATATCTCCACAATGGATTCTTGAAACACATCATAGAAGAACATCAAGGATTTGTAGATGGTATTGCAATTCAGATTGCAGAAAAAAAATACAATTCACATAGGGGTGAAGATATGGTTATGAGACTCAGGAAGTGTGAAACAAAGTGGATACATAGGCTTGACACTTTAAATCCTAGAGGCCTTAACCTGGATATAGATTTAGCAGCGTTTATCTCCACTTTAGATTTTACCATCTGTTCAGAATTATCATTCTACCAAGATATAGCTATACCCATTTTTGAACCCACTTTCTGGGTCATCTTTTTTACTATTGCATGTTGTTTTATGTGCCCCCCCCCCCCTCTTTTTTCTTAGGAACTTTTTTAGTCCTTCTTCCCCACCTGTACTGCTGACCACATATTGATCTTGTGTACTCCATGCCACTCTGTTTCATACTTTCATGGATTGACATGGCTAGTAGTATAATTGTATTTTAAATCTATCTTCACTACATTCAGTGACTTAAGGATTGTGGCCCATAATGACACAACTTTTAAATATGTATTGTTTTTAGACGTATTTTTTAACTTTGTTATATCTATGTAGGAGTCTGACATATTTATATCGCTAAAATAAACTTTTTTCTTTAAAAACATAAATAAGACATGGCAGGTATTAGAATATAAAGGACAGTTTGATATTAATGTTTTCTGATATCTAGTCGTGAGCCTCTGCACATTTTCCTACCATAGTAGCTTGTTTTGGCTATGGATGTGTGGAGATTTGCTGTGGTGTAGACACTATATACTTATAATACTATGGCAAGGTTCATTTATTTCCATGTGGAAGAACAATCCCTTCGGGGCAGGTTATAATTAGTAAGAATTTTAAGAAGTTTCTCTTAATAGTTGTAAATGCAATAGGAAGAGAAATATATTGGTATTCTATTTTATATTTTATCTTTTACTATATATCTTTTGAGAGTTCATATTGTAGGAAAATCCCATCCTATTATGTACTATATTAGACCACATATCATTATAATAATTATTATAATTATTATTATTATTATTATTATTTCTTATTTTATGTATGTTTTTTATTACAAGTGTGTATGACATATCTCTAATAGTTGCTATATATTTATAGCATTATGCGTTTATTGATCTACTTGTCTTCAAATTTTGAAGATATAACTAAGTTACAGCATATAATATTTATTATTTTTCATTTAGGTTTTAAATGTCTGTGAATCCCCCATTTTTTCTCTCTTCCACTTGCGGTTTCCGGAGCAATGCATGCCGGGAGTGACATCACTTCTGGTTTCCGGTATGCGGGAGTGGTGGAGGATGGGAATTTGGCGCCAATGAGGAGGGGAATGGGCACTGAGGAGGATGCATAAAGACAGCCCAAATATCTGTGTCTTGGAAACAAGCTCTATGTACATTTAATTATATGCTCAAAAACAGGGCCCTCCATTCTTTATAAGGTGTTAAGTTTGTTTTTTCCATGTACTAAACCCCTGTACAGTGCTACGGAATATGTTAGCACGATATAAATAAAGATAATAATAATAATCAGGGGAACATTTTCATTCAAGATCACCATTGAGAAAGGCCAAGACTTGGCCGAAACGCGTCTGGTAGGATCCAATTTGATATTTGTATCTTTTATTATAAGGACGTAAAAATTGTCTCAAATAAGTAACACTTAACACAAGCCAGTAATACTTAACCCAAGGCAGTAAGACTTAACCCAAGGTAGTAAATCATTGCGAGGCCTCTAAACTACACGGGGCCGGGGGGGAGGCTCGCAATGAGCACTGCAGGGCTCGCAATGAGTGCCGTAGGCACACACGATGATCGTCGAAGGGGCTCAGAGGGGCCATATCCTCGCATTGACGGGCAATTTCCTAGTAAGGAAATAAACAAGGCTTGCAAAAGGGCTATTAGACTGGCTAATAGAGAAAATGAGAAGTCAGTTGCAAAGGAGAGTAAGACTAACCCGTAACTATTGTTCAACTATATTAATGGGCAGAAAGCCAGGAAAGAAGCTATAGGAACCTTACAATGTGACACAGTCTGATACTTAGTGACCAGGAAAAGGCAGATGAGCTAAATAGGTTATTTTCTTCGGTATACACCAGTGGTTGGGGTACTGCAACAAAATAGGGTTACACTACCATTACTAAATAATTGGTTTACGCAGGAAGAAATCCAAAAGTGGTTGGAAAAAATAAATGTTAATAAAGCCCCGGGTCCTGATGGAATACATCCACGGGTACTGAGGGAACTGGGTTCTGTAATAGCCAAACCATTATATTTACTTTTTCAAGACTCATTCAACACAGGGTCTCCCCCAGATGACTGGAGAAAATCAGATGTGATAACTATAATGAAGGGAGCAAGAGCAAATCCAGGGACTTATAGACCAGTGAGCCTCACTTCTGTAGTGGGAAAACTTTTAGAAGAGTTAATAAGGGATAATATACAAGAATATGTCTATTTAAACAAGATTATAAGTAGGAGATAACACAGATTTATGAGGGATAGGTCATGTCAGACCAATCTAATTAGTTTCATTGAGGAGGTTAGTAGGAACTTGGATCAAGTCACCTCAGTAGATGTAGTCTATTTGGATTTTGCAAAGGCTTTTGATACAGTGCCACATGGAAGACTATTATGTAAACTAAGGGATACAGGAATTGCAGTAAATATCTGATCATAGATTGGGAGCTAAAAACAGGAAGCAAAGGGTTGTTGTAAATGGAACATACTCAGATTGGACATATGTGGTAAGTGGGGTTCCTCAGGGCTCAGTATTAGGTCCTCTCCTTTTTTAACATACTTATTAATGACTTAAGTAGGGTTGGAAAGTATTGTTTCAATTTTTGCTGATGAAACTAAGTTGTGCAAGGTAATGTACATACTGTAAATTAGATAAATGGGCAACTAAATGGCAGATGAGATTTAATATGAATAAATGTAAAAAGTTATGCATCTGGGAAGGGAAAATAGCCATGCAATTGATAATCTTAATGGAGCAAATCTAGAAATCAGAAATTGAAAGGGATTTGGGAGCTTGTGGACAACCACCTAGGTAACAGTGCTCAAAGCCAAGCAGCAGCTGCAAAGGCAAATACAATATTAGCATGTATTAGGAAGGGTATAGAAGCAAGGGAACCAAAATTTAATTCTACCACTATACAAATCTCTAGTATGCCCTCAAATTAAATATGGAGGACACTTTTGGGCACCATTTCATGAAAAGTACATTTTTGAGTTGGAAAAAGTACAGCGAAGGGCAACAAAACTAATAATGGGAATGGAAGGGCACTTATTTTCTCTAGAAGGGGGGATATGATTACCTTATCTAAATACATCCAGGGTCAGTATAAAGATTTTGTCAAGGGAACTATTTGTGCCAAGAGGTTTTCAACTGACAAGAGGCATCCTTTGAGGTTAGAAGGTAGATTCCACCTTAAGTAGATTCCACCTAAAAGGAAAGGGCTCATAACAGTAAGGATGGTTAATCTATAGCATTCTCTACCAAAGGAGGTGGTGACAGAGGATTCAAAAGATAATTTGAAGGGAATGGATATATTTTCAAATAAAGAGAACATTCAGGGTTATCCTGGATAATTACAGAGGGAGTATTGATCCGTGAATGAATCTGATTCCCCTTTTGAGACAACTGGCAGTGCTTTTTTTGTCTTCCTCTGATCAATTCAATGAATCTGCATTTTACAGAGAAGATCTAAAAAGGTTGAACTTGATAGACTATAAGTTTATTTTCAACCTCAGTTACTATGTAACTATGTAACCACGGATATAGAGAGTTCCTCATGGTTAGTAAAGCACTCCCAAATATTGCAGATTTGAAAAGTACACATGTAGATAAATATAATTACAACTGGTCATTATTAGCAATTTTAAAGTGCAAGTGATACATAACCGAGCTTTAAATTTGGTATTTTAGGCATGGATTCTCTAATTCTCCTTATCTTGGGCCATTAATTAATGCTCACAGTGGTGGGGGAAGAGTGACAAAAGAAGAAGAGCATGTCCAATTGGATAAATGATAATAGTCACAGAGATGTTCAGTAGTTCTGAGGATACTACAAGACGATACAAGATTGTGTAATGTAATGCCAGATTCTGAAGCATATTAGGGGATATTTTTACTGTGTTTATTTCCTTCCTTGCCAGATGAAGGGATTATGAGATCCCGAAAACTCGCACTATAATCCCTATAATAATTTAGCCATTAAAGGTATCAAAGTTGACTAACTGATCAACCCTTGACTGACTAATCCTAACGGAAAAGGGTAAAAAATATATTGGCATCACAAAGTATTAATCAATAGGAATAGAGAAGAAATATAAATCCTTTTTTATGTATTTATTTTTAGTATTCCCTGTCTTGCTAACGATAATTGATGCAATGCATCATGGTCAGTTTAACCTCATGTAATGAGTTTAGATAGTCAACTAAATCAAATCAAACAATGTCTCAACTAAGTCTGTGATCTATCATTTGACATTCAAAAAATACTCACACTTGGAATTTTATCCTTAGGACAGATTCCATTACTTAGAAGCTTCTCTCGTATCTCCCAGGCAAAGATCGATGGATTCTCCCATTTCAGCTGTGCGATCCTCATTACCACCCTAGGGGTGGCAAGCCGGGGCTTGCTTCCTCCAATAGTCTTGGGCTCCACAAAGCCAGTCTGTTGGTAGCGACCAAGGATTTTGCTGACACATCCGTTGGACACCTGTAATGTAATAGAGAGCTTACAGGACAAGGTCCACCTAAATTTACATTTGTTTAATATTGAGGATCACTAGCGGAGAAGTGTAATAAACTAATAGTTATAGACATATACAGTAGAGTCTCAGTTAACCAGAACTCTCAAGCAACCAGAAACAAATTTAATACTTTAAATTTAAAAAAAAATTACAGGGCTCAACAAATGAACCAATGCCAAACGCCAGGTTATCCGGTCACAAAATGCTTACAAGGCACCAAGACTGAGCCAGGGCAGTGTTGGGGTCACATTCCCTGGGCATGAGTGACTGAGCCAGGGCAGTGTTGGGGTCCCATTCCCTGGGCATGAGTGACTGAGCCAGGGCAGTGTTGGGGTTACATTCCCCGGGCATGAGTGACTGAGCCAGTGCAGTGTTGGGGTTACATTCCCTGGGCATGAGTGACTGAGCCAGGGCAGTGTTGGGGTTACATTCCCCGGGCATGAGTGACTGAGCCAGTGCAGTGTTGGGGTTACATTCCCCGGGCATCAGTGACTGAGCCAGGGCAGTGTTGGGGTTACATTCCCTGGGCATGAGTGACTGAGCCAGGGCAGTGTTGGGGTTACATTCCCCGGGCATGAGTGACTGAGCCAGTGCAGTGCGGGGTTACATTCCCTGGGCATGAGTGACTGAGCCAGGGCAGTTTTGGGGTTACATTCTCCGGGCATGAGTGACTGAGCCAGGGCAGTGTTGGGGTTACATTCCCCGGGCATGAGTGACTGAGCCAGGGCGGTGTTGGGGTTACATTCCCCGGGCATGAGTGACTGAGCCAGGGCAGTGTTGGGGTTACATTCCCCGGGCATGAGTGACTGAGCCAGGGCAGTGTTGGGGTTACATTCCCTGGGCATGAGTGACTGAGCCAGGGCAGTGTTGGGGTTATATTCCCCGGGCATGAGTGACTGAGCCAGGGCAGTGTTGGGGTTACATTCCCTGGGCATGAGTGACTGAGCCAGGGCAGTGTTGGGGTTACATTCCCCGGGCATGAGTGGCTGAACCAGTGCAGTGTTTGCGTTACATTCCCTGGGCATAAGTTACTGAGCCAGGGCAGTGTTGGCGTTACATTCCCCAGGCATGAGTGACTGAGCAAGGGCAGTGTTGGCGTTACATTCCCTGGGCATGAGTGACTGAGCCAGTGCAATGTTGGCGTTACATTCCCTGGGCATGAGTGACTGAGCCAGGGCAGTGTTGGTGTTACATTCCCCGGGCATGAGTGACTGAGCCAGGGCAGTGTTGGCGTTACATTCCCTGGGCATGAGTGACTGAGCCAGGCCAGTGTTGGGGTTACATTCCCAGGGAATGAGTGAATGAGCCAGTGAAGTGTTGGGGATATATTCCCCGGGTTCAGCACCGCACCCTCCAGCCCAGTGTACCCGTGTGTAAGGGAGGAGTGAAAGCTGCTGCTGCTAGAGCAGCCCTTACAGGCAAATTTACTTAGCACAGCATCCTATGTGCAGCTAATATAGGCCTCTTATGTAGTAGCTCTCAAGCAACCAGAAACTACATTTATCCGGCATCTACCAATCCCCATGGGTGCTGGATAACTGAGAGTATACTGTATTAACATAGCTTTGATGTCAGATAACAGCCAGAAATATGCATCTACTTTGAACATTCTGTCTGCCTAAAAGACTGACTTAATTTAGCCTCACAACAGCCTTGATATATATATATATATATATATATATATATATATATATCTGTTCCCTTGCTGTAGCTAGGTACAGCAGTTGTTATGGCTCTACCCAGTCATTATAATATTTATGACAATAGCATTTCCTATTGGCTCCAAGGGCCATCTCATCCCTAAAGATTGGTTTGGCTGCTCCCTGCACATATATCTGTTGCGTCTAAGGCAGGATGTATGCTTGTGCACTGAGTGCTCTACTCTGGGGGTGCAAAAGATTTACATTAGTGTATAAGTTATGGAAGAAAAGCTCTTGTAGCCGATTTACGGCAGTGCACTAACTTAGAGCACATGATTTACATGGAGGCCTTAGTTTCACTAGACAAAGTGGCATCAAGTGCTTTGCAAGGGATACCCCTTTGATCCTTTGTCGCATGGTTAACCGCAAATTAGGAAGTGCTTGACCTTAGTCATTGTTCATGAGCCCCGCATTCAATCTAATAGAGAGAATGAATTGCAAGAAATATTATGAAAGTACTGGTCGGCCACAAAAAGTGAATACACCCCAGAGCCACCTCAACACCTCTAGATGACTCCCCTCTGACTCAATAAAGTTATCTCTTTCCAAGGGGAGTTTAGCTACGAATATCTGTTCAAGCTGACAGGGCACCCTGGCCCCACTAACCAGACCTTGACTAGATTCCCCGCTTAGTGTGAGACCTTCCCCATGAGAAACTAGGTCTGGGCTCCCTGGATTCATGGTTCCTCGCTTGAGTTTTCCCCTGATCCCTCACCCACACACTCTGGCTCAAGTGTTCAAAGTACACTAACAACCCCCACTTTTGCCCAGACGCTGACCAGAGATGTCTGACATCTAAGACTGTTAACTGATTGGCACTGGTGCCCTTGATGGAAGTCCCAGCCCGTGATGGGGCTTTAGAGTATTCAAAGGTTTTAGATTGTAATTGTTTAGTGTGAAGCTTTTGATGTATGGCATGAAAAAAAAGGGTGAACCAATTATTAGATTATTATTCTCTATTTAGGACACACATGCTTGAGAGTTTTATTTTTACAAGAAAGGCATTTATTATTCTTTTAGTTTAAAATTAATTTCTGCAACTTGTCCTGTAACCTGCTAAAGCCGTCCTGTGTGTGGGGATACAGAATCGAGTAAACCTTTGGGGAGAATCCGTCTAGTGACCTGTTCGATCCCATTGAAATGTGAGTTGTGACACGTTCCCCTTTCTGGTATAGTCTATCCTCTTTAATTTTATTAAACTCTTCAATATTTTTGCAGGTGTCTCTCATATCTCCCTCTCACCTCTCTCAAAGTTACATAGTAATTTAGGTTGAAAAAAGACTTTAGTCCATCAAGTTGAACCTTTTTAGATCTTCTCTGTCCAGTTTGCCTTGATTCATAATTTTATTGTTCCAGGTTCCTATGCTGAATTGTACTTTGCTACAACAGACTTTCTTTTCCCCTCCAGACACATTTGCAGCAAGGCATCCTATTGACTTTGGCCCAACCACTTCATTAGATGCTACTTGTACTTGCCCTCTGCCCTTCCCCAGACACCTTCTGACATAGAGGCTCATCTTCCGGTGCCTTATTTTAATGTCTCTAGTTGTGATTATTCATAAAGATACTGGACTGGATTGCCAGTCCATTCTCCAGTGGACCTTGATTTGTCTGATCTCTTTGTTATGAACAGCCCATCTTAGTTAACCCTACATGGTATAGCTCACAGCTCCTTGCAATCTAAATCCCAGTACTAATGTGATTTTAATATTTTATAATTTATTTTTAATTATATTTCACCCACAAAAAAACTTTTTTCATCCTTCATATGCACCACGGCTAGTGCTATAATGGTAAAAAGACATGCCGTGATTATCTATGAAGAATATTACAAGTTGTTTCATTATTGGTATTTAATTCCAGTAAAGATATCACTAGTACTGAAAACTGCTCCCATATTCAGATTCGGTGGGGTCATCCCAAACTATGAATCTTTGGTCAAATGTTTCCGTTCTATTGAACATTTAATATGTTTTCAGATCCCTGGAAATGGGTTAGAGAAATCTGAGGATATAAATGTTTTAACCCCCTTCGAGATTGCTACCTTGTTGTGGTGAAGGGGCTTGTGTACATAAAAGAAGCTGTAAGCTATACCATCCAAGGTGACCCAAGATGGCAGATCATAGCAGAGAGGTCAATACAATTGTGGTCCACTGGAGAAGGAACTGGCATCCCACTCCACTATCTCTGCCAAGATAACCTTATGGAAAACCACAACCAGACTCAAGATGTGCCTGAAGTGCTGCCGTCCATAGGGTCAAAGAGAGTTAGACACAACTGAATAACTTAACAACAAGATTGTGGTAAAAGTTGAGTTGAAAATGTAGTGTATTTTTGTCAGTTTGTGACATATCTTTAGTCATATAACACAAATAATATTCAACTAAATATGAGATCATATAATTTTTTGTATCTACACACTTATTGACTGTTTTCATCTCTAATTCTCTTCAAGATTATCTACAGTGATCTTCTTGCTTCACATTAATAAACTAGTGACCTTCAAACAATAAAACACCAACAGATTTGCCAGATTGAGTGAAACTGTTGGGGATGTCCATTCAGGAATGGCAATGCCAGATAGAGCTGTTCCCTCTAACAGCCGGGAGAACAGCTCTACTGGAGGAGTGGGAGGGCAGAATAGGCAGAGGAACAGGCAGGTTTTGGTGGTAGGGGACTCTATTATTAGGAAGGTAGACAGGGTTATTTGTCACCCAGATCCCAGCAATCGAACAGTTTGCTGTCTCCCGGGTGCTCGCGTTCGTCATGTTGTGGATCAGGTAGATAAATTATTGGGAGGGGCTGGTAATGAACCGGTGGTCTTGGTACATATTGGTACCAATGACAAAGTTAGTGGGAGATGGAGAGTCCTAAAAAATGATTTCATAGAACTAGGGAATAAGCTTAAGGGAAGGACCTCCAAGGTAGTATTTTCTGAGATACTACCAGTGCCACGTGCTAGCCCAGGGAGGCAGAAGGAGCTTAGGGAGGTTAATGCGTGGCTAAAGATGTGGTGCACTAAGGAGGGGTTTGGGTTTTTAGAGCACTGGGCTGACTTCTTGCTTCGGTACAATCTCTATAGCAGGGATGGATTGCGCCTTAATGATGAGGGAACTTTTGTGCTAGGGGATAGGATGGTAGAATGGCTGGGGGAGGTGGGGGGACTAGATAGAAGTAATGGGGTAGAAAGTGTAGATGGGGATAGGGATGAATTAACTTCTCATGGGGAAGGAGGTGGGGGGAGTGTTAGTATAGTCTTCTACTGCCTCTCTCTCAGACTATCATTTGCAGCCTATCCGTATCACACCTCCAATACTATAACCATCTCACCTTCCTTGCTTTCCTCTCCTCTTCTCTGCTCCCATGAGCTATTCTCTCTCCTCCAATCACAATCTCATCCCCTCCCCAACACTCATAAGCAGAAACATCACTGTAAGTCCCACTCCCATATTCTCTCACTCTCACTCCTCCTTCTGCTAGCTGCTGGAGACATATCCCCTAACCCAGGTCCCTCCCTCATTTCTACCTGCTTTCAGCCACGCTCTACTCCAAGGGCAAAAAACACCAGAAAAACACAAAATTTGATACCCATCACTTGTCACAAACCTTCCACTCTTCCTTTCTCCTGTGCTCTCTGGAACGCACAATCTATCTGCAATAAACTCACTTTCACTCACGACCTTTTCACTACCAACTCCCTCAATCTACTGGCTCTTACTGAAACCTGGCTCTCCTCTTCTGATACTGCCTCCCCTGCAGCACTCTCGCATGGGGGTTTTCACCTCAGTCACACACCTAGACCTGGGAACAAACAAGGTGGTGGTGTGGGTGTATTACTTTCTTCTCGCTGTACGTTCCACCTCATACCCCCTGTCCCATCCCTCCAATTTTCGTCTTTTGAAGCTCATACTATCCGCCTCTTCTCTCCTATCTCTCTACGTGTTGCTGTAATCTATCGCCCCCCAGGTACTTCCTCTCAATTTCTCGATCACTTTTCCGCCTGGCTCCCACACTTTCTTTCCTCCAACATTCCCACACTGATACTTGGTGACTTCAACATTGCCATTGACACCCCCACCTCCTCAGCAGCCGCCAAACTACTTGCACTCACCTCTTCCCTCGGCCTCTCACAACTTACAGATTCTTCAACTCACCATGCTGGTCACTCTCTTGACCTTATTTTTACCAATATTACCCACACCTCCAACCTAGTCATCCACCCTCTCCCTCTATCTAACCATCACCTCCTTACCTTCAACCTCAACACATCTTCCTCCTATCACTCTTCTTCAACCCCAGCCACAATAACCCACAGAAACCTGCTAGAACTCGACCCTACCCAACTCTCCACCGTGCTCCAACCTCTTCTCAGCACTATCACCAACCTCAACTGCCCTGACACTGCCACCACACACTACAACTCTACTCTCACTTCCACTCTTGACACTCTGGCCCCCATAACTACACGCAGACGCCCTCAATTTCATCCACAACCATGGCACACTACACACACACGTTACATTCAGAAGTGCTCCCGCACTGCTGAACGACTATGGAGGAAATCACGCTCTGCAGCAGATTTCCTTCACTACAAGTTTATGCTACGTTCCTACTCCTCTGCCCTCAACCTGGCCAAACAGCAGTACTTTACATCACTAATATCAACTCTGTCCTCTAACCCAAAACGTCTTTTTGCCACTTTCAATACTCTCCTTCGCCCACCACCTCCCCCCATCCCTTCCTGTCTCACGGCTGAAGACTTTGCCAACCATTTTACACATAAAATTCAATCTATCCACAATGAACTCTCCTCCCACCATGGCTCACACACTTCACTCTCTCAACTAACTCTACTAACCAACAACACCCAATCTACCCCCCCTTCCATTCCCACAGCCACTCTGGACTACTTTACCCCTGCAACAGAAGATGAAATCTCCATCCTAATATCATCCTCTCACCTCACTACCTGTCCTTCAGATCCTATTCCATCTCAGCTCATCCCTCCCCTCTCTACTACACTTATCCCAGCTCTCACACATATCTTCAACCTTTCCCTAAAAACCGGCACATTTCCATCATCTCTAAAACATGCCATAATTACACCCACTCTCAAGAAACCCTCATCCGATTCTGACATTGCATCTAACTATCGCCCTATCTCTCTACTTCCCCTGGCTTCCAAACTGCTGGAGCGGCTCGTCTATAACCGCCTCACCAGTTTCATCTCCTCTAACTCTCTTCTGGACACTTTCCAATCCGGCTTTCGGCCCCAACACTCCACTGAGACAGCCCTCATAAAAGTCACCAATGACCTGCTCACCGCCAAGTCGAAAGGCCACTTTTCTATTTTGCTTCTCCTGGATCTCTCTGCCGCCTTTGACACCGTTGACCATTCAATTCTACTCCACATTCTCTCCTCCCTCGGCATTCGAGACACTGCTCTCTTGTGGTTCTCATCATACCTCCAAGAACGATCATTTAGCGTCTCCTTCTCCGGCACATCTTCTTCTCCTCACCCCCTGTCTATTGGCGTACCCCAAGGATCAGTCCTAGGCCCCCTCCTCTTCTCCATCTACACATCCTCACTCGGCACCCTAATAAACTCTTTTGGGTTCCAGTACCATCTCTATGCAGACGACACCCAAATCTATCTCTCAGCACCAGATCTATCCCCCTCTCTTCTAGCACAGGTCTCCGACTGCCTCTCTAGTATATCCTCTTGGATGTCCACCCACCATCTGAAACTCAACATGTCTAAGACTGAACTCTTAATCTTCCCACCCTCTACTACAGCTTCAATTCCTCACATCTCTCTCTCTGTCAACAACGCCATCATCACTCCCACCTCCCAAGCCCGTTGTCTCGGGGTTCTACTGGACCCTGCCCTCTCTTTCATCCCACACATACAGTCTCTAACCAAATCCTGTCTTTTCCATCTAAAAAACATATCCAGAATACGCCATTACCTTACACAAGACACTACTAAGATTCTAATACACTCTCTTATCATTTCTCGTCTTGACTATTGCAACTGGCTCCTTGTTGGCCTGCCCATCACTCGCCTCTCCCCACTTCAATCCATAATAAATGCCTCCGCCAGACTCATCTTCAGTACACATCGTTCAGTGTCGGCAGCTCCTCTTTGTCAATCACTCCACTGGCTTCCCTTAGCCTCCAGAATAAAGTTTAAAATCTTGACCCTAACTTATAAAGCCCTCAACAACAGCGCACCCCCATACATCTCTGCTCTCATCTCCAAATACTCCCCCACACGCCCTCTTCGTTCTGCTAACGACCTTCTTCTTTCTACCACTCTTGTCACCTCCTCTCACTCCCGCCTCCAGGACTTTTCTCGCGCTGCCCCTATTCTCTGGAACTCCTTGCCTCGCTTCACCAGACTATCCTCCTGCCTTAAATCTTTCAAAACATCAATAAAAACGCACCTCTTTAAAGAAGCCTATAACCTTCCTCCCTAACATGCTCAGCACTGCTCAGCACTACTCTCTCCCTACTGTACCAGATACAAACTTTAACCTTTAGATTGTAAGTCTGCGAGTTTCAATCCTGCGCAGTGCTTTAGGGAAAGCGCTATGGACACTGGATTCCAAGCTCAAAGACAGGGCCATACACTCTTTGCAATGTATGAATCTTTAACTTGTCATTGCCTGTAACTTAACTTATGTATAGCGCTACGGAATATGTTGGCGCGTTACAAATAAACGATAATAATAATAATAATAATAATAATAATAGGGAGGTATTGCTAGGTAACCCAATTACAGTGGCAGACACTTCAGACTCATAACATAAGGTGTATGCTCGCTAATGTCAGGAGCTTGCCAGGAAAAATGGGTGAGTTAGAATTATTAGCAATTAATGAGATATGGGATTTAATAGGCATTACTGAAACATGGTGGGATGACTCTCATGACTGGACTGTTAATCTGGATGGTTATAACCAAACTTGCCCACCCCTGCCTTATATAAATACATACAAAAGGGAGCTTTTTATGCCAAGAGGTTTTAACTGACAAGAGGACATGCTTTGAGGTTAGAAGTAAAAAGATTCCACCTTAAAGAAAGAAAAGGGTTCTTCGCAGTAAGGGTGGTTAATTTGTGGAATTCTTTACCAAAGGAGGTGGTGACAGCGGATTCGATAGATAACGTTAAAAAGGTTTAGATATTTTTTTTTTTTTAAAAGGGCATTCAGGGTTATCCTGGATAAGAAGAGAGGGAGTATTGATCCAGGGAGGAATCTGATCAGTAAGTATCTGGCGTCAGGAAGGAATTTTATTTTTATTTTGCTTTTGAGACAATTGGCAATGCTTCACTTGGTTTTTTTTCTGTATGCTTCCTCTGGATCATTTAACAATGTTTGGCTTAATCTGTAATCTCTAAACTAAGGGCCCTAATCGTAAATTTATACACACTTAAAATCACTCTTAATATTGCCAAATATTCTATTAGCTGCCCGCAATCCGATTACAAGTTCCCCGCTCAAAATCGCATATGAGACAGATTGCTAGATTCCTTGATAGCGAGTTTATTAATTGGTAACCACCGATTGCAATTATGTGTAATTTCTGTGTTTTACTGACATCATAATGACGGTCTTATTTAGTGGCTGTGTCTAAGAAGTATATTATGGGCTTGCCTATATATTGTCAGATAATGGGATCATGCCCCCTGAAATCCTACTTAAAAAGGCAGGGTTTAAGTTACGAATGTAAATTTTGAGCTTGAATCAATAGAATACATCTAAACATTTAGAGAAAAAAACACCTGCAGCAAAAATGATGGGTTACGACTCATTTGTGAGCTTCTAAAAGAACTGGGCTTTAAGTAAGTGATTCAGACCCATACCCACTTATCTAACTACAGCCACATCAAAATGTTCCTCTGCTGAAACCTCCAAATTTTAGGTACTCCGTGACTCCATTCAATTAATCGTGCTTCATTATTCTATTGGTTGCAGGGTATATCTCCCCCAACCCAGGACCCTCAACTATTCTACCTGATCTCTCTCACTCCTAACCAGAGTATATATAATGGCCGGAATATCAGATATCTGACACCCTTACACTGCCTTGCGCCCAAATGTTGAAGGATATGGTTTAGTCTGTTTGAAATAATCTGGGCAATTATTGTTACCAGATTATCCTCTTGCGACAAAACATTTAAAATCTCACTTAAAACGCATCTCTTTAAAGAAGCGTATCACCTTCCACTCTAACACGCTTATCACCTCTCTCTCCCTCTTTTACCCTCACTATACCTTAGATTGTAAGTCTGCGAGTTTCTATCCTCAGTACTTTGGGGATGCACCATGGACATTGGATTCCTAGCTCAGACAGCGCCCTCCTTGCTTTGCTATTTGTTAATTTGTATTCATCTTTGTCTGAACTTAACTTATGTACAGCGCTACGGAATATGTCGGCGAGTTATAAATGAATATACAAAAAATATATCCTATACAAAAATTGTATAAAAAATAAATATGGAATAACTTCTTTACTACATACCGTTTATCTAGGCATTCGTAACCGTTCAGATTTCAGGACTTTCAAGTACTAAGGATCAGCATAAACAACTTTTCAATTTATCAATATTTGAAAACCAACTTTTTGAGAAAACTTGCATTGGAAATTGCCAGGTTTAATTTGGTTTTAGGCTGGAGCTCCTTCCATCCTTTTCTTTTTTTTTTACTTTGTTTCTTTTTTTTTCTTTTTTTCAGATACAAAAAGTACAAAATCCATGAATACACATATAGTACAAGCATAACATGTTTTAACACATCCTAACATTCAACGTATCAATGTTCCAAGATGGTGAAGTTGTATAAAACTTGAAGGACCAGCTAAATTATTAATTCCAAAAAAAAGTATAAAAATTAAATAATGTATACCAATCCCTCTTTTACCAGTTGATAAAAGGGCCCAAGGTGCTTATCAAACCATTAATCCCCATCGTATCCTTAAATAGTATTTAATATTCCATTCAGGATTTGGGCTTTGTGTTAATTCTAATGTTTCACATTAACCAATTAGTGAGTAAGAAATTACAAAAAAAACAAAAACAAACATTTTGATATCTGTCGATACACACAATCATCTATATAGATGTAAATCAAACCCTATTAGAAATTGGATACAATTTGTTTGCCTTCCATCTTGCTTAATGACTGAGGAAAAAAAAATCCAACCGTGTTTCCCTAGTTTGGTACGGACCCACCATAAGTGAGAAATAAAACAATATTTAAATAAGGAGTGATATTAAGGAATGCTTATCCCATCTTTCCCACTTCTCCTTGTCCTTCACTTTCCTTTTTTGGAAAATACGGGCAAAATCTTTCTCAATTTGCCTATTTCTTTTTATTATATTTGTAATTTCATTCCATGAGGGAATGATCCCTTCTTTCCATTTCTTTGCTATCAGCCATTTGGTTACTAATAACGTGCTTAGTACCACTGCTTTAGTACTAATATCCCAATGAGATGGAAATATATTAAATAAAACCAGCTCAGGGGAGGAAGTAATAACCTCTTTACAAATGGCTGATATATTCTGGATACATATATCCCATATTTCTATCCTTTTCAAACTGTGGTTAGGCGTGCAGCACATTTCACCAGACTCTACTACTAAAGCTGTGCATTAATGCCGTACTTACCCAGAATGAGGAGGAGTGCAAAGATGATGTAAAAAAGCAACGTCAAGTTTAATTTCTCTCTCAAAAAAGCAATGTATCTTCATCACAATAAATGAATAAGGTGGACGTGCTTGTCTGTATTATATGGAAGCCGGGCCATTACATTGGTATGATGTGAGCTCCTTATGTCCATAAAAGTGTACTGTCCACCTTTTGTGTGCTGTCCATAACATTGTACTGTGGTCATCTGTGGCTCAGCTTTATTTTTAACCCTTAACATCCTAATCTTGACTGCAAATTTACAGGCATTTAAAATAAAATGTTCTGAGAAATTCCATATTTGACCAGAATGCCTCACCACGCTTGGTACTTTCCATCTCTTGGGTACTGTCCATAGTTCAGTTCTGTCCAACCCCTGGCTACTGTCCTTCTCCTTGATAATGCCCACTCCTAGCAGAGGTAAGCTTTGGGAATAAGACTCTTTTCCTACCTGTAGGATCCTGGAGATCTCACAAGCCCTCACGCCACTGGAGGCCAGCTCTATTATCTTCTTCCTCTTACAAGTGGGTAGGGGTCGCCCATTCACAAACATTCCTCCCAACTGGTTCACGCTGCTCACACCTAGGAAGAGCACATAATGAGGATAGAGATCACTGGCAAGTAAACATTGGGCAAATAAGCGTTGCTGTACGTGGATATGTCATCCAGCTTGTGCTTAAAAGTTGTACATGAGATAATAAAAATAAACACCATCAGACAGACTATAGAAAAGTACATGGAAACGCGTCAAAATAAGTGCTGCGCCACCAGAGAGGAGATTTCAATGCTCCGTAATGTACCCGAAAAGACCCGGAAATTCAAAAAATGCTTTATTTAATGCTGTGACCACCTGTAATCACGACATTTACTATGCAAAATGCAGGATATGTTTATGTATAAATATTATACCTTACATTCAGGAGGCATCTCGAAAAATAAGGCCTAGCAGTATATATATATATATATATATATATATGAGACAAATGAGAATGTCAGCCCCTTTGTATTGATAGCTTGTCATGGTGAAGGGGTTTATGTACATCAATGAAACTGTGAGCTATAACATGTAGGGTCAATCGAGATGTGCAGGTCACACCAGAGAAGTCAGACAAATGATGGTCCACTGCAGAAGGAACTGGCAACCTGCTCTAGTAACTTTGCTTAGAAAACTTTATGGACTGGGAAAACCAGAGACATGACAATATGGCACCGAAAGATGAGCCCCTCAGGTCAGAAGGTGCCTACCACATTACTGAGGAAGAGCAGAGGATGAGTACAAGTAACGCCAGATCTAATGAAGTGGTTGGGCCAAAGCCGAGAGGACACCCAGCTGCGGATGTGTCTGAGCCAAGGCAAAATGGAAGTGGGCAACCATGAGATGACAAGGTTAAACATTGATATTGTTGAAGAAACACACTTTCACTGACTCACCCTCAGAAGAATAACATAGGACACAAAAACTCTGTTTCATACAAGCTTGGAGGTGAACGGACCGAGTAACGGGAAGCCTGTAGTTCATCTGAAGAACTCTTCTACATGTTTATACAGTTTTTACAAGGTTTTGGTAAATCAGTAAACTCCTTGTGAGACTCAGCAGGGTATTACTAGAAGGTTCTACGAATAAGATTAGTTATTCAGTAAATTCCTTCTTGTAATACAAACACAAGGCCAAAATATTTTCATCTTTGAACCAATACTCAAATGTTTTATCTCTGCTCAAATATGCTCAATCTGTTTAATTGTATTCATGTTTCTTCTAAGAATCAACAGCCTTATTAAATTGTGATTTGGCCAATTGAATAGGGCTCTATATAAGCACAGAGCGTATTTTTTTACAGAAGTTTCACTTGAACCTCTATCCAAAATCAAGGTCTTCACTAACTAAAAACATCTGTAAAAAACATATGCTCTGTGCATATATAGAGCCCTATTCAATTTGCCGAATCGCAATTTAATAAGGCTGCACGTTTGCAAAAAGCCTTGAAGTAAAAGCACCGAAATAAGGATTCTTCAGAAGTAACTCCTTCTTAGGTTTTCAATTACTAAATACTTCCTCTCTAATTATCCATGATAACCCCAAATTCCCTTTTTAATTAAAAATAAATCCAGTCACCTTTTAACGTTATCTATCGAATCCGCTGTCACCACCTCCTTTGGTAGAGAATTCCACAGATTAACCCCCTTACTGTGAAGAACCCTTTTCTTTCTTTAAGGTGGAATCTTTTTACTTCTAACCTCAAGGGATGTCATGTTGTCAGTTGAAAACCTCTTGGCACAAAAAGCTCCCCCGACAAATCTTTATACTGACCCTGGATGTGTTTATATAAGGTAATCATATCTCCTCTTAGTGTTGCTGGTCTTATACAAGCAAATTTGGAAAACTCAACAATGGCCAATAGACTGGAAAAGGTCAGTTTACATCCCAATCCCAAAAAAGGTAGTGCCAAAGAGTTCTCCAATTATCGAACAATTGCACTCATTTCACATGCCAGCAAGGTAATGCTTAAGATCCTACACGCTCGACTCCAACAATATATGGACCAGGAACTACCAGATGTGCAAGCCGGGTTCTGTAGAGGAAGAGGCACGATATCAAATTGCCAATGTCCGTTGGATAATAGAGAAAGCAAAAGAGGTTCACAAAAACATTTACTTCTGCTTCATAGACTATTCTAAAGCCTTTGACTGTGTGGATCACAACTAAATGTGGCATGTCCTTAAAGAGATGGGAGTACCAGATCATCTCATCCTCCTCCTAAAGAATCTGTATGTGGACCAAGAAGCCACGGTCAGAACCGAACATGGGACAACAGAATGGTTCGAGATCGAAAAAGGAGTGCGACAAGGTTGTATATTGTCACCTTATTTATTCACCTTATACTCAGAGTACATCATGCGTAAAGGCCGGGCTGGATGAATCCAAAGCCAGAAACAATATTGCTGGAAGAAATATCACCAACCTCAGATACGCGGATGATACTACTCTGATGGCTGAAAGTGAGGAGTTACTAAAGGACTTATAGATGAGGGTAAAAGAAGAGAGTGCAAAAGCTGGCCTGGTGCTCAACGTTAAAAAGACGAAGATCATGGCAAAGACAGATTTTATTTTCCTGGGATCCAAATATCTATAGTTTGTGACTGTAGCCATGAAATTAAAAGGTGTTTGCTTCTGAGAGAGAAGCTATGACAAGACTGGACAGGCTAGTAAAAAGTGAAGATATTAAATTATCAACAAAGTAAGTACTGTAGTATTCCCAGTAGTAACAAACAGATGTGCCGCTGGACTGCAAGAAGATCACTAATTGGTTAGTATGACACAGCACAGCAAGTACTACAGAGTCTGTGCCCTCATGAGCTGCAGAGGGTAGACCCATACAGGAACTATTTGTTTGATTTTAGGCAGTAAAAATAGAGTTTATTAGCAATCCTTAATAAAAAAGGACATATGTAAATAGATAACAGGGATATTATATACCTAGTAACACCCAGGAACCTTCCATGGCCCTTAAATAACTTACGTTTAATTGCCACCCCGCACAGCCCCCTGATTGTATATTACAGTATTAGTGCAGCGATGTAGGATCATGTAAAATAATGTGATATCTCGTTGTTCCCACCAGGTGGTGCTACATAAAGCTTGGAAATGTAATATAATCGGGTTATTTTTTCTTTGCAATTGTTCGTTACAGTATGTTCAGCGTTATACGATTACTCAGATCACATGACATTTATACCAAATACAGATTTATTCCAACAAAAACAATCTTTCAGCAATATTAGAGAAACATATTTATAGTTAATATTTTACAAATATTGTACCAAAATATAATTTTCAGGGTGATATTGTTTTCAAGAATTGAATAAAAACAGCATAGCTCTGACTCTTGTCTGCTGAGGCCCTTGATCAAACCAGTCTGTTTGCTCCCTCACTTTTTTTTATTTTTACTTCCTTATTCTGACTCGATAATTGGGATTGAAACAACTCTGAAGACCCACTTTTTTTTTACCTGATTATTGGTCATTCATTTGGGAAGAATATATGATTTGGACCAATTGGGATAACTATTCACAATAACTATTGTTGGTTTATAACTTATAATATCAATGTATCCTAATTTTCAGGATGATCTAATATATATATATGGTAAAAACCAATAGATTGTACAAGTGGGACTTTATTCAGCGTATTCTCTGTTTGTACTGGAAGTAATTTGTCATCTCATTGGACAACAATTCACCAGAATGAGGTTATTATTATTATACCAGTATATACGAGAGTACATGTCCCAGGGCTCTTTGCCTGCAGGGACATTAAGGATCTGACTAGTCATATCTAGGCAGATTGGTAGGTATAAAATACAGATAATATTTAATGAATATATATGTTTTTTGGTTTGTTTAATACATCTATCAGTTTACCTTCTTACTAATAACTTGTATAAGAATGAATACTGTACTTGCAGTGTAAGTGAGAAGAGCACCCAATGGGTCAAATACAAATATGGCCACTCTGATATAGTGCATAGGTGGTGTGTAGTTAGTCCATAGGCCGTGTGTAGTTAGTCCATAGGCGGTGTGTAGTTAGTCCATAGGAGGTTTGTAGTTTTGTGGGGGTGCAAAGTAAATGGGATTTAGGTTGTTCCCCATCCATTCCTATACTCCATATTTTCACATATTTGCCCATTATATTTTGTTCTATTGTGTCCCCAATATCTTCCTCTCCTCTATCTCCATCCCAAATCCACCTTCTCTACCACTCCTGTATACCAATCTTGTCGTCTCTCAATCCCCCATCTCTTCTCCTGTATCCCCATCTTTCCGATGCTGTATCTCCATGTCTTAATTTCCTGTATCCTCCATCACTTTGACTCCACTATCCCATTTCATCCCCTCCTCTATCTCCCATATGTTCTCCTCCTGTATCCCCATCTCTTCCTCTCCATTTTAACCATATTTTCCTCTCCTGTATCATCCACTTCTTATTCTTATCTCTTAATATCCTGTATCCTCCATCACTTCCACTCCACTATCCCATCTCTTCCCCTCCTCTATCTCCCATATGTTCTCCTCCTGTATCCCCATCTCTTCCTCTCCATTTTACTCATCTTTTCCTCTCCTGTATCCTCCACTTCTTATTCTTATCTCCTAATATCCTGTATCCTCCAGCCCCAAAATACCAGACAATTCTAACCTGAACAGGAGAAACAGCAAACCCCAGACATACGTACGTTTCGCCGTCCCCGGGCCTCGTCAGTATTGGAGGAGAAGCATTAATGTCATTCTACAGACACCTAGTTAGCGCTGTCCTAGAACTGTATTTAATATAGGCGACTAAAATGGTGGATGGTCTAACAGGCAAAACTTATGATAGAATTAATCAACTTCTTGATCTGGGGACAAGTTTGTTACCTTCCAGAGCTCTTACAGACAGCTTTTGAAATCCATAACATTTTGAGCAGGATGATACTGCGCAACGCTAGAGAATGGAAAGCCCAAGTGCAAAAAAATGTTGGTCCCCCAAGGGGGGTTGTAAAAGTTTTTGTGCGCTTGGGTATACAGGAGAGGAAGCAATGGAGGATACAAGAGAGGGAGAGATGGAGAATACAGGTGAGCAAGGGATGAAGGATACAGGAGATGAGGAGATAGGGATACAGGACAGAGAGAGGTGGAGTCAACGTCTGGTTCCCCCTATCACCCATAAGGTGAGGATGTATGCAAATAAGAGTAGAGGTGCCTGTATTCTCCATTTCTTCCTCTCCTGTATCCCCATCTCTTCCTCTCTTGTGTCCTCCATCTCTTCCTCTCTTGTATCCCCCATCTCTTCCTCTCTTGTGTCCTCCATCTCTTTCTCTCCTGTATCCCCATCTCTTCCTCTCTTGTGTCCTCCATCTCTTTCTCTCGTGTATTCTCCACCCCGTCCTCATCTGTATCCTCCATTTCTTCCCCTCCTGTATCCTCCATCTCTTTCTCTCTTGTGTCCTCCATCTCTTCCTCTCTTGTATCCCCCATTTCTTCCTCTCTTGTGTCCTCCATCTCTTTCTCTCCTGTATCCCCATATCTTCCTCTCTTGTGTCCTCCATATCTTTCTCCTCCTGTATTCTCCATCCCGTCCTCATCTGTATCCTCCATTTCTCCCCCTCCTGTATCGCCCATCTCTTCCTCTCCTGTATCGCCCATATCTTCCTCTCCTGTATCCCCATATCTTCCTCTCTTGTGTCCTCCATATCTTTCTCCTCCTGTATTCTCCATCCCGTCCTCATCTGTATCCTCCATTTCTCCCCCTCCTGTATCCCCCATCTCTTCCTCTCCTGTATCCCCCATTTCTTCCTCTCCTGTATCACCATTTCTTCCTCTCCTGTATCCCCCATCTCTTCCTCTCTTGTGTTCTCCATCTCTTTCTCTCCTGTATTCTCCATAACGTTCTCGTCTGTATCCTCCATTTCTTCCCCTCCTGTATCCTCCATCAAGTCCTCCTCTGTATATCCCATCTCATCCTCTCCCATATCTCTCATTTCTTATTATTCCTCTCCTGTCATCACTTCCCACTCTGACTTTATGCTCTCGAGACCAGTGGTTCTTAACATCTGGCCCTTGTTCTGGTCACATATAGTGCATGGTATCATATCAATTACATTGGATTATATACATGAACATGAGCCCCTGATGTTATAGGTCTTGGTGTTATGTGTGGTGGTGTCCTCTCTACAGATATGCTAACACAAGTTGAGGCAACATTTATTGCAAGAGTCGCGCCATTTTCTTTTTCATGCTCTTCATTGGCCTATCTTCTGCTGACCAATGTTTGTCTCATATGGTATATATATATATATATATACGTTTCTGTAGTGTAGTTTAGGGGCCACTTGTCTGTGTCCACCCCCAGCCACCCAGGTCAATGCAGGAGGGAATGGTAGACAGGAGGTAACGGTAGGCAGGAGGTAATGGTGGGCAGGAGGTAACGGTGGGCAGGAGGTAACGGTAGGCAGGAGGTAACGGTAGGCAGGAGGTAACGGTAGGCAGGAGGTAACGGTGGGCAGGAGGTAACGGTGGGCAGGAGGTAACGGTAGACAGGAGGTATTGGTAGGCAGGAGGTAACGGTGGGCAGGAGGTAACGGTGGGCAGGAGGTAACGGTAGGCAGGAGGTATTGGTAGGCAGGAGGTAACGGTGGGCAGGAGGTAACGGTAGGCAGGAGGTAACGGTAGACAGGAGGTAACGATAGACAGGAGGTAACGGTGGGCAGGAGGTAACGGTGGGCAGGAGGTAACGGTAGGCAGGAGGTAACGGTGGGCAGGAGGTAATGGTGGGCAGGAGGTAACGGTAGGCAGGAGGTAACGGTGGGCAGGAGGTAATGGTGGGCAGGAGGTAATGGTAGACAGGAAGTAACGATAGACAGGAGGTAATGGTGGGCAGGAGGTAACGGTAGACAGGAGGTAAGCGAAGGGGAGCAGCTATGAGAAGAGGAGTATCTATGGTCTCGGGGAAAACAACTATGGGGAAAGAGTATGGGGAGGAGTGATGTTATGGGAAGTGGTTTTGGGAAAGGGTACCAAGTGAGTTAGTACAGGGCGGCCAACGCAAAAAAAACTTTTACAATCTCCCTTGGGGGACCAATATTTTTTTGCACTTGGGCCTTCCATTCTCTAGCGCTGCGCATTATCATCCTGTTCTGGATTTCAAAAGCTGTCTGTAAGAGCTCTGGAAGGTAACAAACCCAGATCAAGAAGTTTATTAATTCTTTTTTCTTAAGTTTTGCTTTTTAGACCATTCACCATTTTAGTCGCCGATATTAAACACAGTTCTAGGACAGCGCTAACTAGGTGTCTATAGAGTGACATTAATGCTTCTCTTCCAATACTGACGAGGCCCGGAGACCGCGAAACGTACGTATGTCTGGGGTTTGCTGTTGGGTGACACCAGACTGATTTACTACAGGATATCTCTCCCTGTGAATGGCACAAGTGGCTAAAAGAAGCTGCTCTATGAGTAGGTGACCAAACCTATAGGACAAAACTACTTAGGTGTCGTTAGTTCTCAGATGAGCACCTCTACTCTTATTAGCATACATTTTCCTCACCTTATGGGTGATAGGGGGAACCAGACTTGGACCTCTTGTTCACTGTGTCTTAGGGAGTTCAGCTACATCTCACTGACAAGACCCATAGAGAGAGAAACGCGTCTGGGGTTTGCTGTTTCTCCTGTTCAGGGTAGAATTGCCTGGTATTTCAGGGCTGGATAACTCTATTGAGGATCTCTCTCCCGAAGGAAGGGCACAAGGGGCTAAATGAGGCTGCTCTCAGGGTGGGTTTCCAGTCCTATACAACAAGACACCTTCAGATATTCACTTCTCTGACTCACACATCCAACTCTGAATATAAAAATACAACTTTTAGAAGCCATTTGTTTGCCGCAGCAAATCCAACCTTGATGTGTCATGACCCGGAGAGTCCTTGTCACCTCCATTTAAGAAATGAAGTGTCAGAATGAGTAAGTGGGGCCGGGTGGGGGGATGGGCGACCCCATTGGTTACTATTTGTGTTCCAATGACTGGTCACATTGTTTCTGTATTACAGTGTAAGTAATGAGCAGCCGCGCTTCACGCCAGGTCTCCGTGTGAAGGTTTTATTTCGGTGCTGTAAATTCTCGCTGCCCTTAGAGTCCCTTATTGTGTGAGGATTTATTCCAAGGCTGTGAGTGGAACCCTCGTAAATAAGGAGCTGACCCAAAGAGAACGAGAACGAATATAAATCGCACTAAAATATGTCCCGAGAGATGGAGATTTCAGATATTGAACTAACAGGAAACGCAGAGAGCATACTTTAGTCTGGAGATCTCATTGGCTGGCCGAGGACAAGATCAGTTACATTCTGAATATATTTTTGTGGTCTGAGACCCTTACTTGAAAAAAGAAAACACAGCGTGATACAGCATCAAATACCCTATCTATGATGCAACAAAGAAAATAAACTTTCCATGTTCCTTTTATTGTTGTATCAAATTACTCTAATTATACTCAGACATAAAAAAGTGACTTTTTGTTAATGTGCAGATCTTTACCAATAAAGATGATTTTAGTCCCCAAAATATGATCAGTGATATGTGGAATAAAATACTGCAATAAAATGCAAATGTCAGGCATCAAAAATATCATTACGAACACTGACTGGGACAAGATAAGGCTGAGGTTAAAGGGACACAGCAAAGGTTTCAGATATGGTATCATAATAATAATAACTTCAGCAAATGAGTACTCTTAAAGGTGTATTGTCTGCAGGAAACTTACATTGTAATGTGCATTTGTTACCTGAGTCAGTCTTTCTTATCCACCCAGCAAACGGGGTATGTTATCTCATTCTTATGGGTTATTATTGCCAATAATTGTCAAGTATTGGTTATGAGTCTGAATGTATTGCGTTTGGTCTAAAACCTGTAATTCTGAGTAGAGCTTGTGCAGATCCCGGGAGGTAATTATACTAATCATACGGAATATACCAAGAAAGACAAAGAGGTATTACTTTGTGAGGAGAGTGAGGAGAGTGAGGAGTAAGGAGAGTGAGGAGTAAGGAGAGTGAGGAGGAAGGAGAGTGAGGAGGAAGGAGAGTGAGGAGGAAGGAGAGAAGTAAGGAGAGGAGTAAGGAGAGGAGTAAGGAGAGAAGTAAGGAGAGGAAGAGGAGGAAGGAGAGGAATAAGGAGAGGAGTAAGGAGAGAAGTAAGGAGAGGAAGAGGAGGAAGGAGAGGAATAAGGAGAGTAAGGAGGGTGAGGAGTAAGGAGAGTGAGGAGTAAGGAGAGGAGTAAGGAGAGGAGGGAGAGTAAGGAGAGAAGTAAGGAGAGGAAGAGGAGGAAGGAGAGGAATAAGGAGAGTGAGGAGTAAGGGAAGGAAGGAGAGGAAGGGGAGGAAGGGGAATAAGGAGAGAAGGAATAGTAGGGAGAGTAAGGAGAGTAAGGAGAGTACGGGGGGTAAGAAGAGTAAGGAGAGTAAGACTAACCCTAAACATGAGTATACATATATTAATGGGAAGAAGGCAAGGAAGGAAGCTATAGGAACATTACAATGTGACACAGGCCGTCTGATAATTAGTGACCAAGAAAAGGCAGATGAGCGAAATAGGTTCTTTTCTTCGGTATACACACGGGAGGTACCAGTGGTTGGGACACGGCAACATAATGGGGCTACACTACCTTTGCCAAATAATTGGTTAATACAGGAAGTAATCCGAAAGAGGTTTGAAAAAATGAATGTTAATAAAGCCCCGGGTCCTGATGGAATACATCCAAGGGTACTGAGGGAGCTGGGTTCTGTAATAGCCAAACCATTATATCTAATCTATTAAGATTCACTCAACACAGGGTCTCTACCAGATGACTGGAGAAAAGCAGAGGTGATACCTATATCTAAGAAGGGAGCAAGAGCAAATCCAGTGAGCCTAACTTCTGTAGTGGGAAAGCATTTAGAAGGGTTAATAAAGGATAATATACAAGAATATGTCTATTTGAACAGGATTATAAGTAGGAGTCAACATGGATTTATGAGGGATAGTTCATGTCAGACAAACCTAATTAGTTTCTATGATGAGGTTAGTAAGAACCTGGATCAAGGCAACGCAGTTTATGTAGTCTATTTGGATTTTGCAAAGGCTTTTGATACAGTGCCACATGGGAGACTATTGTGCAAACTAAGGGATACAAGAATTGCAGTGTGCGAGAGTGTGTGTAAGTGTGTGTGTACGCGTGTGTGTGCATCTCTGTGTGTGTCCATGTGTGTGTGTGCATGCATGTGAGTGTGTAAGTGCACGTGGTGCATGTTTGGGTATGGGTGTGCATGTGTGCTTGTGCGGGTAAATGTGTGCACGTGCGAGTGTGCATGTGTCTGCGTGAATGTGCGCATGCATGTGGGTGTGTGTGTGCAGGTGTGTGTGCGTGCAGGTGTTTGCATGCGTGCATGTGTGGGTGTGCGAGTGTGCATGTAGGGGGGGGGGTGTGCATGTGCGCATGTGTGCAGGTATGTGCGTGTGGTCATATATGAATCCCCACATCTAATGCTCGTGTCTTTATCTTGTCTGTAATGATAATCCATCCCAAGTCTCCCGTTTCCGGACCGGTCGGGGCTGTCGGGGGTCTCTGAGCACATTATTATTCCTCCCTTTAATGCTCTATAAGTGATACTATATGTGAACGTTTCCTCGGATCACCAGCAGATAATTCTTCTTCATGAAATAAATGTGTTACTGAGTAAGATGACGGACTGTGATATGGGCATTCGTGATAAGGGGCAGACTGACTAAGCAGTGCATGATTTATAAGGAGACAACATGACAGTAATATGTATAGATTAAAGGAGACTCCATGACATTAATATGTATAGATTAGAGAGGAACCCATGGCACTAATATGTATAGATTAGAGGGTCTCCATGACATTAATATGTATAGATTATAGGAGACTCCATGACAGTAATATGTATAGATTAGAAGGGATTCCATGACAGTAATATGTATAGATTAGAGGGGACTCCATGACAGTAATATGTTTAGATTAGAGAGGACTCCCTGACAGTAATATGTTTAGATTAGAGAGGACTCCCTGACAGTAATATGTATAGATTAGAGAGGACTCCATGACATTAATATGTATAGAATAGAAGGGAATCCATGACAGTAATATGTATAGAATAGAAGTGACTCCATGACAGTAATATGTATAGATTAGAGGGGATTCCATGACAGTAATATGTTTAGATTAGAGAGGACTCCATGACAGTAATATGTTTAGATTAGAGAGGACTCCATGACAGTAATGTGTATAGATTAGAGAGGACTCCATGACATTAATATGTATAGAATAGAAGGGACTCCATGACAGTAATATGTATAGATTAGAGGGGATTCCATGACAGTAATATGTATAGATTAGAGAGGACTCCATGACAGTAATATGTTTAGATTAGAGAGGACTCCATGACATTAATATGTATAGAATAGAAGGGACTCCATGACAGTAATATGTATAGATTAGAGGGGATTCCATGACAGTAATATGTTTAGATTAGAGAGGACTCCATGACATTAATATGTATAGAATAGAAGGGACTCCATGACAGTAATATGTATAGATTAGAGGGGATTCCATGACAGTAATATGTTTAGATTAGAGAGGACTCCATGACAGTAATATGTTTAGATTAGAGAGGACTCCATGACAGTTATATGTATAGATTAGAGAAGACTCCATGACAGTAATATGTTTAGATTAGAGAGGACTCCATGACAGTAATATGTATAGATTAGAGAGGACTCCATGACAGTAATATGTATAGATTAGAGAGGACTCCATGACAGTAATATGTATAGATTAGAGAGGACTCCATGACAGTAATATGTATAGATTAGAGGAGACTCCATGACAGTAATATGTATAGATTAGAGAGGACTCCATGACAGTAATATGTATAGATTAGAGGAGACTCCATGACAGTAATATGTATAGATTAGAGAAGACTCCATGACATTAATATGTATAGATTAGAGAGGACTCCATGACATTAATATGTATAGATTAGAGGGGACTCCATGACAGTAATATGTATAGATTAGAGAAGACTCCATGACATTAATATGTATAGATTAGAGAGCACTCCATGACATTAATATGTATAGATTAGAGGGGACTCCATGACAGTAATATGTATAGATTAGAGAGGACTCCATGACAGTAATATGTATAGATTAGAGGGGACTCCATGACATTAATATGTATAGATTAGAGGAGACTCCATGACATTAATATGTATATATTAGAGGAAACTCCATGACAGTAATATGTATAGATTAGAGGAGACTCCATGACATTAATATGTATAGATTAGAGGGGACTCCATGACATTAATATGTATAGATTAGAGGAGACTCCATGACAGTAATATGTATAGATTAGAGGGGACTCCATGACATTAATATGTATAGATTAGAGGAGACTCCATGACAGTAATATGTATAGATTAGAGGGGACTCCATGACATTAATATGTATAGATTAGAGGAGACTCCATGACATTAATATGTATAGATTAGAGGGGACTCCATGATATTAATATGTATAGATTAGAGGGGACTCCATGACAGTAATATGTATAGATTAGAGGAGACTTCATGACAGTAATATGTATAGATTAGAGGGGACTCCATGACATTAATATGTATAGATTAGAGGGGACTCCATGACAGTAATATGTATAGATTAGAGAGGACTCCATGACAGTAATATGTATAGATTAGAGAGGACTCCATGACATTAATATGTATACATTAGAGAGGACTCCATGACATTAATATGTATAGATTAGAGGAGACTCCATGACAGTAATATGTATAGATTAGAGGGGACTCCATGACAGTAATATGTATAGATTAGAGGAGACTCCATGACAGTAATATGTATAGATTAGAGAGGAATCCATGACAGTAATATGTATAGATTAGAGAGGACTCCATGACATTAATATGTATACATTAGAGAGGACTCCATGACATTAATATGTATAGATTAGAGGAGACTCCATGACAGTAATATGTATAGATTAGAGGAGACTCCATGACATTATTATGTATATATTAGAGGAGACTCCATGACATTAATATGTATAGATTAGAGAGGACTCCATGACAGTAATATGTATAGATTAGAGGAGACTCCATGACATTATTATGTATATATTAGAGGAGACTCCATGACATTAATATGTATAGATTAGAGAGGACTCCATGACAGTAATATGTATAGATTAGAGGGGACTATGTGACATTAATATGTATAGATTAGAGGAGACTCCATGACAGTAATATGTATAGATTAGAGGGGACTCCATGATATTAATATGTATAGATCAGAGAGGACTCCATGACATTAATATGTATAGATTAGAGGGGACTCCATGACATTAATATGTATAGATTAGAGAGGACTTCATGACAGTAATATGTATAGATTAGAGAGGACTCCATGACATTAATATGTATAGATTAGAGGAGACTCCATGACAGTAATATGTATAGATTAGAGGAGACTCCATGACATTAATATGTATAGATTAGAGGGGACTCCATGATATTAATATGTATAGATTAGAGGGGACTCCATGACAGTAATATGTATAGATTAGAGGAGACTTCATGACAGTAATATGTATAGATTAGAGGGGACTCCATGACATTAATATGTATAGATTAGAGAGGACTTCATGACAGTAATATGTATAGATTAGAGAGGACTCCATGACATTAATATGTATAGATTAGAGGGGACTCCATGACAGTAGTATGTATAGATTAGAGGAGACTCCATGACATTAATATGTATAGATTAGAGGAGACTCCATGACATTAATATGTATAGATTAGAGGGGACTCCATGACATTAATATGTATAGATCAGAGAGGACTCCATGACATTAATATGTATAGATTAGAGGGGACTCCATGACATTAATATGTATAGATTAGATAGGACTCCATGACATTAATATGTATAGATTAGAGGAGACTCCATGACATTAATATGTATAGATTAAAGGTGACTCCATGACATTAATATGTATAGATTAGAGGGGACTCCATGACATTAATATGTATAGATTAGATGGGACTCCATGATATTAATATGTGTAGATTAGAGGAGACTCCATGACATTAATATGTATAGATTAGAGGGAACTCCATGACATTAATATGTATAGATTAGAGGGGACTCCATGACAGTAATATGTATAGATTAGAGAGGACTCCATGACATTAATATGTATAGATTAGAGGGGACTCCATGACAGTAATATGTATAGATTAGAGAGGACTCCATGACAGTAATATGTATAGATTAGAGGAGACTCCATGACATTACTATGTATAGATTAGAGGAGAGTCCATGACATTAATATGTATAGATTAGAGGGAACTCCATGACAGTAATATGTATAGAATAGAGGGGACTCCATGACATTAATATGTATAGATTAGAGGGGACTCCATGACAGTAATATGTATAGATTAGAGAGGACTCCATGACAGTAATATGTATAGATTAGAGGAGACTCCATGACATTACTATGTATAGATTAGAGGAGACTCCATGACATTAATATGTATAGATTAGAGGAGACTCCATGACATTACTATGTATAGATTAGAGGAGACTCCATGACATTAATATGTATAGATTAGAGGGTACTCCATGACAGTAATATGTATAGATTAGAGGAGACTCCATGACATTACTATGTATAGATTAGAGGAGACTCCATGACATTACTATGTATAGATTAGAGGAGACTCCATGACATTAATATGTATAGATTAGAGGAGACTCCATGACATTAATATGTATAGATTAGAGGAGACTCCATGACATTACTATGTATAGATTAGAGGAGACTCCATGACATTAATATGTATAGATTAGAGGGTACTCCATGACAGTAATATGTATAGATTAGAGGAGACTCCATGACATTACTATGTATAGATTAGAGGAGACTCCATGACATTACTATGTATAGATTAGAGGAGACTCCATGACAGTAATATGTATAGATTAGAGGAGACTCCATGACATTACTATGTATAGATTAGAGGAGACTCCATGACATTACTATGTATAGATTAGAGGAGACTCCATGACATTAATATGTATAGATTAGAGGGGACCCCATGACATTAATATGTATAGATTAGAGGGGACTCCCTGACAGTAATATGTATAGATTAGAGGGGACTCCATGACAGTAATATGTATAGATTAGAGGAGACTCCATGACATTATTATGTATATATTAGAGGAGACTCCATGACATTAATATGTATAGATTAGAGAGGACTCCATGACAGTAATATTGATAGATTAGAGGGGACTGCATGATATTAATATGTATAGATTAGAGGGGACTCCATGACAGTAATATGTGTAGATTAGAGGAGACTCCATGACATTAATATGTATATATTACAGGGGACTCCATGGCATTAATATGTATAGAATAGAGAGGACTACATGACATTAATATGTATATATTACTGGGGACTCCATGGCATTAATATGTATAGAATAGAGAGGACTCCCTGACATTAATATGTATAGATTAGAGGGGTCTCCATGACAGTAATATGTAGAGATTAGAGGAGACTCCATGACATTAATATGTATAGATTAGAGAGGACACCATGACAATAATATGTATAGATTAGAGAGGACTCCATGACAGTAATATGTATAGATTAGATAGGACTCCATGACATTAATATGTATAGATTAGAGAGGACTCCATGACAGTAATATTTATAGATTAGAGAGGACACCATGACAATAATATGTATAGATTAGAGAGGACTCCATGGCATTAATATGTATAGAATAGAGAGGACTCCATGACATTAATATGTATAGATTAGAGAGGACACCATGACAATAATATGTATAGATTAGAGAGGACTCCATGACATTAATATGCATAGATTAGAGGGGACTGCATGACATTAGTATGTATAGATTAGAGGGGACTCCATGACATTAATATGTATAGATTAGAGAGGACTCCATGACATTAATATGCATAGATTAGAGGGGACTGCATGACATTAGTATGTATAGATTAGAGGGGACTCCATGACAGTAATATGTATAGATTAGAGAGGACTCCATGACATTAATATGTATAGATTAGAGGGTACTCCATGACATTAATATGTATAGATTAGAGAGGACTCCATGACATTAATATGTATAGATTAGAGGGGACTCCATGACATTAGTTTGTATAGATTAGAGGGCACTCCATGACAGTAATATGTATAGATTAGAGGGGACTCCATGACATTAGTATGTATAGATTAGAGGGGACTCCATGACATTAGAGATATGATTGCATTTCCTGAAGCATGGAGTGTACTTCTGGACCAGTAAGGGACAAGAGGTTATCCAATTATTTAATTATTTAAATAATTATTTAACAAAGCCCCTCAGCCCTAACCCACCCAACTCTCCACTGATAGCCAAAATGCACACCCTCATAATCCAGCTCTAAGGATGTGATATAGCAAACACAAAATCAATTCCTTTACATATAAACAAACATTCAAACATTCACTGAAGGCGCTCATTGCAGCCTTCGCGATGGCCCTCAACACTTTGGAAAAGGCCTAAGGCGCTCATTGCCAGGCCCAAGATGAGGGCTGAAGGCTGTAGGCCTTCGACGCTCAACACAAGGCATGCAACACTTAAAAAAAAAAAAACGTCTTTAACGGGGCCATTTTTTTCAAGCAGTTGGAAGACCACCAAAAGACACCAATTACTTAAAAATGAACTTACAACCTCACACCCAGCACAAGGGGAGAGGCGGGGAGCCTGTAAGTGCGGTTGGAAGATAATTTAAGGTTTAATTAGTGTTTTTCGGAGATCGAAAATAGGATAATCGAGGAAACAAAACGGCGGCCGTAAACTCGTAATTGAGGGTTAAAACAAGGAGGCAGGAACACTTAGGTGCTCATCGCGAGGGCCGCAAGACTTGGAAACAAGAACCAACAGCGCTCATGAAAAAGACTCCGGGGAGGGAGTGGAGGAAGAGGATGGAAAAAGACACAGAAGTGAGAGTGGGGAAAAAAGACACAGGGGAGGGAAATAAGGGGGGGGGGGGGGGGGGGGGAAACAGGGCAATAAAAAGAGGGGAGGGAGAGAGGGGAAACAGACACAGGGGTCAGAGAGTGGGGAGAGGCTCGCGCTGAGCACCAAAGGCGCTAATTGCGAAGCATGAAAGGGGTGGGTTGGCCGAGGCCTGCAATGAGCGGTGCCCGCAAGTTAGTGGGGCAAGAGCCTCGCATTGTGTGGCAAACAGCATTACCAGCCTTCAAATTTTACTGCCGTCATTTTTAATGGGGAAGTCGCTAGTCACATATATAGTTGTGAGCATGCGGGTTGCTGCTAACGATGTGGGCTCGCGTAGCGAGCCTGCGGCCCTCGCGAAGCCTCACACGCGATTACAAACACCCACACAAGCGGGACTACCAGGGAAAAAATACGACCTTAACGGCTGAACTTAACACAAAAAACATTACAAACACAATAAATACCCACAAAAAAGACATAAAAAAGCTTACCCACAGCAAGGGGGGCACACAGGACCTCTGCAAGTGAAGTTACACCTAAGCGAGAGAGAAAATGGCCGCCAAAAAAAACTAAAACGAGGCTCCACGACCCCGGACCGCCCAGCCACCTACAACTTACCTAAGAAGGGATCCTAGATAAGCTCAGAAACCCGCATTAACCCCACATTAACCCTATCACGCATGGAGTTCTATACAGAGCTCCATCAACCCCTAAAAAACCCTATAACTCATGGGGGTCAATAGAGACGCCCACAAGCCTCAATTTAACCCCATCAGTCCCATAAGGGTATATTATGACCATTATTAGCCTGTTACAACCCAACATTAACCACATAAGTGCCATGACGGTCCTCAAGGACAATCATGACACTAAGTATAAACACTACACTGCACTATACCCCCCAATAAAACATTATATATCAACTAAACACCCTCTACACTAACTTATTAACACCTTCACTACCTACCTACCCCCTAATAACCCCCACCACTCTAATTACAGAAAACAAATAAACTAAAGTCACCAAAAAAAAAAATCTACATTACATAAAATAAAAAAACCTAATTCACGAAAAAAGGAACATTACAGAACATAAAAAAATACATTACAACCCCCCACTACAGAAAAAAAAAACAATTACACACCTGAAAAGGAAATACATATAATACATACAATACAAATACAATGAAATACAATACAATACACCCCTATCTAATATACAATACATCCTATCTATCTAATATACATCCCCCTATCTAACATACAATAAATGCTAATTCTATATAGAAACCCTAATTCTAAGCTAAAATAAAATATTTAAGAACACTTACCTTTGCAGATGTCCCTTCAGATCAACAACCTAGGAAAAACAAAAATGAGTGCAACACATTTACAGAAAATACATAAACATTATAAACATTATAAATATTCTACTCACCTTTCCAGCATGTCCCCATCCTGCTTCTTTTTTTCTTCTCCGGCGCATCCACCTGTTAAAAAAAACATAAGATTAGTACACATAAAAAAACATAAAACAAAATAAAATAAACATAATCTACATTGTACTTACCTCCCCATGATGTCTCCGGCCTCTTCCTCTTTTGCCCCGCCCTGGAACCGCGCTCTAAAAAAAACCCTCCTGAAGCCTTTTCCGGAAGAAAATAGCCAATGGCGCCTTCTGATTGGTTGAATTTGATACACAGCGTTTTCAACCAATCAGAAGGCGCCAATGTATGAGCCAATCAGAAAGGAATACACCCCAAAATCCCACTCTGATTGGATAATGCACCTGTCAATCTTTATTTAAACCAATCACAAGGCGCAGATGCCTTCAGCCAATCACAATGGAATACACCCCCATGTACTGATTAGCCGAAGGCATTTGCGACTTCTCATTGGCTGTTGTCAATGTCAATCAGCATTACAGCCAATGAGAAGGCGCAGATGTCTTCAGCCAATCACCCCGTGGGGGTATATCCCATTGTGATTTGCTGATGGCAATAAAGCCTTTGGATTGGTTCAAATAAAGATTGACAGGTGCGTTATCCAATCAGCGTGGGATTTTGGGGTGTATCCCTTTCTCATTGGTTCACCATTGGCATCTTCTCATTGGCTGAATTTGATAGACAGCGTTTTCAGCCAATCAGAAGCCGCCATTGCCAATTGTATTCTGGAACACTCCGTAGGTTAGTGTCAGAGACATCCGTGAGTGCAGATGTGTGTTGTTTTTTATTTTAAAGAGCGCGGATGCTTCCTGGGCAGAACACGAGGAGGCCGGAGATTGGCTGATGGCAATAAAGCCTTCTGATTGGCTTAAATAAAGATTTTACTCCGTAGGAGGCTCATTAGCATTGGGGAGGTTTGCAAGTACGGACCTCCATTCGTTTTTTACAAAAAAATGTTTTGAGCGCGGATTGTTCCAGGGCCCATCCAGGGCAGAAGAGGAGGAGGCCGGGGAAATCGTGGGGAAGTCAAGAGGGGCCGCGCCGGAGAAGAAAAGAAGGACGGGGACATGCTGGAAAGGTGAGTAGAATATGAAAGGTGAGTTTCGAATATTTAGAATGTTTATTTATTTACTGTAAATGTTGTACTAATTTTTTTGTTTTTTTCCCCGAGGTGGCTTATCTGAAGGGACATCTGCAACGGTAAGTGGTCTTAATTATTTAATTTTAGCTTAGAATTAGGGTTTTTTATATAGAGATAGCATTTATTGTATGTTAGGGGGATGTATATTACATAGATAAGATGTATTGTATATTAGATTGTGGGATGTATATTACATAGATAGGATGTATTGTACATTATATAGATTGGCTGAGGTATTTTAGATAGATAGTATTCATCGTATGTTACATAGATAGAGGGGTATTGTATTGTATTTGATTTTATTTGTATTATATGTATGTATCTATTTCCTTTTCAGTTGTGTAATTTTTTTTTTCTGTACTGCGGAGGGTAGTGGGGGGGGCTTGTAATGTATTTTTTTATTTTCTGTAATGTTACTTTTTTTTGTGATTTAGTTTTTTTTTCTGTAATGTAGATTTCTTATTTTTTATGATTTAGGTTTTTATTTTATGTAATGAAGATTTTTTATTTTTGGTGACTTTACTTTTTTTCCCCTGTAATTAGAGTGGTAGGGGTTATTAGGGGGTAGGTAGGTAGTGTAGGTAGGTAGTGTAGGTGTTAATAGGTTAGTGTAGAGGGCGGTTAGTTTAGATTTAATGGTTTATTGGGGGACTATAGTGCAGTGTAGTGATTATACTTAGTGTCATGAGGGTACTGTAGAACCCTCATAGCACTTACAGGGTAATGTTAGGCTTCTAACTGTCCCATGAGGGTCTTTAAATACCCTTATGGGACTCTTGGGTTTAAATAGAGGCTTATGAGGGTCTGTATAGACCACCATAAGAGACCGGGTTAAATGGTGTTGTGCTTACACTTTGGGTCATGAGGGTCCTGGATGACCCTCATGGCACTTATAGTGTTATTACATGCGTTCATTAGTGTGTTAGAGGGGTCTATATAGTTGAGGCACACAGTACACTCACATTGTGTGACAAACAGCATTTCAACACTTTTTTTTATTGCGGCTCGCAATGAGCGCCGAAGGTCTTCACAGTATAAAACTGTTTCAATTATGTCTCAAACAGCATTCCCATGGCTTCAAATTTTATTGACCGTAATTTTTTGACGGGCAAGTCGCTAGTACTATAATAATAATCTTATTGCCAGAAAATCCACAAACACTAAAGTAAACAAACACCTCAACTTACCGAATGGAAGATTAACCATTATTATTATTATAATAATTATCTATTTGTAAAATTACAGTATGACTCAAACTCAATAATAATAGAAATTCCATGTCCCTCCTCAGTCCTCCTGTCCCTCCTCAGTTGCCCTGTCCCTCCTCAGTCCTCCTGACCCTCCTTAGTCCCTGTCCCTCCTCAGTCCCCGTCCCTCCTCAGTCCTCCTGTCCCTCCTGACTTGCCCTGTCCCTCTTCAGTCCCCATCCCTCCTCATTCCTCCTGTCCCTCCTCAGTTGCCCTGTCCCTCCTCAGTTGCCCTGTCCCTCCTCAGTTGCCCTGTCCCTCCTCAGTCCTCATGTCCCTCCTCAGTCCTCCTGTACCTGTCCCTCCTCAGTTGCCCGGTCCCTCCTCAGTCCTCCTGTCCCTCCTTAGTTCTCTTGTCACTCCTCAGTCCTCCTGTCCCTCCTCAGTCCTCCTGTCCCTCCTCAGTCACGCTGTCCCTCCTCAGTCCTCCTGTCCCTCCTCAGTTCTCCTGTCCCTCCTCAGTCCTCCTGTCTCTCCTCAGTCGCCCTGTCCCTGATCAGTCACTGTGTCCCTCCCCAGTCCCCGTGTCTCTCCTCAGTCCCCCTGTCCCTCCTTAGTCCACTTATTAATCCTCAGGTCCCCTGTCCCTCCTCAGTTCCCCCTGTCCCTCCTCAGTCGCCCTGTCCCTCCTCAGTCGCCATGTCCCTCCTCAGTCGCCCTGTCCCTCCTCAGTCCTCCTGTCCCTCCTCAGTCGCCCTGTCCCTCCTCAGTCGCCCTGTCCATCCTCAGTCGCCTTGTCGCTCCTCAGTCCCCCTGTCTCTCCTCAGTCCCCCTGTCTCTCCTCAGTCCCCCTGTCTCTCCTCAGTCCCCCTATCTCCCTGTCTCTCCTCAGCCCCCTGTATCTCCTTAGTCCACGTATTCATCCTCAGTTCCCCTGTCCCTCCTCAGTCGCCCTGTCCCTCCTCAGTCACTGTGTCCCTCCTCAGTCCCCCTGTCTCTCCTCAGTCCCCCTGTGTCCCCTCAGTCCCCCTATCGCCCTGTCCATCCTCAGTCGCTCTGTCCCTCCTCAGTCGCCCTGTCCCTCCTCTGTCCCCCTATCTCCCTGTCTCTCCTCAGTCCCCCTGTCCCTCCTTAGTCCACTTATTCATCCTCAGTTCCCCTGTCCCTCCTCAGTTCCCCTGTCCCTCCTCAGTCGCCCTGTCCCTCCTCAGTCGCCATGTCCCCTGTCCCCTGTCTCTCCTCAGTCCTCCTGTCCCTCCTCAGTCCTCCTGTCCCTCCTCAGTCCTCCTGTCCCTCCTTAGTCACGCTGTCCCTCCTCAGTCACGCTGTCCCTCCTCAGTCCTCCTGTCCCTCCTCAGTCCTCCTGTCCCTCCTCAGTTGCCCTGTCCCTCCTCAGTCGCCCTGTCCCTCCTCAGTCCTCCTGTCCCTCCCCAGTCCCCCTGTCTTTCCTCAGTCCCCCTGTCTCTCCTCAGTCCCCCTGTCTCTCCTCAGTTCCCCTGTCCCTCCTCAGTCGCCCTGTCCCTCCTCAGTCGCCATGTCCCTCCTCAGTCCCCTGTCTCTCCTCAGTCCCTGTGTCTCTCCTCAGTCCCCCTATCTCCCTGTCTCTCCTCAGTCCCCCTGTCCCTCCTCAGTCGCCCTGTCCCTCCTCAGTCGTCCTGTCCTTCCTCAGTTCCCCTGTTTCTCCTCAGTCCCCCTGTCTCTCCTCAGTCCCCCTGTCCCTCCTTAGTCCACTTATTCATCCTCACTTCCCCCCCTCCTCAGTTCTCCTGTCCCTCCTCAGTCCCCCTCTCTCCCTGTCTCTCCTCAGTCCCCCTCTCTCCCTGTCTCTCCTTAGTCCGCTTATTCTTCCTCAGTTCCCCTGTCCCTTCTCAGTCCTCCTGTCCCTCCTCAGTTGCCCTGTCCCTCCTCAGTCCTCCTGACCGTCCTTAGTTCCTGTCCCTCCTCAGTCCCCATCCCTCCTCAGTCCTCCTGTCCCTCCTCACTTGCCCTGTCCCTCCTCAGTCCCCATCCCTCCTCAGTCCTCCTGTCCTTCCTCAGTTGCCCTGTCCCTCCTCAGTCCCCATCCCTCCTCAGTCCTCCTGTCCCTCCTCAGTCCTCCTGTCCCTCCACAGTTGCCCGGTCCCGCCTCAGTCCTCCTGTCCCTCCTTAGTCCCCTGTCCCTCCTCAGTCGCCATGTCCCTCCTCAGTCGCCATGTCCCTCCTCAGTCCCCTGTCTCTCCTCAGTCCCTGTGTCTCTCCTCAGTCCCCCTATCTCCCTGTCTCTCCTCAGTCCCCCTGTCCCTCCTCAGTCGCCCTGTCCCTCCTCAGTCGTCCTGTCCTTCCTCAGTTCCCCTGTTTCTCCTCAGTCCCCCTGTCTCTCCTCAGTCCCCCTATCTCCCTGTCTCTCCTCAGTCCCCCTGTCCCTCCTTAGTCCACTTATTCATCCTCACTTCCCCTGTCCCTCCTCAGTTCTCCTGTCCCACCTCAGTCGCCCTGTCCCTCCTCAGTCGCCCTGTCCCTCCTCAGTCGCCCTGTCCCTCCTCTGTCCCCCTATCTCCCTGTCTCTCCTCAGTCCCCCTGTCCCTCCTTAGTCCACTTATTCATCCTCAGTTCCCCTGTCCCTCCTCAGTTCCCCTGTCCCTTCTCAGTCGCCCTGTCCCTCCTCAGTCGCAATGTCCCCTTTCCCCTGTCTCTCCTCAGTCCTCCTGTCCCTCCTCAGTCCTCCTGTCCCTCCTCAGTCCTCCTGTCCCTCCTTAGTCACGCTGTCCCTCCTCAGTCACGCTGTCCCTCCTCAGTCCTCCTGTCCCTCCTCAGTCCTCATGTCCCTCCTCAGTTGCCCTGTCCCTCCTCAGTCGCCCTGTCCCTCCTCAGTCCTTCTGTCCCTCCCCAGTCCCCCTGTCTTTCCTCAGTCCCCCTGTCTCTCCTCAGTCCCCCTGTCTCTCCTCAGTTCCCCTGTCCCTCCTCAGTCGCCCTGTCCCTCCTCAGTCGCCATGTCCCTCCTCAGTCCCCTGTCTCTCCTCAGTCCCTGTGTCTCTCCTCAGTCCCCCTATCTCCCTGTCTCTCCTCAGTCCCCCTGTCCCTCCTCAGTCGCCCTGTCCCTCCTCAGTCGTCCTGTCCTTCCTCAGTTCCCCTGTTTCTCCTCAGTCCCCCCTGTCTCTCATCAGTCCCCCTGTCCCTCCTTAGTCCACTTATTCATCCTCACTTCCCCTGTCCCTCCTCAGTTCTCCTGTCCCTCCTCAGTCGCCCTGTCTCTCCTCAGTCCCCCTCTCTCCCTGTCTCTCCTTAGTCCGCTTATTCTTCCTCAGTTCCCCTGTCCCTTCTCAGTCCTCCTGTCCCTCCTCAGTTGCCCTGTCCCTCCTCAGTCCTCCTGACCGTCCTTAGTTCCTGTCCCTCCTCAGTCCCCATCCCTCCTCAGTCCTCCTGTCCCTCCTCACTTGCCCTGTCCCTCCTCAGTCCCCATCCCTCCTCAGTCCTCCTGTCCTTCCTCAGTTGCCCTGTCCCTCCTCAGTCCCCATCCCTCCTCAGTCCTCCTGTCCCTCCTCAGTCCTCCTGTCCCTCCACAGTTGCCCGGTCCCGCCTCAGTCCTCCTGTCCCTCCTTAGTCCCCTGTCCCTCCTCAGTCGCCCTGTCCCTCCTCAGTCGCCATGTCCCTCCTCAGTCCCCTGTCTCTCCTCAGTCCCTGTGTCTCTCCTCAGTCCCCCTATCTCCCTGTCTCTCCTCAGTCCCCCTGTCCCTCCTCAGTCGCCCTGTCCCTCCTCAGTCGTCCTGTCCTTCCTCAGTTCCCCTGTTTCTCCTCAGTCCCCCTGTCTCTCCTCAGTCCCCCTATCTCCCTGTCTCTCCTCAGTCCCCCTGTCCCTCCTTAGTCCACCTATTCATCCTCACTTCCCCTGTCCCTCCTCAGTTCTCCTGTCCAACCTCAGTCGCCCTGTCCCTCCTCAGTCACCATAACCCTCCTCAGTCCCCCTGTCTCTCTTCAGTCCCCCTGTCTCTCCTCAGTCCCCCTGTCTCTCCTCAGTCCCCCTCTCTCCCTGTCTCTCCTTAGTCCGCTTATTCTTCCTCAGTTCCCCTGTCCCTTCTCAGTCCTCCTGTCCCTCCTCAGTTCCCCTGTCCCTTCTCAGTCCTCCTGTCCCTCCTCAGTTGCCCTGTCCCTCCTCAGTCCTCCTGACCGTCCTTAGTTCCTGTCCCTCCTCAGTCCCCATCCCTCCTCAGTCCTCCTGTCCCTCCTCACTTGCCCTGTCCCTCTTCAGTCCCCATCCCTCCTCAGTTCTCCTGTCCTTCCTCAGTTGCCCTGTCCCTCCTCAGTCCCCATCCCTCCTCAGTCCTCCTGTCCCTCATCAGTCCTCCTGTCCCTCCACAGTTGCCCGGTCCCGCCTCAGTCCTCCTGTCCCTTCTTAGTCCCCTGTCCCTCCTCAGTTCTCCTGTCTCTCCTCAGTCACCCTGTCCCTGATCAGTCACTGTGTCCCTCCCCAGTCCCCCTGCCTCTCCTCAGTCCCCCTGTGCCTCCTTAGTTCTCTTGTCCCTCCTCAGTCCCCCGTCCCTCCTCAGTCCTCCTGTCTCTCCTCAGTCACCCTGTCCCTGATCAGTCACTGTGTCCCTCCCCAGTCCCCCTGCCTCTCCTCAGTCCCCCTGTGCCTCCTTAGTTCTCTTGTCCCTCCTCAGTCCTCCTGTCCCTCCTCAGTCCTCCTGTCCCTCCTCAGTCACGCTGTCCCTCCTCAGTCCTCACGTCCCTCCTCAGTCCTCCTGTCCCTCCTTAGTCCCCTGTCCCTCCTCATTAACGCTGTCCCTCCTCAGTTCTCCTGTCCCTCCCCAGTCCCCCTGTCTCTCCTCAGTCCCCCTGTCCCTCCTTAGTCCACTTATTCATCCTCAGTTCCCCTGTCCCTCCTCAGTTCCCCTGTCCCTCCTCAGTAGCCCTGTCCCTCCTCAGTCGCCATGTCCCCTGTCTCTCCTCAGTCCTCCTGTCCCTCCTCAGTCCTCCTGTCCCTCCTTAGTCACGCTGTCCCTCCTCAGTCACGCTGTCCCTCCTCAGTCCTCCTGTCCCTCCTCAGTCCTCCTGTCCCTCCTCAGTTGCCCTGTCCCTCCACAGTCACTGTGTCCCTCCCCAGTCCCCCTGTCTTTCCTCAGTCCCCCTGTCTCTCCTCAGTCCCCCTGTCTCTCCTCAGTCCCCCTGTCTCCCTGTCTCTCCTCAGTCCCCCTGTCCCTCCTTAGTCCACTTATTCATCCTCAGTTCCCCTGTCCCTCCTTAGTTGCCCTGTCCCTCCTCAGTCGCCATGTCCCTCCTCAGTCCCCTGTCTCTCCTCAGTCCCTGTGTCTCTCCTCAGTCCCCCTATCTCCCTGTCTCTCCTCAGTCCCCCTGTCCCTCCTCAGTTGCCCTGTCCCTCCTCAGTCGTCCTGTCCCTCCTCAGTCGTCCTGTCCCTCCC